>MNCI01000317.1:628613-677954 GCA_015680685.1 Gnetum montanum | reverse complement strand
CCCATGGTCTTTTTCTTTATGATCACATCTGGATATTGAAGGAGAGGGTGAAGGAGATGATGAAGGTGAAGAAGAAGGAGAACCATCATCATGACGATGTCTACTACCTTCTCTTCTATGGTCTCGGCCCCGATTGTGATTGCGATCAAAATGTCTACCTTTATCATGAGTTCGTGTTCCTTTTTAGGACCCTTTGTGCCCGTGGGTATCAGAACTTGGGTTATGAATAGTGGAATGAAGGTTCTGATACGCAACCCCTTGACCAAAGTCAATGGAATGAACATCATTGTGTGGGCGATTGCCTAAGGCAGGTTCACCACCCTCATTTTCAATTAAGACATGTGGGACATCTAAGGACCACTTACCCTTAAAAGACTTATGATGTATCTCCTATTGCAAGTTCCTTTGACATTGTGCCTCTATGGGATGGTATTCTCTCAAGTCATGGTCTTGCATAATGTATTCTGCATGTAAGTGTGACATGCCAATTTGTGTGAGAGCATGAAGAAGTATGCTTAAGACTAAATGATTAGGAGGTAACACTATGTTACCTTCTAAGTCTCGCCAACATAGTTGTTCATCTTGATGGAGGATAAAGGTGAAGTTTGGTATATTTTCATCAGGATGAATATATACCACTTGAACTTGTTCAAGGATTGGCATATCAATGTCATGTGTATTACGTTGCTGATTGTTTCCTATTTCATACATAGGCGGTGAGACACTTTCATACGAAGAAGAAGACATGATTGTCTATTCAGTGTGCAATGTATTATTGTTTATTATTTCCTCAATCAATCCTAAGGGTTCGTTTCAATGATGTGAAAGATTTCCTATGTTCTAGTTAGCACACAAACAACTAAGTCGTCGACAACAACGCCTATGATGAGCAGTGAGGTATCCCTATGCTCAACCATACAAATACAAGTGTTTCATGCATGAACTAGTCGAATTCCAAGGACTAAGTGCCTATGTGCCTTTGTGGAACAAGGATGCGTTGATTGATAGTTGTCTTCCCAAACTTACTTGTATGTCATGATTGTATGGTTAAGTAAGCTTGGGGCATATGATTTTTATAGCTTTTGTGTTTTTATGTCTTGTTGCTAATAAGAAAGGAGAGAGAGAGATAACTAAGTGACTAATTTAACTTAAATACTAATTATCTAGGCTTTAAACTAATCCTAACACTAGTATCCATTCTCACTTGCCGTACACATCCTAAACCAGTGTAGTACTACTGGGATTACCAAATACTAATTGTTACTAGGTTACCAAGTGTTACAAGCATGCTCGAAGTGATCATACTGTGTGTGCTAATTAATAGAAATGTAAAGTGCATAAAATAAAATAAAATAATAAAATAAAATAAATTCAGAAGGAAATAAAATAAAGGAAATGAGTAAGAAAACAAATATCAAGTGCTGCAAGGATGAATCCAAGAGCTTGTCTTTATTTTTGTACACAAGGTGTGCTCAGGTACACAATGCTAGAGTTTCTGCTGCAAGCACTTGGCTAGAGTTTCGTTACTTGACTCCTACTAGACTTCTTCTTCTAAATTTTTCTTAACTACTCCCTATTGTGTGCCTAGGCACTGTATTTATAGGCTTAGGAGCAACCACTCTAATAATTATAAAAACTGCTGCTCTAATTTTAGAGAAACTGCCCCTCTAATTTTAGAGAGAAATTGCCACTCTAGTTTTAGAGAAATTGCCCCTCTAATTTTAGAGATGCCACTCTAATTTTAGAGAAACTACCACTCTAATAATAACCATTCTAATAATTAGAGTAACTACTCTAATAATAATGACTCTAATAATTAGAGTAACCACTCTAATAATAACCACTCTACTAATTAGAGTAACTACCCTAATAATAACCACTCTAATTATTAGAGTATTTGCTCTCATCATGCATGTAAGTGCGGCATGCCAATTCGTGTGAGAGCACGAAGAAACATGCTTGGGACTAAATGATTGGGAGGTAATACTATGTTACCTTCTAAGTCTCACCAACGCAATTATTCATCTTGATGGAGGATAAAGGTGAAGTCTAGTATATACTCATTGAGATGAATATATACAACTCAAACTTGTTGAGGGACTAGCAGATCAATGTCATGTGTATACGCTGTCGATTATTTCCTGTTTCAGGCCTAGGCAGTGAGGTGCTTTCATACAAAGGAGGAGACATACTTGTCTGTTTCGTGTGCAATGTATTCTTGTTTATTATTTTTGCAATCAACCCTAAGGGTTTGTTCCAATGATTTGAATGATTTCCTAAGTTCTAATTAGCGCACAAACAACTAAGTCCTTGGCAACGGTGCCAATGATGAGCAACGAGGTACCCCTATGCTCAACCATACGAATATGAGGGTTTCACACATGATCCGGTCAAATTCTAAGGACTAAGTGCTTATATGCCCTTCTGGAACAAGGACAGGTTGGCTGATCATTGTCTTCCCAAGCTTACTTGTATGTCATGATTGTATGGTTATGTAAGCTTGAGGCATATGAGTTTTATAGTTTTTATGTTTTTATGTCCTGTGCTAGTAGGAAAGGAGAGAGGTAACTAAGTGACTAATTTAACTTAACTACTCATTAACTAATTTCTAACTAATCCTAACACCAACATCTGTTCCTACTTACCATACACATCCTGAACTAGTGCAACACTGCTGGGATTACCAAATGCTAATCAATACTAGGTTACCAAGCATTGCATGCATGCTCGAAGTGGTTGTGCCTGTGTAATTTAATGATTTTCTTAATTGATTAAAATGAATTGTTGTGCTAATAACAGAAATGTAAAGTGCATAAAATAAATGCATAAGAAAATAAAATAAAAGAAATGCGTAAGAAAACAAATCTCAAGTGCTGTAAGGATGAATCGAAGAGCTCGCCTTTATTGGTGTATACTAGATGTGCTCAGGTACACAATGCTTGAATAAAGATCCGTCCACACTTAGACCTTCTACTATGCGCACTTGGAAAATACTCTAACATTCAAATAGATTGCAAGAGTTTCACTACTTGACTGTTAAAAGACTTCCTTCCAATTGTGTGCCTGGCCACTATATTTATAGACTTGGGAGCAACTACTCTAATAATTAGAGTAACCGCTCTAATAATTAGAATAACTACTAAAACAACCACTAGAGTAACCACTCTAATAATTAAAATAATTGCTAAAGTAACCACTAGAGTAACCACTCTAATAATTAGAGTAACTTCTCTCATCAGGTGACTAATGTGTTGTCACAAAATAATGTTATAATCTTTTCAATGATGAAATTTAGCTTCTCAAATAATTATTTAAGTCATAAACCATGTTGAACATAATCATTCATTGTCACATATTCAACTCCAACAATTGAAACACAACTTTACTTATTAAACTTCCAATAAATTATATTATTGTCATGGAAAATAATTGAGACACTTACGAATTTTATATCTTTCACATCAACACTCTTGTTTACATTAATAAAAGCAATAAATTTTCCATCTCTTTTTGCAAAATGTAAACCAAAATTACAAGTTTGAAGAAGGTACCTTAGAAGATGCTTCAAGACATCCATGTGAATTTTACATAGTTCAACCATGAATCTATTCAAGTATGAGCTGGCCTATTTAATATCAATTCTTTTATGATAAAGAAACCTTAAGAAGATAATTATACTTCTATAATATAAGACATCAATGAGAGGGATGCATCATTTTTCAAAGGCTTAAGGCTAAAAGAGAGAGGAGTACTTAGAATCTTTACATTCTTCATGCCATACCTTTTCCAACATGTCCCAACTCCTCCATTTTACGTGCTTGACTTGTCACTTAATTTAGTACATGAATGTAACAAATAAAGCAAATATTTTAAGATGGGAAAGGTTGGATACCTTACCATACATTACGTGATATCTAGTGATGCTTTTGTTGGACTAGGAGTACAACCTATTAAGGAGATAGAAAGATTTATGGATTGCTTCTCCCCAAAATGAGTTGGACAAGTTAGGCTTGCCTCAACATGTATCTTGCCATGTCTTGCAAGATTCCATTTCTTCTTTTAGCCACTCTAATTGATTAAGGTCAATCCTAATTGATTTAGGTCAATCCTATTTTCGTCACAAAAAATTATCAAATGCATCATTGACAAAGTGTCCTTTCTTGTAACTCCTAATGACTTAAATTTTTAAATTTAGTTGATTCACCCGAAGATTTTTGAAATATTTGGAAGTGAAAAAGGCCTCATCTTTACGGTGGAGTCAGAAGTTAGATAAAGTGCAAAGGTGTCTTATGACTTCAATTAAGAAGCTCTTCCCTATATCATGCTTATAACATAATAATGATGACTAATTAAACTCTCTCATACCCTGATCTGTAATTTTTAAAATAGAACCCATGAAAGATTTATAGTATTAATTTATGTAATATTCGATTATGATATTACTTTAAATAAAGAAACCGTTGTAGAGATGTCCCATTTCCGAACCATGCTGCCATGAAATGCAATAAAATTAATTAAAATGCAGGACAACTTTTGCTTCTTTATCCTTTATTATGCAGAAATTTCTTTACTTATTTATGCACCTCGTCTTCTTAAGCCTTGCAACACCAAATTCATTTTTTTTTTCCATTTTTAACAACCTCCGATGTCAGCAGCTTCTTACGACATTGTCCAATGCTGCACCGGCTTAATAGAAGCTTGCTTGGTTTTTTAAAATTACTTTTTAATTTTTTCTCCTTCTTTTATTTGATTAAAAGAGAAGGCAGGGATTCAAATTTTCACTACAATGCCATTAGGATCAGGCTAGCAAGCAGAAGTACTCGCGATTTATTTGCTGCAAGTCGCTTCAAATGTTAGAAGTTTGAATGCTACATTTTTCATTTGAAGTTTGAACGCTACATTCTTTCCTTTCCGTTGAAGAAATACAAGCACCGTCCGCGTCTCTCCAGATTACATCCTTTATTGTAAGATTCGGAAGCGAAGCAGGAAATAAGAAAACAAAATATGGACGGATTGATAAATTCCATAGAAGAGAACAGCAATTTTTTGATGGAATCCCTGCTCACGCTTGAACAATCCACGGTACCACTGCCAAAGGATTCATGCATTCTAGATTCTCTTGCCAAAGAAATAACAGAAACTGATAATGCTGTGAAAGCTTCACTGGAAGTTCTCAGAAATACCACATTTTCTGATGATACTCAGCAGGATGCGTGTAAGAAAGTTGCAAAGGACGCCTTTTCCAAACTCGTTTCTCTTAAAGGAAAGAAGGCAAAAATCGAGAAACAGGTTGAGGAAAATAATATACGATTCTGCAAGGAGGTTAATGATCGGCACGAACGTTTGAGATGTGCTTTGGATTCGCTGGAAGACTTCGTTCAACAGCAGAGAAACGCTCTTTTAGCGAGCGCTTCGGCTTTGATTCCTTCTACCACAATTGACGAGGCCGATTCTAAGCCACCGGAATGAATTTTGTCGATGAAAGAAACGCGGATGAGAGGCTTGTGCTTTCTTCCGACATTCCTTCAGACAATGTTACCAATTCGGTTTAGCATTTATTTTTCTCGGTTTAAGATTCCTGTTTGCTGTCTCTTCTTCCTTAGTTCGCAAGTTTGAGTTGGTATTGCTATTTGCACTTATTTGTTTTTGAAGGAAAACATCTTCCCTGTTTCCTTGTACAGATGTCATGATCATGAATGAATAATTTGTATATTCGAATACATTTGAAATTGTGCACGAACATTGTTTTTCATCTCTATTAAGCTGTATTAGTTCTTTGTTTGTCTTTTAGAAATTAGTGTTCTTCTGGTTGTTGCCTGCAACAATATTAATTTGAAGTCTGGAATGCATGTTTGCTTACCTCTTTCTGTTTCTGTCAAAGATTCAGGTGTATAACGTTACTTTTAAGGAATACATGATAGCAGTGTAATTGTTGGGAGGTGTATCTAAATTACAGGGGTTCGGATTTGTCTGTTTTCTTCATTCTAGCAGCCCGCAGAGTCTAGATTTACCGTAAGATGTAAATAAACTTTTATCCAACAGATTTAGATTTAGAGGTTCTTGATGTGGACATCTCCACAAGACAGCAGAAGCACACATATTAATGCATTTTTCTTTTCAAGGAAATAAGGTCGGCACAGTCAGCAGCAGAGAATCGATCTTTTAGCAAGTGCTTCGGCTTTGATTCCTTCTTCGACAACGCGGCCCATTCGTCGGTTACAGGCAGGAAATGTGGATGAGAATCTTGCTTTTCTTCGTATATTCCTTCAGATGATGTTACCGATTCCGTTTAGCAATAATATTTCTCGAATCCGATTCCTGTTTGCCGCCTTTTCTTGCTAAGTTTGGAACTTTGAGTTGGAATTGTTAATTGCACTTATTTGATTTTGAACGAAAACGTCTTCGGTTTCCTTACAGAGATGCCCTGATGAATAATTCGTATATTTGAAGACATTTGAAATTGTAAAAGAACTTTGTTTTTCATCTCTAATAAGTTGTATTAGTTCGTTGTGTTAAATTTTAATAAATTGACGTTCATTAACTAGAAGTCTGGAATGCATGTTTCCTTACCTCTTTTTGTTTCCGTCAAAGATCCAGTTACATGACGCCACCAGTTTTACACAATTCATGGTAGTAAAGGTAATTGTTGGGAGGCGTTTCATGGTAGTAAAGGTAATTGTTGGGAGGCGTATATAAACAAGTGATTCTGATTTGTATGTGTTGCAGAGGCTAGATTTGTATGTGTTTCCGTCAAAGATTCAGTTATATGACACCACCAGTTTTACACAATTCATGGTAGTAAAGGTAATTGTTGGCAGACCTATCTAAACAAATGATTCTGATTTGTATGTGTTGCAGAGTCTAGATTTGTATAGATTTGTATGTGTTTCCTTCAAAGATTATGACGTCACCAGTTTTACACAATTCATGGTAGTAAAGGTAATTGTTTGCAGGCATATCTAATCAAGTGATTCTGATTGGTAGTAAAGGTAATTGTTGGCAGGCATATCTAATCAAGTGATTCTGATTTGTATGTGTTGCAGAGTCTAGATTTGTATGTGTTTTCGTCAAAGAGTACAGGTAATTGTTGGCAGGCGTATCTAAACAAGTGATTCTGATTTGTAATTGTTGCAGAGTCTAGATTTACCATTTATGTATATGAACTTTGTTCAAGAGGTTCTGGAGAACGTAAAAATAATCACCTTATTTTAATTCTTAAAAATAATCACCTTATTTTAATTCTTAAAAATTCTGTTGCAGAAAGTCGTAAATCATTATTAGCTTTATCAGAAACCATAGCACAGCAGCCCAACAATGCAAAATTCACGTTAAAATAAAAAAGACCAATCATCCACACAGTAACGTGTAAATTATTGAAACACAATTTACCATTTTAAGGTAAAATATGTTAGGAAAACTATTTGAAGATTAAAAGGCACCCAAGAGACGCGTTTCTGAGAAAATTTAACCTTAGGAGAAACTTGTGAATTGTATTATTAGAAAATTAATATGCAGTCAAGAGACGCTTTTCCTCAGAAAGTTTAGGGTTTCTTATACGGATTTGTGTTTTCAACGCGTTTCAACTTGAAACATTTGAAATGAGAAGAAATATAAATTAATTCACATTTTTAAAATAAAAATTAATTTACTTACTGTTGGAAGACGCGGTTGCCTGAAATCTCTCGATGGTGTAATGCGTCACTTGGAATCGCGAATCTACGTTTTCCCCTTTTGAGGTTTCAGAATATTTTGACCTAAATTATTTAAATACTGATATTTCTGAACAAATAAATAAATATAGCATTGAAGATGAATACTGCGATGGGGCGGTTAGCGCACATTAGGTGTATACAAAATATTACAATTACACATCTCTGTGATTTATTTCAAATATAATAAAAAAAACACACGAATTTTTCCCGGGATGTTTTTAGAACTCAGCATGTATATTTCTTTGTCCAATACATCATAGAGTTTGTGACAGACATCAAATTTCAGTTTAAGTTTATAGTTAATGATAGGCTTAACATATTGCCTGAATCAGTCACCACTTCGCAAATCTTACACCCTGCTTGTAATACTTGGTAGATCTTGATGCCAACCCATCTAGACCTTGGCAACAATCCCTTCATGCACAAGGAAAGATATAAGGAGGCTTCAACCACTAAGCTAATCAACAAAAATTTACTAAAATGTAACTTACCTTGTTCACCATTGTACCAAGCACATTGTTCCTTTTCTTTATACAATGGACAAAATTTTTTTCCATCGTGTTAGATTGATATTGTCACAACCTAAAAATTTGCATAGGTATAATTATTTAATTTAATGTATGCTATTACTTCTTTAATATTGTCAGAAATGTTTCAATAAATTAACTCTAATTTTCTTGGTTAAAGCATAGGATTATATTATTATCGTTATTGTTATTATTGTTAGTTTCCTCCATAAGTGAATGCAATCTAGGATATTTTGATAAAGTTTTGTATCATTTGTTTTACTACTATTGGAGCTCAATCATAAATCTACTATATATTTTATAATTAAATGCTGAAATATAATTATCCCTAAAAGTTTTTTTTTGTCAATTACCATACCTTTACAAGTATTTAGTTATGCATATTTATCCTTTATGCATATTCAATTATTTATATTCAATCTTTTAACAACAAGGTGTTAGCCTAATGGCACGGGTATGGCCCTGGTAACCCTAGGTTACAAATTCAATTCTACTAGGTATCATTGAGCTATAAATTTCTATAAATCTTAGGGTGTACTTATGTTTTGCTTATTTCAAGTTTCAACACCCCCCATTTATATTCAATCTTTAGTATGCACATTGAGTTATGCCCATTTATGCTATATTATGTACATTGAGTAATACATCTTTTATTTTTATTATGGATATGTGATTATATAATACCTTGTTTATAGAGCAATTATGGATCCTAGCCCTACCAAGATCATATCCTTTGTTACTTTTTGTCATTAAACTAGAATTTAGAATTCACTTTTAGTTATAATTAAATATTGTATAAATTAACTTTGTTAAGTAAGTACCTTAGGATGATGTTCCACCTAATGTTTGACCTTAACAATGTGTTTAGGATGCTCAAAAATGCTAGTTTTGGTCCCTATTTTGCTAGAATTAGAGTTATGATTTTCAAGATATCACATTTTTATTTTGTTAAAAATATTGTAAAAGTTTTGACATTTAAACTAAGTGATGATGATAAGTGAATTTTAGATAAGTTTTTAGTATATGGTTGGGTAGAGCACTTGATAAGGATTCTATAGGTTCAAACAAAATTTAATTTAAAATCCATATATGACTACTATGCCTATTTAAACATTGAAGATATTAGTGGAAAGGAAAATTTAAGAAAATAGACTTATAAAAGTGAAAATGTTTTTTTTAAAAGAAAAAGAAAAAGGAAATGCCAACAGTTGTTGAAAAGGCACATTCATGTGCAAAGTGCATTATAAGTAAAGTATATAAAGTATATAAATGTTATGCATTTTTTTCTTCCTTTGCCTGTGTGTTGTGTGTTGTGTGTTGTGTGTTGGATTTTCTTTCACTGCTTATTTTTACCCTAGTTTTTTGCCATTTATTTTTTCCATTTAGTTTTGTTGTTATTGCCTTTATGAAACCGTGTTCCATCATGTTTTTTTTTCTTTGAAAAAAATAACTTATCTTTCTTCTTCTTTTTGAAGTCAAGTTAAGCATTGTTTCTTTTGTTTTTACCCTTATACATAGGTTATGACCTTTGATAAGTATCATTTTAGTTCATAAAAGGATTTTTAGTGTGATGAGTTAAGAAAAGTAAAATCAAATTGAGAGCATTGGGTAAAAAAAATAGATGTTAAGAGGATTTTGAAAGCCCTTCTAGCACAAGGAAGGAAGTTGTAGTTTCCCCATATTGTTGGGCAAACCATAACCTAATCCACATCGATTCAAAATAGATGGTTGGGATGGTGTTAGGTAGTCATGGAATGTAATTCACGTTCATCCAAATCATCTATTTGACCTAATATGGATTGGTTTATGGTTTTTCATATTGTTGTGGATTTTCTATTTCATCTCTCTACTTTATGATTTTTTGTTATTCTTCTACGATTTTAATTATTATGATGAGAGTTTGCCAAATTTTCAATGTTTTGTTCTTGTTTTTATATAAAAATTGGTATCTTAGTTATGTTCAGACTATGTTTTTTCTTTTGGGTGAATTTTTGAATTTTATGGAACCTTTGCTCAACTTGTTTCATAGATAGTTTATGATTATTTTAGATCATCTCATGATATAAACATGATTTTGCGAGCATTTTGTAGAATTTGGACTTTTATGAATTTTTGGCCATTTTGGAAATCTTTTGGATTGTTAGAATAAAATAATAATATTTATCTGACTAATTTTTCTTAGTTGGTAGTCGAAGCTATAAGTTTGTTAGATGTTCCCATTTGCATGCAGTAGAGTATTTGATGAGCAGCGAGGTACCCCTATGCCCAACCATACAAATCACAAAGTGTTCACGTGCAATCCAGTCGAGTTCTGTAGACTTTATCGTTTCTAGTGTAGGAAGTGAATCTTGCCTTAAGGTTAATTATTGTCTTCCCAATTACACTTGTGATGTACATTGGTATGGTTCAGTGTAATTGAGGCATTTGAATTTTATCATTTTGTATTTTTATGGTTTCAATACTTAAAGAGAAATAAAGTGGTTGGATTAACTAATATAATTTAACTATTCAACTAATGCCTAACTAGTCCTAACATAAGCATGTAGTCCCACTTTCCGTACACATCCTAAACCCATGTATTTGCTGCTAGGTGACCAAGCGCTATGCTATTGGATGTACCAAGCAATAATGCTACTGGGATTACCAAGCGAATACGTGTTACACTCAAAGTGGTCATACTTATGTGTGTAATCTATCTTACTTAATTGTCTCATTAACTTAATTTCTAGAAAACATTTAATAAATACTTGGAAGCATTTAACAAATAATTAAAAAAATTAAATGCATAAATGAAATATTTAATCTATCCAAAGTGTTGCAAGGTTTATCAAAAAGCTCATCTTTATTACTACATACATTGTCATGCTCAAGTACAACAATGCTTGAATAAAGATCCATACACTTAATGACTCCTATTGCAAGCACTCAAGAGAAAAATTCTAACTTTCAAATGGAAAAATAGCAAGAGATTCACTGCAACTACAATATCTATTACCATAAATGTAGTTGGTAGACACATATTTATAGTGGAAAACTAACACTACATCGATAGGGCCTTGTCGACACATGATATGATGCATTGACTAAGCCTCGTTGATGAGGCCTAATTAGTGAGGCTGCATCGACGAGGCCTCATCGATGTAGCCAACTGAATTGTCACTCATTGTACCCCAATTACTAAATGAAAACTCATCCTCAAGTTCTTTTACAAAATTAGGAAGGTATGGAATTATTGACTGACTTTTTGCAAACAAAATAAACTAAATGACTTGACAAAAATGGAGTGCCCAGGTGTATGGACCAACACATTACAAAAAATGACAATGTTTAGGATACAAAATTGAACACCATGACATGACTCTTCAAAACTAGACAACACATTCCTTAATGGCATGAAGTTGGATGGAGAAGATCAAACAGTCCTAGGTGGTGGTGGCTCTTGAGGTTCTGAGGGACCTTCACTAGCTTCATGCATGGGCAGTAGTTGAGGTGGTTGTGGCTATCCTACTACTACTGCAACTTCAAGCAAGAGGCAGAAAGCATCCAACAGTGTTTTCATTTTCTCCTCCTTGCTTCTGGTATTATGCACAGTCCATGAAACTTCACCAATATGCGTTGGAACAGGAAAATCCTAGGGACACGAGATTGCTGGAAATAGCTCCTTAGCATTGATGAACCAAGTAGCAAACTATTTGAATGTTGAATGCCTTAACTATGTCCTTCAACTCCTAGTAGTCATTCATATATTTGGATATGTCCTCAATGATTAATCATTGATCTCTGAACCATGCTCTGAGAACTTTGAGTTTAGCATTTGCAGTCTCAAGCTTCTACTTGGTGTCTTTGTGGTGCTTGAACTCTGCCTTGTATAACAAACACGAGCTAGCCACTTTCTTATCTAACTCTGACCATGGCTGTCTAACAATTAGCATTACCAAGTTTGCATATCAAATATTGGCCAACTCCATATTTTCTATCATTTCTTCTATTTGCAACTCCTTTAAGTGGATCTTCGCATTTTTGTAGGCATCAATCCCTTCAATAATGGATTGCCAAACTTCTCTTCCCTATTGGAGTTGTTAGAGGGCTTCATTCATTTTTACCTTTTCCATTTTAATTTGTTTTTTGTTGACTTTTTTCTACAAGCCAAGTTAGTCTCTATAGTGATTCTTCACTTTTTTGAACTTAAGGGCCTCATTCTTCTAGGCAATGATCTCGATGGTAGACTTTTGGCACAAGGCATGCACTTCCTTCATTGATAGATTTTAGTTTTCTATGTTCAATCTCCTTAATTTAGTGTTCAACTTGGCAAGATACTCCTACTATTGATGAATAAATTCTTGTATTTGGTCCTTCTAAGCATCAACATTTCGCAGGCAATAATTCTATGCGATTAGGGTCTTATTCTCCTAGCACATCTGTGTCAAGTCCTTTTGAATTAAATACATTTTTTCTTCAGCTATGGACTCATTGAAGATGGCTATAACTACCTCCTTCTCAGCCTTTTGGAATTTTTCTTGAAGCTGTTTGAAAGCTTCATCTCTTATTATTGCTAGGTTGAGGATTGTAGGATCAGCAAGGCAAGCATGTAGTTTGACAACCTTTATGACCAAGCATTGATTTTTTTTTTGAGCTATTTCATGTTGTCCCTCAAAAATAATGCATTTCCCCTTGCATTCAGTAGCTCCAACTGGGTTGTAGTGATGTCTTCCGAAAAATCAAAGATTTCTGGAATCGGTTGCTCGATTTCCATCTTTTGTTCTAGCAACTCTTCATGCTAGGCTACGTTTAACTTCCTACTAACCATGCCTGTAGATATCTGCATGTCTTGAAGTGCAGATATGTCTAGTACAAATTCCATAGGTGTGTTTAATGCTTTAGCTACAAGGTCAACAACCACTTCAGCCATTGTTTCCTCCCCTTGGTGTTGCATCACCCAAGATAGTTGCCCCTTTTCATTTCTCCAAATGCACTAAGAAGGTGGTAGCATTCCCAAAAAAATTTGAGAATAAATGATGTTGCAATAATGACATCATCACCTTCCAAGCATTGGGATATAACCTCATAGGAAACTATGTTCATTGGATAGAGAAAATTGGATCACCTCTCTCCATCTGGCTAACTGTTCAGGTCACCTCATTAAGGTGACTCGTTGTCAGTTAGTACATAGGTGGATCTACCCCACTTGTTCTTGCACATTGCTCTTGTTCACTCAAGAGCTTCTCTTACATTTTGCATAGATGCTCAATGGCTATGTGGACCTCTAGTGTTGTTTCTTAAGTGGGTGGTGGTGGTGGTTGCTCCTCTTCTTGGGTCATCACTGGCATTTTATATTTCATGATCTTTGACATGAGGCCAAAGAAGCATGCTTGATGGTATCTTTGGTGTAGTGAATGATGCCTTCCCTTTTGTAGAGTTTCTAGATGAGGCATGGAAAGGGTAGGTTTTTCCTTCCACATTCGTTTTCCTTGAAGTGTTTTTTGATCTCTAAGTAGATCAGTTGTGGAAGGTTAATGAAAACTTTCCTACTTAGAGCAATGCATGCTCAGGTAGAGAAGGTAGTCACCTTGCTTGGCCTCACCATTGGATTGAGGTGATAGGCCACGATTTTAAAATAGATGCACTCCACTGGTGTGAGTGCATTGTACTCCTTACAGTCAACCCTATAGCATCGCTAGGTCCACTCCTTCTTGGCCTTAAAATCACCTTTTGTGGATAGCTCTACCAACTATGTCCTAGTATCAGGCAACCTAACTACCTATCCAATAGCTTTTGCCAAGTAGGACACTTGAATGTCCTTGATTTTGACAATGGACCCCAACCTTCTATTATTCCAAAATAGATATCTCTCTCCAATGTACCATTTCCCATTGGTTGTGATTATTGGCCACATGGGAGAGGTTTGTAGTCGAGTCTTGACATCCACTAGAGCTTTCTCAAGGAATGGCCCAAAGTTGATCTTCTAAAGGACTGATCATTGAATTTTTTAGGACTTGATGATGTTAAGGCAGGCTTGAGTCAAAGTGACCTCAAGCCTTGGCACAAGTCTAGGCACTTCTCCTCATTATAATTGTTCAGTAGGCACTCCTTCTAGAATTTGGTAGACAAATTCCACATCGGGCTCCTCATAAAGAGGTCCCATCGCATGGGTTACTTTTGGTGGTTCTTAGGCTTGTTCTTGTTAGCCCCTTCTAGTTTTGGGCTGCTTCTCTCATGATTGAGAGGGTTCTTCATCGTGTGGGTGCTTTTTTTTTGGTACCATCTATAATCACAATGAGACCATGGGTTAGCAATCATTATGTAACTTAAAGTAATTGGAATACCTTGATCTCTTAAGGATAGTTACACTTGGCTAAGTTGTAATTATGGTTAATTTAATTATTTCAATTATTATTTATTTATGTGTTATCATTAATAAATCATCCCAAAGGTTTTTGGAAGGGTTAACTATTGAAAACATTGATGTTTATATGTTGTTAAGTTTATTAACCCTTTGGAGGAGTTAGAAAAATTTTCAAAAATTTTCATCAATTTTTCACTAGAAACCTTAAGGTTTATAGCCCCCATGATAAAGATCTTACCTCTGGTAAGTGTAGGATCAAAAAATGGAATGATTTGGATAAATGATTAGCAAGTTATGAGCTCTAAAAGGTTTTGGGCTTTGAAAAATTGCAAAAACTCCCCGTGTGTTATGAGCAAATGACAAAAAATTCCTAACTACTTGGTGGTATATAGAGGATGTAAGCACTACATTGATGAGGCCTTGTCAACACAATTAACTATGTTGATAAGGCCTCATTGACATGATCAACTACATTGAGAAGGCCTCATCGATGCAGTTGTTGACCACCATTGATGATTGTTGACTTTGGTGAAACTTGCAAAATACAAGGAATTTTTGAATGAAATTAAGGTCAAATGAAAGCTCAAAAGGCCAAGAACAATATGAAAACATGAAAATATGGTGTTGAATCTCATAAATTTAGAAAATTTTGAGAAAAATTGATTTAGGAGATGAATGGAATAAAAGGTTAAGGAGCACTAAGCAGAATAAACCATGAAATATGTGAATGATAGGATTATAGCAATGTCAAAGGTAAGGCACCTTAACTAACCAAATCAAGAGCTATGTAAGTGGGTCCTCCTCATAGTAGGCTCATGTACTTTTTTCCTTACATAACCTCAACTGAAGAATCTATGGGCCCTATAGTTAATTTAATGGTCATGAAAAGTTAAGGACTAACCAAAAATAATTTACTCAAGAATTCCAAGACATCAAACCAAGACATAGAGCATAACATAGAACATGGTAGTGAGGTGAGTTATGGCAGAATGGATGAATGATAGAGAAGGTGGAATGGAGTTCCAAATTGAGTTCATAAGAAGTCCCTTGTAGAATTTTTGTTTAAAATGACTCAAGAAGATCCATCCTCTATCTAGATCAAAACTAGCCACTTATAGTGACTTTGCATTGCCACTCTAAGGCCAATCCACCCACACAAGATACAAGAGTGCTTTCACAAGACAACCACCATTCCATATGGAGAAGAAAAGAGAGAAGTAGGAAGTGAGAGAGGCCCTTAGTTAGAGGGGACCTTCAGGCATAGGTACATGTCTTTCTAGTCTCGTAACCAATGCTTATAGCCTTTTCATTTGTCCAAGGGGTGTGCTTTGAATTTTCATGATTTTTCTTACATTTTTGAAATGGGAACCACACCATGCAAGGGTTTATTCATGTCTAAGGTGTGCTTTGAATTCCCATTGCTTTCTCTCTCTTTTTTCATGTTTTTGGATGGGAACCACACCATGCAAAGACTTATTTGACTTCCTCTTACTGGTTGGTATGGAACGAGAAGAAGTCTATGAAAAACACTCAAGCCCTCAAGTCAGTAGAAGAGTAAAAAGAGTATTGAATCCCCTTGAAGTCACACTCTTTACAAACCTTCGAATCCTTCCTAATTCTAGAACTACCAAGGTCACCAATTGATTAAAAGTTTCTTTAATGGAAGGGATCCTAAATTTCTAAAACAAGGAAAACTATAGAGTTCATTGGATGGGAGGATCATGTGAACTCATTGGCTATTCCATGAAAAATAAACCATGTCAAAGCCATCAGACATCAGGATTCAAAAATAGAAACTAGACATCAATAATCACAACATTAAGAACAAACCATCATTAGTAAATTACAACAATGACACTATGTCCTATGGAAACAAAGCAATTTTATTAGCAAAAATGAGGAAATATCACAGTTTTAACAAAACAAAGCAAAGAAAAATATATAAGAAAGTGTAAAATAATCAAGAAAGGTTCAAAGGTACTAATGATGGTGTAAAATTAGAAAAATTTGAAAATCCAAAAATTTGCAAAATAAATAACTTGTAAAATCAAAAACATGGAAAAAAAAGTAGATAAATTAAGAAGCCATATTGATGATTAGCATGGATGGCCATCTCCCCCATGATTGAGTTGAAAGTAGGAGATCCAAAAAATGGAACGTGGTTGTCCATTCATTGAGGTAGTAGTTGCATTGGCCTATCTTGGTTCTAGGAAAGGATTTACTTGTTGGATGTTGATCAACTTCTTTTTATTTAGGCTTTTAGGTTTGTAGATTATCATGGCTCTAGAGGGAAAGGTTTGATTAATTATATAAGGTCCCTCCCACAATGTTTTAAACTTTGCCTTCTAAGGTACATGTGTGGGGTTCCAATAGAGAACTTGATCTCCGAGTTGAAGTTTTACTTTCCTAATTCTAAGGTCATGATGTTGCTTTCTAAATGCCTTATGCACCTCATTCAAGGATAGGGCCACTAATCAATTTTCATCTAGCATGTTTAGGTTGATTAATCTTTTTTTCTATGCTAGACTTAGATCAAGATTTAGATCATAGGCTATTGAGAGTGTACGAAGCTTGGACTGGATTGGGACCATTGGAAGTTTCCTATACAGTAACTCATAGGGAGAATAGCCAATAGGAAGTTTCCATGTTGAAAAATAAGCCTAGAGAGCATCGTTAAGTTTTGTACTCCAATCCTTCCTATATTTGCTAATGATACATGTTAATATTTTTGTGATCTCATGGTTGGTTACCTCTGCTTGACCATTGGCTTGGGGGTGATAAGGTGTTGTTAATTTATGTTCAACCGCCAAGTGTTGCATTAATTTTCTAAAAGTGGCACCTGTGAAATGAGTTCCATTATCAGAAATTAGTGAATGTGACACCCAAACCTATTTACAATATTTTTTTGTATAAATTTAGTAGCAATGGATGATGTACAATTAGTAATGGCTATTACTTCTACCCATTTTGTGTAGTAGTCAACTTCTACGATAATATATGAATTTCCATTAGACATGTGTGTGATGGGAACCATAAAGTCAATGCCCCATATATCAAAAGGTTCTAGTGGTTGAATCCACTATTAAGGACCTTGCATGTAAGTGATCATCCCCCTTTCTCATTGATAATGTTCACAAGACTTGATGAACTAGTGGACATCCCTAAAGATTTTAGGCCAATAGTATTATACCATTAGGATTTTTATGTTCATGTATCTCCCTGCATAGTGGCCTCCACAAGGTCCTTTGTGAACATCTTGAAGAATGCATAGTTGATCTTCGTCGGAGATACACCAATGAATCAGGCCACTAGCATACACCTTGTTGAGGTGTCCATTGATTTCCATGAAGTATTTAATCTAATGAAGAAATTGTTACTTTTTTTTAAAATCCAAATCTTGTGGCATATCTTGAGTGAAAAGATAAGTGAGGATGTCATTATACCATGTTGTTTTTGCAAGAATTTATTCACTTATTACTCTTGTAAAGAGGAGTTCATCTAGAAATTGATCAGAGAGTAGGCTCTCCTCCTCTTTATTATCTTAAGCAAGAGAGGTGGTTAGTGACTACATTCTTGGTCACTTTTTGATCTACCATTGTGAGATTGAACTCCTACAAAATCATGAACCACCACATGACATGAGGGCTCACTATTGGCTTATTCATGAGAAAGTAGAATGTAGTATGGTCCATATGCACAAATACTTTGTAACCAAGCACATAGTACCTAAACTTTTTAAGAGTATACACCACTGCCATTAGTTTTTTCTTCATGGTGGTGTAATTTAACTATGCTCCCATAATGCTTTAGCTTGCATAGTGAATATAGTATGGACATTTCTTATTGTCCATCTGTATGAGCACTACTCCCAAGGTGTAGTTAGATGTATCTGTCATGATGCGGAAGGGTTTGGACTAGTTTGGTGCTCATAGGATTAGTGATTCTATGAGTTTCTCTTTTACCTATTAGAATTCATGTTCACATTCCTTGGTCCATATGAAAGGTACATCTTTGTTTGTAAGCTCTATCAACAAATTTGCAATGTTAGAGAAATTCTTTATGAACCACTAGTAGTAGCTAGTGTGTCCGAGGAGTGCCCAAACATTTTTAATGGTCTTTGGTTAGCATGTTATTCCTTAGATGATCATTATCTTTTTTTTATCTACCTTAATCCATTTTTGTGAAATTCAGTGCCCTAGTAGAATGCCTTCTTGGATGATGAGATGGCTCTTTTGCCAATTGAGCTGTAAGTTTTTTTTAACACATCTCTTTAATACTTTCTCTAGGTGATTCAAGGCTTGCTTAAATGTAGCTCCATAAGTGGAAAAATCATCTATGAAGACTTCAACACCACTACCAATCTTCTATTGAAAGATACTAAGGACCAGGCATTGGAATGTTGTAGGGGCATTGCACAAATCAAATGGAATCTTACAATATGCAAAAGTCCACCAAGGACTTGTCAATGTTATCTTGGCCTAATCTTACAATGAAATTTGGATTTGGTTATAGCCGCTATAACCATCCAAGAAGCTATAATAACAATACCCATATATGGTGTTCAAGACTTGATCGACAAATGGCAATGAAAAATGATCTTTAAATGTTGTCATATTCAATAGCCTAAAGTTGATGTAGACTTGCCATTTGCCATCCTTCTTTAGCACAATTACAAGTGGGCTAACCCACTCACTATCTATGATGGGATAGATGAACCCCACCTTGACAAGTTGTTTAATTTCCTCTTTGATAATATGCTTCAATTTGCGGTTCAATCACCTTTGGGGCTATCGTCTAGGCTTCATGACTAGGCCAATGTAAATGTGATGTTGGCATATCCTTGGATCAATTCCTATTAGCTCTGGATATGACCAAGCAAAGGCTATTGGCTACTTTTTAACTACCTTTAATAGCTTTTCTTTTTATTTAGGAGCAAGCTTGGTATTAATTATGATCAGTTTACAATTGTTTAAAAATGCATACTCCATACCAACTAGTAAGGTTTTTAGTTCTAGAGGCTCATACTTGAAGTTATCAGGGATTTTCAACTCTCCCCAATAGGTGCCATCATCTTCATTAGAGAGCAGGGAATGAACTTATTTAATTTTGTCCATGCCTTCAACATAAGCACATGCTAGGCTCTCAGTTGGTTCCATACATAATGTGCTACTATTTGAGTTAGATGTCAGCCACTAGGTGTCCTCCTATTTTATGGCTACTATGCACAGACACCTTGAATGTTAATTTCTTATGCACATTGATTGCATGCCTTAATGTATGTACTCTTAATTGATCAAATATTTTTCACACAACTGCACACATTATCGTTGTACATGATGCATGGAATATGCTTCTTAATCTTACCTAATCCATTTTCCTTGAATATCTCTAGAGATAGATCCCTTATACCCATATGTGCATTGATCATGCTTAACCAAGCTCTTCCCATCATGATGCGGAAGTCACTTTTACAATTTTGAACCTTGATCATCAGAAAATTAGTAGGATAGGACCACCCACAAACTGTGACCACAATGTCCTCTACTAATTCCAAAGGGACAATAATTAACTGATCTACCAATTCTAAATGGATGTTGATCTTCTTGAGAGGTGGTATGTTCTAGGCCTTGTACATGTCATGGGAGATGAGATTAACTCCAGAACTAGAGTTAAGATGAGCCTTGCATGGCTCATGTCCAATGATTTATATATAAATGAGTGGACTTTCTAGGTCAAATCTTTTTGTAGGAAGATTTCTAGCCTTGATCTAGTTAGAAACAACATGAGTTAGAATTATAGTGTGAATATGAGGTGGCACTTAGTTTGAACAGAAATCGAAGGCATTTGATGTAGAGAATGAGGGTATTAGAGATGTAGGTCAATTAGCTAGACTAGATTATGAGGTTGAAGAGGACTACTAGGTCAAAAGAAATGTCTTTTTCTAGATCGATTGTCTAAACCACTTGGATGGAAAGTCGGTTGTGAATGTACAACCCTAGTAGCATTTTGTTGTTGCGGCTATGGAGAAATCTCACCCTACATGGATGGAGCAGGAGGTAACTAGGTTGAGGGTGAAGGTGTATGTCCAGATGGATGTAGAGGATGATATGGATATGGGTTTTCTTCTTGAGTAGATGGTGAATGTATTTGGTGATACTCTGGAGGGTAATATTGATGCTAAAATGAGGTATGACTTGCAGAACTTCTAGTTGAGATAGGCTGTTGAACATAGTACCCATATGGATCTAGTTGCTATAAGGGTACTGCTGCCTTGGTGGTGGCATTTCCCATGATTGTTGTGGTACCACTATTGGTATTGTTCATAATATTGTGGAGAAGTTCCACTTTGGTAATAAGCTTGTTGTTGCTAGTGGAACTACATTGGATTGCCTTGAGGATAAGGCAATCATCTAGATGCTTGCCTATGTGCTAATTGAGGATTTATGACATACATCCTAGACTCTTGTAAGTGTGACACTATAGGGTAACAACCCTTTGGATATTTGTATTGACAAATTCACAATTAATTTCATCATCAGAGTTGATTTTCACAACTTCCTCTACTGTTGTAGCTTTTTCCTTACCTATTTGGTAGGCATGTTTAGCCACTTTTTTCCTTCTACGATTATGATCACTATTTTTCTCTTTAGATTCTTTAGCAATCTTCATGGCAATTTAAAATTTTTCATCCAAAGAGTCTCATAATTTTTCAACCTTGGCTAAAATATTGAAAATGAATTTTTGGATGGGCAAGGTTTTCCTGTTCACCACTTTATCAAGTGGTGACTCCCTCTCATCACAAAATCAAACCTCTTATTTTCTAATGGAAGGATCCTTATTATACTCTTCTACACTTTCCCTTTTTCATAGCTCACCTTTTTCTCTTACTACCTGCTCAATTAGCCTTTGGATCTACTAAGCTCTTAGTTCAAACAATCTTCCTTGGGCATACACCCTAAGGGTTCTTATAGTTTCTGATCTAAGACCATCTATAATGTGGTGAAGTTGTTCCCTTTGAGAATAACCATGGCCATGGCATTGGTGTAAGAGTGAATAGTATCTACCTATGGTGACATCCAAGGGTTCATGTGTTCCCTATTTTTAGCCTTGGACTTGCATTCTTAGATTAGACACTTTAGAGTACATTTGGTATTTATCATTAAATAGCTCTAACATGGTACTCCATCTGTGGATAGATTTTAGCTCTAAGGACCGGTACCAGCTTTCAGCTTCCTTGATGAGTGTCCTTGGGAAAAGCTTGAGTTTCTACCATTCATTCTCTATGTTTTGTAAGGAATAGGCATCATGGAAATCTTGTAGATGTGTTTGTGGATCAGAGTTGTATCCCCCCTCAAATCTTGGGATATTGTTTATTTCTAAGCACTTGATTTGACTATCTTTCATATGCCTAATTGGAATTTTAATTGCCTCTACAATGTTGAGCATACTTCAAGTTGTTAATAGATGTTCATCATCATCACTACATCAATGATGCTAATGATGGTTCCAGCCACCCCTTCGATCTTGGTGGCCTTCATAGTCATTGTTGTCTCATTGGTCACCTTCATTATGATTATTTAAATAGTGGCTTCTATGAGAACCATCAGATGAAGAGGAATGTTTAGAATCGAATGAAGAGGATGAAGAGGAAGATGGACTACCACTACCACCATGATGTCTACCATCACTTTTTCACTTATTATGATCACCATCCTTAGATCCCTTATTATTGTGATGCTTGCTTGAGTCCCTACCTTAGCTATCACTTTTTTCTAAACCAAGTTTATGAATAGTGGATTGTAGGTTTAGGTTCACACCTTCATCACCAATAACAAGGGGTGGAGAATCTTCATGTTGAGAACCTTCAAAAGGAGGATCCTCATTATCATCTTGATCTAGTAGGAATAAGGGATTAGTGAAATGTTTCTCCTTCATAGCCTCATGGAGCTTATCTTGATGTCGATCTCACTTGTGTTGTGTTTAAGTGGGACAATAGTTATGATTTTCATAACCATTTACAATGTATTCCTCATGAAGATTTGCAATGGCCAACTTCTTAAGGGTTTGAAACAACATCCCAAGCATAGATAGATCAGGGTGCAAGATGATGTTGCCCTCCATATCACACCATCGTATTTGTTCATCCTAATGTAGGATGAAGGTGAAGTTTGGCACAAACTCATCTAGATGATTATATATCACTTTGCAGTCCTGTGTGATCAATGGTTTGACATCTTCATGCTTATGAAAAGAAGACATTTTGCAATATAGAATAAAACATTAGTGTGCTTTTATAATTCTATATATAGTGAGAATAATATTGACCTTGAGGTTCATACAACGATATTAATAATATTCACTTAAACCTAAATAGCACATGTTTCACCAAACAAAGTCCCTAGCAACACTGCCAATGATAAGTGGTGATGTACCCCTATGTCCAACCATATGAATCACAAAGTGTTCACACATGATTTGGCCAAATTCCGTGGACTTTATTGTTTCTAGTGCACTAGTTTTCTAGGGAGTGAATATTGCCTTAAGGTCAATTTTTGTCTTCCCAATTATACTTGTGATGTACACTAGTATGGTTAAGTGTAATTGAGGCATCTAATTTTTATCATTTTGTATATTTATGGTTTTGATACTTAAGGAGAAACAAAGTGGTTGGACTAACTAATATAATTAAACTATTCAACTAATACCTAACTAGTCCTAACATAAGCATATGGTCCCACTTTCCATGCATGTCCTAAACCCACATATCTGCTACTAGACAACTAAGCACTACGCTACTGGGTGTACCAAACAATAACTCTACTGGGATTACCAAGTAAATACGTGTTACACTCGAAGTGGTCATACTTATGTGTGTAATCTATCTTGCTTAATTGCCTCATTAACTTAATTTCTAGAAAATGTTTAGTAAATACTTGGAAACATTTAACAAATAATTGAAAATATGAAATGCATAAATAAAATATTTAATCTATCCAAAGTGTTGCAAGGTTTATCAAAAAGCTCATCTTTATTACCGCACATACTATCATGCTCAAGTACAACAATGTTGAAATAAATATTTGTACACTCAATGACTCCCATTGTAGGCACTCGGGAGAAAAATTCTAGCTTTCAAATGGAAAAACTATAAGAGCTTCATTACAACTACAATCTCTATTATCATAAATGCAGCTAGTAGGTGCGTATTTATAGCCACAAATCAACATTGCATTGATAGGGCCTTGTTGATGCATGATATGATGCATTGACTAGGCCTTGTTGACAAGGTGCAATCAATGAGGCCACGTCAATGAGGCCTCGTCAATGTAGCCAACCAAACTATGATTCATTAGTATTCTTTAATGGGATCCATCGCATGAGAATATGGGTTGTTGGATAAATTTGCTACCCTATATTTTGATTCATAAGTTCATATGAGGTTGGGAAACTAGTCGAGACTATGACATTGAGTAGTTGAGTCTAGTGGTATATGGTGAAGCATAGTCAAGATCTATCTTTTCGATGATACGTGTTCCTCGACCCTTGAGGATGTTAGTAGTGAAGCTATCACTAAGACTCAACCATGAGTGGTTCATTTGGGGTTACAAGGATAATCCGATGATATTGTGAGGTTATTCCAAGATGTGTTGGTATATTCTTTTAGTAGTAATGGTAACCAAGACCTAGCCTTCAAATATTTCTAGTTAAAATACACACTCTTTGGATTTTTATTGAACAAATTTATGATATTTTTGGATATTAAATAATTAAAAGGATAATCTAATAATAGTAGTGAGGCTATTTTAAGACATGTTAGTATATTCTTTCAGCAATGAGAGTAACCAAGACGTATCATTTGGAGATTCTTTATATTTTTGGAAAATGTGTGGCATTTCTTAATCTTGAAACATTTTTGAATATTTTATTGGAAACCTTTACCTAACCCATATCTTGATATTTGTGGCCTAGAACCTTTATGCTCCATAAAAAGGGAAAATAAAATAACCTTTCTTATATCAAGGGTTCTGACTCTTGCATTTTGATGTAGAAAGCCCACAATAGCTAGAGAATCATTGAAAAAGGAACATGGGATGAAAGCTAGATCAATTCTGTATAAGATGGACCCTCCAAACTTGAAAAATAATTTCTAAATAATTTCTATTTTTGTAAAATAGAAACATTGTACACTTTTTGAATGCTTGAGCTATGTACCTATTTTTGTGAATAAATAGTAAGGTATGATAAATATAAAATAGCCATTTATACTATTTAGATCATGACATTACAAGCATTGGTTTTCATTTTGATGTATGCTATAGGTTTGGAAAAATTTAATATCATTTATTATACATTAATATTTTATTTAATTATTATTTTAATTGTATTAATTAATTTGATCATCTTTAAACATGAATATTTTTATATTTAGATGTCCAATTGGGGCAAAACAAGTGTCATTAGAATTGTTATTTTACATATTATTTTATGGTCCAACTAGTGAAATTTTTCAATATTTACATTTTTGTGTGGCTATGCAAATCTCTATTTTTCTCTATATAAATTTTATTTAATTATGTATATGAGTAATATAAAATTTTTCTATGTAGTACTACTCCAGTATATTTATACTTCTAACTATTAATTTATAACTATTTTATGACTTTCTCTTTGAAATAGTAAATCAATGTTAAATTCCGATTCTTGGGCTTTTGTAGCACTTCTATTAATTATTTATAAAATTTTATAAATAATTAATAGGGGTGTTACAAATACTGTCACAAACATTTTAGAGAAAACAAGGTAATAATATTTTATGTGAAAGAAACTTTAAAACATATATATGCAAAATATATAGTATTTCTTATAAATAATATAGCAGGAAAAATCAATGGCACTGGCTTTTTCCTATAGTTGATATATGATCCTGCCCAAACCTTCTTGCATGTCAGGCGTTGAAAAATTTTGCATTGATCCAAGACAAGGCTTGCTATCAGACTTGCTTTTTGTGAGTATCTTGAATCCATTTTCTTGATGTACTGCTTAAAATAAATTTTACTATGTAAAATTAAGAACTGTAACTTGGGGGGGGGGGGTGTCGGATCCCAAAAAGAGAATTTTATTAATTAAATGAGATTAAGTACCTGATCTACATCTGAACATATTAATGGATAAATAGGGAGAAGAACAATGACAAATGCGGATGATGAAAGAAAACATCTTGAAACTTAATCCTTCTTAGGGAGTGGGAGTACATTCCAAAGAGCAACCTAATGCTGGGAATCCAAAAGAACTGCAAGTTAATAAGACCAGGAGAACAACAAAGAGCTCAAAATGCTCAAAATTATGATAACATACTCCGATGTAGCAGATTGAGATTGGGAGGAGTGCACGAGTTGGTGTATCTGCTCCAAGGCTACAAACAATAAAACAACTGATTAGTATCCAACTTTAACTTAGAAGTACGAGATAAAATTTGGAAATCCACAAGGCAAAGAATTTGAGATTTTTCCATAATATTTAAATGGTTAGAGTTGGACGAATTAGTGTTCTGGAAAAAAGCAGTGCATCTGTGCTTCCATATATAGTAAAGAATGAGGGGCCTAATAACTTTCCAACGAAACTAAAGGGCAGTAGAGGGGGTGGCCAAAAAGCTGAATAAGATATCCTCCTGGGAAAATGTGCACAAAGGAAAAACTTTAGAAACCCACTCCCATGAAGATTGAGAGAAAGGGCAATGCTAGAAAATGTGGACAAAATCTTCAGGACCTCCACAGAGATGGAAATTAGGGTTTGAAATCCCAAGGTATTCATGATGTTTGCCGATAGGCAGGCCTTGATGCAAGAGGCACCAAAGAAATTTTTTAATTTTTGGAAGAGTTGGTAGGCTCCAAACTCGTGAAAAGAGAGAGAGCCAAAACTGTTCAGACTCTTCTTTATGCCATGATCGATTGCAGCGATTAACAATCAAAGAGGAATCATGCAACAGCTGAAAGGGCACATGTGGTTTATAGGGTAGAAGGTTCGATCCATTAGTCCACTGAAGACCATGGAAGAGACTAGGAACTAAAGCATCCAAATGCAAATACTGATGAATGAAGTGATAAAGTCTATCAAGGCACTGGTGCATAATTCTGAAAGCCCCATATAAGTTTTCAAACATATCCCAAGTAATCCACTAATTGGTGAGACGAAGACAGCTAAGGGAAATAACTCCCTTTTGAAACCAGATGGTGGCTATCTTGGCATTTGAGGTGGCTAGAGGAGCAGGACATAGGGGCAGCCACCAAGGGCAAATCTTAGAAAAAAGAGTAGGATTGACATGAATATTATTCCAATTCACATGAGAATGTAAGACCTTCCAAGCCTTCCAAATGCTTTTGAAAACATGTGTTCCAGGAATGATAATGTCATGAGGAGAAAGGATCCAATTAATAGGGTGGATACCCTTCCAGATAGACCTATTCTTAGGGAATGCTTGTCGAAGCCTTAACTGAAGGAGATTCCCAATAATATTGGGGGCATCCAGGTGTTGAACCAACCACTTAGCGACAAGGGTGAGACCTTGCTTAAAGGAGTTCAAAAGGCCCAATCCGCCTTTGTTCTTAGGAAGAGTTACTATATTCCAGGCTACACGATGAAAGCCTTTTTGGGAGTCCTTAGACAACCACATGAAGTCTCAAAATAAATGTTCAAGCTTTTGATAAGAAGCATGGGAAGGGGCCCAACATGATGAATAATAAACATAGATAGAGGCACAAATAGACTTACAGATTAGATACTTACCAATGAGGGTGAGGGGTTTGGTTTTCCATTTTTTTATTTTTCTTTGAATTCGAGAAAGAACTTGGTCCTAGAGCTTGGACATTGGGCCTCTAAAGCGAAAGGGGATTCCAAAGAGGTTAATGATCTCATGATCTTGAGTACACTTCCAACTATAATTGGGCAAATGAATGAAGTTATTGGTGAAGCTATAAACATAAGATTGACGCAAATTTATGACAGATCTAGAGAGGGAGCAATATTGCTCTACTCGAGACAAGAGACAGTGCACATTATCAACATTGTTTTAAATAAGGAAAAATGAGTCATTAGCGAAATTCATATTGAGGAGCTGATGTTGAGGAGAAGATAGATGAACCCCAAATAAAACATTATTTTGAATATCCAAGCTGATTTGATGATAGAGAAAATCAGCTGCAATGATGAAGAGGTAAGGGGCAAGAGGGCAACCTTGCCTAACAGACCTATGAATAGAGAAGGGAGAAGTGATGTCGAAGGTAGTCACGATTCACGCATTAGCATCTAAGAATAAGCATTCTACCATATGAATGAACTTAGGGACAAAACCCAGTTTAGTCATGGTTTGGATAATGAAGTCCCACTTAATGTTATCATAGGCTTTAGCGTAGTTAAGCTTCATCGGGAGGATATCCTGACCCTCATCCTCAGCCCACTTAAGACCTTCCCAAGCAGCCACCACATTATTTAATATGTATCTTCCTGGAACAAAGCCAATCTCCTGGGGGAAATAATAAGGGTAAAGATTTTCTTTAATCACAAGGCCAAACATTTTGCCCAAATTTTGTAAACCACATTAAGTAAGGTGATAGGTCGCCAATTGGAGATACAAGTAGGATCTCCTGATTTAGGGAGAAAATGAATAATCCCTTGGTTTAAGATTGCTCCCAAAGAGCCAGTAAGCGTAGCCTCTTTGATAACATGGAAGAGGTCAGAACCTACCAGATCCCAATGCTTTTGGAAAAATTCGACTGGAAAACCATCATAACCCGAGGCTTTCCCAGGGCTTAGGTTAAAGCAAGCCTGTCGAAGCTCAACTGGAGTAATATCGGCTTCTAAAATTATCAGCATAGAAGAATTAACTAGTTTAGGATAATTTAGAGTGGCTGCCGTGAAGGATGCGGGATCCATAGGAGTAGTGGTGAATAAGGCCTCAAAGTGTTCTTTAAGATAAGAGAGAAGACTATTTTGGTTAGTGATAATAGAACCATTTATGGAGAGTTTATCTAAAGAGGGTGTAGGGGAGGATTGATTAAGGTTCTTAAAGAATTCTTTACAGTGCTCATCTTGAATGTTTAGCCAAGTGAGTCGACTTTTAATCAAGGCACCTTGTGCCTTATATACTTCCCAATGTTGAAAAGCAATACGGGCTCTGGCAAGCTCCCCTTGAAGGTGACTATTAAAGGGATCATCAGTTAGTTTGGTCATAAGGTGCTCAATGTTAGAGCATATGTTGGTGTACTCTTGCCGAGAGCGAGAGGCAAATTCCTTACCATAATGATGGGCAAAATTCCTAACTCTAGTCGTAGTTCGAAGCCACCAGTGGATCCAACCCTTTGAACCTAAGGGTCTTGGTTCAACGTTCCAAAGGCTAGAAAGAAGTTGTTGGGTGGAAGGAGAAGAGAAACAATGACTATGTAACCTAAAGAGATGATAATTTCATCGTTGGTGGTCATTATGGATATGCATAGATAAAGTAATAGGGAAATGATCAAATAAGGTTGTGTGTTGGTGGACTTTAATAGTAGAAAGGGTCTGCCAAAAAGAAAGGGTGGAAAAGTAATACCTATCTAACCGACTATAAATGCGAGCCTTCCCCTTATGAAGATTATTCCAAGAGAAGCTGTTTAGAGAGCCACTAGTAGTGTCTGCGATGCTGTCCGAAAGAAAGAAATGTTTCTTAAAATTTGACCAGGCTTGAAATTCGTGATGCAAAAGTTGAGAGAAAACACCCCCAAGCTTATCATGAGAGAATTCCATCATGTTAAAATCACCACCAAAAATCCAAGGAATAGAAGGGAGGCTATGAGTGAGTTCATGCCACAATCGAGCTCGTTCGGTAGAGTCATTGGGGGCATAAATAGAACAAACTCTGAAGGGACCATGTNGGGGTTAGGAATGTCAGTTGTCATAGTAGTGGAAAGAATTGCAAAGGAGTTGCTTGTATTAATAGTTAAAGCTGGGTTAGTTTTGGGCAAAGGCGAGGAAGGAGGAGTAGTGGTTTTAGATGCTTTGGCGCTTTTCCTTCCTCCTACCATGACAAACTCATTCCTTAAAAGTGAGTCTTGGACTAATTGTGAGTGGATGATTGGTGCTTTAGACCTAGCCTTAATGAGAGAATGGGATTGAAAGACTCTTACCTTAAAGGGAGCAGATGAGGAAGAAAGGTGTAAAGCATTGTTAGAAGTAGAATCGAACTTAATGGGAGCAACTGGTGGGTTAGGTTGAGGAGTGACTACAGGACTGGATTTGGGAGGATTGGTTTGAGATTTTTTCATAGCTAGAAAGGGACAGGTGGAAATGTGGTCTACCTTTTCTTTAAAAGTTTTGCCTCCAGCTCCTAAGGATAAAGTGATTTTCTTTTGGGAAATGTCTAGTTCGATACAATAGCAACAATAGTGAGTCCTGTTAACCTCAATTCCATGGTCAGAGATGACTCGACCTAAGGTGCTAACTATGTCTCGTTCAACAGGTGAAAAGATTAAAGGAAGATGAGGTAGCTCTACATAACAAGGGATAATATTAAAGGCTGGGTCACTGACATTGAAATCAAATTTCCAGGCCCGGGTGATAAGTGTAGCATTACGAGTAGGAAAAATTCGAAGAGAGAGAGCTTTCTCGATTTGAGAAGCCTCAAAAAGTTCAGCAAGGACAAAATTACGAGCATAGTATCGAGCGTGTAAGACTTGAATTCTGTGGGCTTGTAAAATAGTTTTAATATGTAGATTGATGCTTAAGGAGCGAGGTAGATAACCTACTATCTGAAAAAAAATAAAACGTGCCAAAAAGTCTTGAGAAATAGAGTAAAAAATATCTTCAGGTAACAGAAAATTCAAAGATTCTAAGTTGGGAGAACTTCCCTAAGGAGAAGGAGCAGCCGCTGAAGATTCATCCATATCCTTGTGTGAAAGGAGCTCCTCGTCCATTAGAACTGGCTCAACACCAGTAGGAACGCAGTGGTAGCCCTGGTACAACCCGCAGCAATAGCACCATGATGCAGACCCTACTACCCGCTGCAACCACTGCCCCACAGCCACTAGAGCATGGCATAGCAACCCTGGCACACAACCACCAAAGCGTGGCACTCATGGCAAAAGGTCTAGCACTCCTAGATCCTCTTTTCCGAGTTTCCCCAGTGCTGGTTTCAGATCTAATTCTAGATCTAGGTAAATTCCCAGATCTGCAAAAGGTCGGCCACAACAGCAGCACCCGATCCTCTGCTTAGGCCACATTTAGGTAGACCTCTAGAGCATTAGATCTCACACCCAGTAGAGCGCCCACGCGCACACCGCGCACCCTACCACGCCCACCGCAACTCAACCCGCGGCGCGTTTGTTTACACATGCAGAGAGAGACAGGCCAGGCAGAGGCAGAAAGCGGCGCAAGTGTCACGGTTGTGAGGAAGCATTTTCGGTGGCTGAATTTTCATGTGGTCCACATAATTGAAAGATAGCGTGTGGCTTTAATAGGTAAAAGGAGAAGCGGAAATATATAAGAACTATAACTTGGCTAAGACTAAGTGAAATAATATCATTAATAAAAAAGTATTGCATCTGTGACAATTTATAAATATAAAAAGGAATAAACAGTGCAATCTAGTTTTGTAAAAAGTAAAAAGCAAGAAAATTCAGGTAGATGTACCACATGATTTTTACCTCTTTTTAACTTTGAAAGAGCTATTGCAATTTGTTGACTGAGCAACTCTTCTACAAGCTAATGAAAAACAAGAGCAAGATCCACAAATACTACAATATTTTTTAACTCATCTTGAAAGCTAGATTTGTACTAGAATGAAGTGCAACAAACTATAATATATATGGATCAGTATTTCATGAAATTTGTAACATTACAGAATTTCTCACAGTTCGAATCCGAGTGCACGATAGCAAAGAAAGCGGATGAAGTTGCCAAGGGTACCCAGCTTATCAAAGACATGTTTGTGATTACTTTGCCACTACCAATAAAAAAGATAATGAGAAGAAAAAAATATTGATTCAATAATGCAATACTCCATAATGTGAACTTTAATAAGGGAGAATTGAGCCAAGTTACAGTTCTTATATATTTATCACTTCTTATATCATTTAATAAGGGAGAAGTGATATTTAATAAGTGATAACAATGATTCAAGATGGTCTCCATATCTTATAATGCATTTCCTTACACATTGGTATTGGGCCTCTTATGATAACCAATTTCATGGCATATAAATTTGTTATTGATGAGAGAACAAAGGCACCAGAAATCACAGCAGAACTACACTTCTGGTCTCTTTCATAGATGCTTTGAGGTTGCATACACTATCATTGCATAGAGCTGGTGTGAAAGAAGAATCCGAACACTGAGTTTAATCTAAGGCTAGAGGTCAATTCCATTTGCTTCACCATTGTGCATTTCTGGTTATTTAGGCATGTGAATTTCTTAAGCCATTGGCTTTCACATTATGCATTTCTAGTTATCTATGCATGTAAATTTCTTGTGAAATCCACAAATTTTGTCTTACATTTGATATTAGAGTTGCATTTCTGTCTTGATGCCATTACTGATTAGTAATTGGATGGCCTGTTTATGATTGTGATGGGCATCCCTATAAAATTACTAGCCTCCATGATGTTGTTCTATGAGGGTCCTTTTCACAAGGCATTATGGATGCCGGTTGAGGTGATATTTTGGGGTTTTGAACTATGCGTAAAGTTACTTTAATTAAAGAATATTAAAAGTTTTGTAATGTATAGTTTTTCCTTATATAAAATTGTAACTTGTGATCTTTATTTTTTGTACGATTAGAGAGTAGCACTAGCATCTTTAATTATGCAAAATTATTAGAAGTTTTAGATCACATATGGAAAATTAAATTGTGATTAATCATATGTAATATAGTAAACTTTATCGCACAAGAATTTTTATTATATTTAATATGATTAATTAGGATGATATGTTAAATTATTTTTTTTAATTTCCCCACAAAAATTAAGAAAAGGAATATAATTTAACAGTTTCATCATAAGGATATATGAATTAGTTTGAATTAAAATTTAGCCCACAAGTAATTTTATGTCATTTGATTTATATTTTTACATGATTTACATTGATAAACATGTCTTATGGTATTTTAACCTCAAATTTAGTGACATAAGCATGTTTAATTATGCAGTTGTACAACCTATAAGCTACTCTAATTTCAAATGTGACATTCTTGAATTAAAGGGTGATAATTATAAGTTATGAAAGGAGATGATTATTCTTCATTTAGGCTAGATGGACATTGATTATGATATCCATAAGGATGAACCACTTGCTATTACAAAAGCTAGCCATCTAGATGATATTGATAATTATGAAAAATGAGAGTGATCTAATCATCTCTGTGTCATATTCGTAAGAACTAAGATCTCGGGTGGTATGCATGGTTCACTAGAATAGTATGACAATGTGTGTGTTTTGTTAAAGGCAATTGATGAACAATTTGAGTCATCAAACAAAGCATTGGCTAGCACCTTAATAATGAAGTTCTCATCCATGAAGCTCACCGAAATTCGTGGTATGTGTGAGCACATTATGCAAATGAGGGATATAGCAACTCAACTCAAAACACTTGAGGTTGAGATGTCAAAATATTTCCTTATGCACTACATCTTAAACACACTCTCACCGCAATACAGACCATTTAAGATTTCTTATAACACACATAGGAACAAATGGTCAATCAATAAACTAATGATCATGTGTATGCAAGAAGAGGGTAGACTTGCACTAGAAGTGAAAGAGAGTGTGCATCTAGTCACACAAAAAAAGAGTAAAGGACAAGCCAAAGGTAAGTAGAAGGTCAAATTGCCTACACAAGCTAATATTTAGAAGGAATCAAGATGCTTTTTCTGCAAAAGGAAAGCGCACATAAAGAAGGATTATCCTAAATATCAAAAATGGCTTGAAAAAAATGTACTCAACTCTTGCTTGTTTGTTTTGAATCTAATATGGTTGATGTTGGCCATGACACATGGTGGATTGACTCTGGTTCTACAACCCATGTTACCAAGTCCTTACATAGGGTGAAAAACCTAAGGAAGCTAGTGGGAAGTGAGCCTTGCATCTATTCAGGCAACAAGATACACTTACATGTGAAGTCAATCGAAACATGAAAATTAGTTTTAAGTAGTGGTTTTGTTTTAGAGTTGGAAAAGATATTTTATATTCCTAGTTTTTGAAGAAATTTAATTGCTATTTCAAGGCTTGTATTATTGGGATTTTCCTTTAATTGTTTAGATAGTATGTTCAATATATATTATAGATCTAAACTTATTGGAAGTGGTACATTGACAGATGGTATTTTAAACATCAATTTACAAAAGGAAACTTCTTATACTTCTATGCATGTTCATGCTAGCATTAAGAGATGTGCTATTAATGATGAATCCTCTATGTTGTGGCATCGTAGATTAGGACATATCTCTATTGAGAGAATAAAGAGATTAGTAAATGATGGAGTACTTAGTACTTTAGATTTTACTAAATTTAACACTTGTGTGAACTACATAAAGGGAAAGTAGACCAATAGGTCAAAGAAAGTTGCCAAGAGGAGTTTAGACATATTTGAGATCATACATATAGATATTTGTAGTCTATATATGGATGTGTATGGTCAAAAGTATTCCATTACCTTTATTGATGATTATTCACAATATATGTATCTCTACCTACTTCATAACAGGAGCAAAGCTATAAATTCCTTTAAGATGTTTAAGGCTCATGTAGAGAAACAATGCATTAAGCAAATAAAATTAGTGAGATCTGATAGAGGTGGAAAATACTATGGTAGATGTACTGATGATGGACAAGCACTTGGTTCATTTACTAAGTTTCTTCAAAGGCATGGAATTGTTGCCTAGTACACTATGCCTAGTTCTCTAGACCAAAATGGGATGGTAGAAAGAAGAAACCGAACATTATTGGGCATGTTGTGAGTATGCTTAGTAGCTCCAAGCTTCCCAGGTCCTTGTGTACTGAAGCTCTCGAGACTGTAGTGTATATATTAAACTGAGTTCCAACCAAGGCTATCTCAAAGACACCATTTGAATTATGGAAAGGTTGGTAATCGAGTTTGTGACATATACACATTTGGGGATGCCCATCTAAAGTAAGAGTCTATAATCCACAAGAAAAGAAGCTAGACCCAAGGACCATAAGTGGGTATTTCATTGGATATGCTGAATAGTCTAAGGGATATAGATTTTATTACCCATCACATACTACTAGGTTTGTGAAATCAAGAAATGCCAAATTTCTTGAGAATGACTTGATTAATGAGAGCAGTAGATCTTGGAACATTATTCCTAAGATAGATCATATAGATGCCCAACCCACTACTTCAAATGATAGACTAATTATTGTGCATAATATGCCTAGGTCACAAATGCGTAATAAACAACAACTAGTCATTGAAGTTTCACAAACTACTGATCAAGAAATAGTAGATCTAGCTAAACAACAGATACCAAATAATGTTGAATAGCCTGTTGAACATCATGATCCTAAAGAGAATGATGAACCAACATTAAGAAGATCTACTAGAGTAAGGTGATTAACAATTTCTAGTGACTATATGGTGTATCTATAAGAATTTGATAATAACATGGAAGTTGAAAATGATCCTAATATGTTTTCACAAGCAATGCGTTGTAAGGAATCTAACTTGTGGTATGATGCCATGAAAGATGAGATGAACTCTATGTCATCTAATGGTGTCCAGAATCTTGTAAAGTTTCTTGATGATATAAAAGCCATAGGATGCGAATGGGTCTTCAAGACTAAGAAAGACTCATTGGGCAACATCAAAAGATATAATGCCAGAATTGTTGCTAAAGGGTTCACTTAAAAAGAGGGAATAGATTACAAGGAGACCTTTTCTCCTGCATTTAAGAAGGACTTCCTTCATGTTATCATGACATTGGTTGCCCATTCTGATCTTGAATTACATCAAATGGATGTGAAAATAGCATTCCTTAATGGTGATTTAGAGGAAGAGATTTATATGAAACATCCTAAAGGATTTTCCCCTAGTGATTGTGAGCAATTGGTATGCAAGCTTAAGAAATCCATATATGGATTGAAATAGGCCTCTCATCAATGGTACTTAAAATTCCATGATATCATCACCTCATTTGGTTTTGAAGAAAACATCATGGATTGATGTATATATTAGAAGTTCAGTGGGAGCAAAATTTGTTTCCTTGTTCTATATGTGGATGATAGCCTTCTTGCAACTAATAGTAGTGGATTTTTATATGAAGTGAAGCATTTCCTGTCTAAGAATCTCAACATGAATGATATAGGCATGTCATCTTATGTCATTGGCATTCAAATCGATAGGGATAGATCTAGATGTATTTTGGGATTGTCGCAGGAAACCTATATTAATAAAGTTTTAGAAAGATTATTCACCAAGTATAACAACCATTGTGAAGGGTGACAAGTTCAATTTGAACTAGTGCCCTAGGAATGATTTAGAGAAATGTTAGATGAGCAACATTCCATATGCTTTAGGTGTTGGAAACCTTATGTATGCTCAGTTCTGCACAAGACCTAACATTACATTTGCTATGGGAATGTTGGGTAGATATTAGAGTAATCTAGGTATTGACCACTAGAGGGATACAAAGAAAGTGATGAGGTACCTTCAAGGTACAAAATATTACATTCTTATGTGTAAGCAAACTAATTCCTTGGAGGTGATTGGCTACTTTGATTTAGACTTTGCTGGCTATGTTGATTCACAGAAATCCACATCTGGCTATGTTTTTATTCTAGTTGGAGTTATATGCTGGGGGAATGAAAAGTAAACTTTGGTTGCTACTTCCACCATGGAGGCAAAGTTCATTTCTTGTTTTAAGGCTACTTCACATGGTGTATGGCTAAAGAGTTTTATATCAGGACTTAGAATTGTGGATTCTATATCTAGGCCATTAAGAATGTTTTGTGACAATTTAGTTGCTATCTTTATGGCTAAGAATAATAAGAGTGGTAGTCAAAGTAAACACATCAACATAAAGTACTTAGCCATAAGGAAATGCATTAAGGAAAACAAAGTGGTCATTGAGCATATACACATTGAATTGATGATAGCTAATCCTTTGAAAAAAGGAATGCCGCAAAAGTCATTTAAGGATCATGTAGTGCTACTGGAACTTAGTTCTATAATGTAATTTGTTGTACGTAAAACTTTACAATCTTAATGAAACTCTTATTCAGTTTNATGGTAATCAATTCCATGGCCTATAAATTCATTCTTGATGGGAGAAAAGAGATACTATGAATCATAGCAAGATTGCAGTGTTGGTCCCTTTCATAGATGCTTAGAGGTTGCATACACCATCATTGTAGAGTGCTCATATGAAAGAAGAATCCAAATGCCAAGTTTAATCCAAGGCATCAATGGTTGAAGGTCAGTTCTATTTGCTTCAGCATTGTGCATTTTCAGTTATTTATGCATGTGAATTTCTTGAGCCATTGAATTCCACATTGTGCATTTTTGGTTACCTTTGCATGTGAATTTCTTGTGCTATTTGCTTCCACATTATGCATTTTCAATTATCTATGCATGTAAATTTCTTGTGCAATCCAAAAATTTTATCTTACATTGACAAGCAAGAACTTTCTTTGCATAAATTCTTAAAATAGAAAGACTAAGGATTGAGTGACATGTAAGAATTTTATTTGCATACATTCTTAAAATAGACAAACTATCATAGACACTGTAGGACTTTTGGAAATTTTTTCTTTTAACCCAAGAATATTCACAGACCTCTAGTGCAGCTATGTAGCCTTGACATGATTTAGGGATTGACAAAATCATCTACTTTACATAATATTAAAAATTCATAAAAACATTTAATTATAAAGAACTTAACACTTGTATTAACCATATCTTTTGCTAATGCAAAATTCATTCCTCAAGACAACATTTATTTTCCTATTATAAATGTTTTACTTTTACAACATTATAGCAAATTTGTTAAAACATTAACTTGTCTCATCAATAGATTTGCATTAAGACATTAAATATCATGGGTGATTCTCATGAACAAGGTTGTTTGTTTTCATATGTTTACATTAAAAAAGCATTTGGCTTTTGAAAATTTTCTTTCTTTAGGCTTTCCTTTGAACTATAGCACATTAATGACTAGCTATCATTTTAAAGTTTCACAATAATTCTAGATTTTGGTGAGTAATAGTAATTTGTAAAATTTTAATTTGACTATATGTTTTAAGGGTAAATATTTGTTACAAAAATATTTCAAGACCAACACCTCTGAAACATTGTATTAAGAACTTTAAATTGTAATATCTATTACTAAGAAGTAGCTAAAGTATATATATCTAAAGGAAGAGGTACAAACTCTAATTTCCAAAAGTAATGAGACCTACTTAAAAACAGAAAATCTTAAGAAAGTAACTGATGTCTCTTTAAAATGTTATGGCTCTCAAATTGCTTCAATAGCTTAGCCATAGTTAGAGATTTTTTTTATTTCTGAATTAATGAAGTTTTCCTTTAAGGACCAATTAACATTATTATCATAATCTAAGCACTATTATTTCTATGAATGTTATAATTGCTCTACCTAATCATAAAATCTTATAATAGGGATCCCTCTCTATAAAAGTTCATCATCCAAAGGTTCAATGCTCATCCTTCTAAGTTGGAAAAGAGTAGATAGATGAGTGAATGCCTAAGTGCTTTTAATTGATTACTTTGAGGCTTAAACCTAGGTCTTACAACTTAAGAAAAAAACACCATATCATTAGTTCAAATAATTCCCCTAGTAGGTTTTCACCTCTATGAAAAAGAAAAATTGAAAGATTTAAGTTCCCATATGGAAATCAACCAAAATTTTATCAATTCATTGATAAAATCATAAAACCCCATTTATTAAAAAAAAAAAAAGAAACACCCAAAGTATCAATAATTTGTGCTTCAAAGAAGCCTCGATTTCTCTAATTAGTGAGATCAAAAATCAAATTCTAAGCTTATTCTAAATTCTAAACTTTTTCATGTATCTTTCTTATTATAAAATCAAGCCTCTAGCCAATTATCCTTTCATGTTATAAAATCACATATACAACAAAGCTAGTTTCAAAGAAGTTGCAAAGTTTAGATACTAACCCTTTCAAAAAAAATATAAAAATGATAGTACATGGGAGGAAACCATTTCAATAAAAACAATACTTGGTTGAAGCGAATGTATATGGGTAATTTTATCCATGCGTGCAAATATGGAAGATGTGAGGAAGACTAGAAATTTCTAAGAGAAAGGATATGGATATGTGCATTCATATGTATATGATGTGAGAATATTGAGAATGTCTTCTATGTATTTTAACTTGCATTTATTGCAAGTATGTAATCATGTATGGTAGACATGCATGCATCATCATGCATGAACAACTTTCTCAAAGCATTGTGAAAAATTCTAAGTACATTTTTATGCCAATTAAAAATTTATAAAATAAGGAGACTTGAGGGTTAAATGTCTCTTCTATTATTCTAAATGCATTGCACTATTTTATTTTCTTGGTTAAAATTATAATAATTTTTTATTTTATTTAAATATAAAAATATGGCTAAATTTTTATTTATGTTCATAGATTATCTTAGATTCATAGGACGAAATAATTTTATAATTTCTTTTACATGAGTAGGTAAAGGTGAAACTAGAGACACATAAGTATGAGTGATAATATAATGGTGCTACCCTTAGTAAACATTATTTGATACCACCTGAGAGTCTCAATAATAACAATATAAGAGGGTGGACACCAAGTGGACTATAGCTTAATAGTCAACAACCTGCATCATAACATAACACACAACCTATTAGCTAATGGTTAGATGAGTTAGTAAGGTCATAAGAATTAATTATGTAACCAAACCAACTAAGAGTATCCACACACATACAAAGTAGACACTAAACATACTAAATCCCCTAGAATGGCTATGATACATTTCAATACTAATGCATCTACTCATGAGCTCAACTTCAAAGAGAGGGCAACAATCCAAGCATCAAAGCCAAAGCTCCTCTGAAAGCCTATATATCCTTATGATGAGGTATATAAGGAATTAATGCCTATTTAGTTCTAAATGATGCTTAAAGTAGTAAGAAATCCCAAAGGATCTCCATGCTTCTTTGGCCCTCATTTCAAAGTGAAATAGCCTTTCATCCACCCACAAGGTCTACTTTTCTATAGATAACATCTTCATTAAGATGGTAATAATATATAAATGAATTACCACAATGAAAATTCATGCATGTTGAGGCATAGTGTAAATAAAGCCAAAGAACATTACTCACAATAAAAACAATGATTTAAAAATAAACTATAGGGAGATAAGTGAACTATTTACAACCCAAATGAATAAAGAAAATTATTTATAAGATTAAAAATGTTGATATCCATAGTCCTTATGAATTTACTAATCCTTTTCTTAAGTTCTTAACACTTTCATGATATGAATCTATCAAGAATTATTTGTAACACCATTGATGATACTGTAAGAATAAGCTCCAATTGTTATTAAACATTTCCAATGCCTATGAACTCCTCATAAACAACATGGTAATTGCAACACTTTGAATTATTAAGAAATTTATAGAACTCAATAAAAAATCAATTTAAAAAGTCAATATAAGCAAAACCATCATTATTGGTAAATTTGTTGATTAACCATTATGAATATACGAAACTTACATAATTAGTAGGAGCCTAAGGATGTTAAGAAATAAACAAAAATTCATGGTCAGGTATTGAGAAGCATATATAAAGGGGCTTACAATTTTAAGAAAATTCAAAAACTTTACAAGATCTCAAGAGACATCATTTCACACTTAGGAATTAGAGAATATATAATAACATAGCCAAGCATCAGCAATGGATAGTAAGATACCAACGTATAAGAACATAACCAATTATGAACAATAATCACAAAGAATTAAAATGGAGACCAATGCATTTTAAAAATTAAACAACAAATATAGGTGATGAAGTTTCATTAGTCGATGCATCGACTAGGCTTCGTATATGGGGTCGTGTATACGTAGCCGCATTGACGCAGCCCCGTCGACACAACCTTCCATGCATCGACGTGGCCCCATTTACGTGAAGCCTTTTTTGGCCTATAAATAAGAGGGCCTTCTGCCTCATTTAGGTACCTTTTTGTCAGTTGTAGTGAAGCTCATACAGTTTGTTCCCATAGGAGATAGAATATTTTCCAAGTGCCTGCAGTAGGTGTAAGAAAAGTGACTGGCTCTTTATTCAAGCGTTGATGTATCTGAGCCCATTGGCATGATGGCAATAAAGACAAACTCTTCAAGAATTCCTTGCAGCATTTGGACTTAGTCATTTAATGCATTCAGTAGTTTAATATGTTTATGATTTGATAATTACCTAAGTTTCTGTTATTGTTATTTTAATCACTATCGCTCCTTTATAGGTCATAAAGGCCATAAGTATGACCATCTTCAATGTAAACCCAACACTTGGTAACCTAGTGATGCTTAACATCTGGTAACCTAGTAGTGTTTAGGGGATGCTCAAAACATGCTTGAAAGATGGGATCAGATACTTATGCTAAGAATAGTTAGAATACAAATTAGGATAATCATATATTAGATAATAGTTCATTCCTTACTTTCCATACTTTCATTAGATGTCAAAAGATAAAGTAAAAATCTATAAAAATAATTAGCCTTAATCTCACTTAACCATCAAAATAGAACATCACAAGTGAGATTAGGAAGACAACAACCATTCCAACCCAAGGTTTTTCTAGTTAGGGTCTAGGGTATGTTAAGTGCTTACAGTCTACGGAATTTGACCAAGTTGTGTGTGAACACCCGTGATTTGTATGGTTGGACATAGGGGTACCTAGCTGCTCATCATTGGCACCATTACTAGGGACTATTAGTCTTATATGTGCCCTTTAACCTTAGCAACCTTATCATTCAAGTCGTTGGAATGGACCCAGGATAGTAACATTTATGCACACTAGGTGGATTAAAGTAAATGTAAGGTACACTAATTAAATGGATCATCTAACATCCAATATGACTTCTTCTCATAGGCGAGAGGTATCCAACCCACTAGTGCCACAAGAATGTTGGGTGGTGTACAAGAATCTTGATGATTATTTCCTCGACTTCTCTTTTTTCCTACATCAGGATGAGCATCTACGATGGCGGGACATGGAGGACAACATCGTACTACCACCCGACCGATCGGCTCCTACAATGCTATTTCATAATCTTGGTAGACTAGGCATCCAGGACCATGGAGTGGAGTATGTTATGGAAGACCATGACTACTAGGACTATCCTCCCACTGAGGCTCAAAGAGCACGAGACTAATAGCAGGTGGAAAGATATGAACACCTGAAGGGGAAATAATTTAGTAACCCCTTATTCTCACAAGGGCTGTAGGACGATGGGGATCCCATATTTCATGATTCCCATTAGACTGAACTTCCCCTAGGGTAGTAGATTCTTCAGTCCATCATCCAGAGCAAGCCTCCAAGTGACTGAGATCCTCAAGGGGATGGATGGTCACGTAGCAAATATGGACAGGATGATCGAGGTTGTCATCAGGGTAGAGGGGGAGACCAATACTAGAGCGGTGGCAAGTCCTCTCCTTCTTCTCCATCCTCTTGCTCTTCTATACCTTCATCCAGCTCAGGCTCTAATCATAACCAAGGTAGAAAGAAGCAAAAGAACGGTGGTCAAAAGGATTGAAAAGGACAATGTGAGGAAACGCGCGACCAATCACGTGATGCTCACTAGCATGAAAGAAGGGGTATTCAGAATCATTAGAGACATCATGGTCCTCAGCAGGACTATGACTTGGATGAGCCATTATTTGCTACTTGGAGCATGCTCTAGATCATCAAGGCAGTTCAGATCCCTAGTAGGCATGTGAAGGATAGCCTGATTAAGCACGTTGATATGAACAACATTCCTAGATTTGAAGGGGGATACAACTGTGATCCACAAACTCACATGTAGGTGTTCCATGATGCCTACAGCCTATAGAACATTGACAATGATTGGCAGAAGCTAAAGCTATTCCCTTGCACACTCATCAAGGAAGCAGAAAACTGGTACTGGTCCTTGGAACTAGAATCAATTAGAAGATGGAGTACAATGCTTGAGATTTTCAATGAAAAGTATCAAACGTACTCAAAAGTGGTGAACCTGAGACATCACATCCAAGGGTGGAAGCAAGGTAATCATGAACCCTTGGATGTAGCCATGAGTAGGTACTATTCACTGCTACATCGATGCCCTTGTCATGGTTACTCTCAACGGGCACAGCTTCGCTACATCATTGATGGGCTCCATTTTGAAACACAAAAGACCCTTAGCGTGTATGCCCAAGGACCACTATCGGAGCTAAGGGCCCATTAATTGCATTGCCTAATTGAATAGGTGACTAGGGAGGAAGGAGAACTTAGAAAGAAGGAGAGTGTAGAAAAATTTAATCGAGATCCCTCCATCAGAAAGAGGGAGGTTTGATTCTGTGACAAGGAGGAGGAATCACCACTGGAAGCAGTGGTGAACAAAAAGACCTTGCCTTTAAAAAATTTTGCATCTGAAATATTAGAAAAGGCTGATAAGATGTGGGACTCTTTAGACAAAAAATTTCAAAGTGTGCTAAAAATTGCAAAAGAGTCCAGGGAACAAGGTAACGATCGCGATCGGCACAGGAAGAAGGAAGCTGAACATGTCCAATATAGGGGTAAGGGCAAAGTCACTATAGCAGAGCAGGTTGTAGATTCTAACACCAAGGAGGATGATGAATGTAGCATCTACCAATATGAACATCCTAAGGGATGTTGTCCTTTGGTGTCACATCTTCAAGAGTCTAGGGTGTACACATTGAATCCTTGCTTGGCGAAGAGACACACACCCCAAAGGTTGCCTTACCCACAAGGCAACCTAAGCCAATTCCAACAACAACAAGGATATTATCCAAGTGGAGCACCACCGCAACCTTACGAATACTTCTAGCAGTGGTAGCACCCATAAGCATGGGGGATGCCACCTCCAAGGTAGCAGTACCCTTACAAATACCTAGATCCCTATGGGTACTACGTTCAACAACTAGTATCTCCACGGGACTCTTCCATTCATGCTGCCTTTCCAAGTTATTACCACCCTCTAGAATATTTCTGACCTCAATCTCCATCACCAAGGAGGAAAACCCACATCTCTTCTATCCTCCATAACCTTCTCCTACCACTCCTCCACAACATCCCACTCAACTTCCACCTACTCCACCGATGCAGGAAGAGATACCACCACAATCGCAGTAACGAAACGCTATGAGGGTTGTTAACTTACAACCAGCACCTCAGCCAAGTGGACCGGAACCCAAGCCACGAAAACATCCTATTTTCAAGCCCAATAATCTAAACATACCCTCACATACACCCATGGCCAGTGCCTCTGCACCTCCAAGAGCCTCCACTATTCCATCGCTAGAGCAACCTTTAAGCCAACCACACTCTAATTTCTAGAAGGTCATGCTCACATATGTCATCATTGACTAGATCAAGGCAGGTCATCCTTCCCAGAAATTGACTAATCTAGGAAGCCCCCTCATCTATCTTTAGATGGCAAGGAATGAGCCATGCAAAGCTCTTCTGGACTCAGGAGTCAATTTGATCTCTCATGACATGTACAAGAACTAGAACTTGCCCCTGCTAAAGAAGAGAAATATTCGACTCAAGTTAGTAGACCAGTCCATCACCGTTCCCTTGGAATTTTTGGAGGACATTGTGACCACCGTTTGTGGGTGGTCTGATCTTGTTGATTTCCTAGTCATCCATGTGGAGAACTAGAAGGGGAACTTCCCAATCATCATGGGAAGAGCCTGGCTGAGCATGGTGGATGCATGACTAGGACTCTAAGATTTGTCCCTCTNATCCACACTAATCCCTGTCTGTGAGATGCGATGCCCCAGCACAATGCCTTATTGGACCATCAAATGGCTTTTCTACTGATTAAGCCATAGATTAGTTTCTACACACCTTTTCAGAACTTGCTCAAGATGGTCCAAGGCTTGCTTGAACCTGGCCCCATAGGTAGAGAAGTCATCCATAAAGACTTCTACCTCATTTCCAATCTGTTGCTGGAAAATGTTGAGGACAAGGCATTGGAATGTGGCAGGTGCATTGCAGAGGCCAAAAGGCATCTTCTTGTATGCGAAAGTCCCTCATGGGCTTGTGAAAGTTGTTTTGGCCTGGTCCTTTGGTGCTATTTGGATTTGGTTATAACCACTATAACCATCCAGAAAGTTATAATAGTGGTGCCCTGCTATGGTGTCCAAGACCTGGTCCATAAATGGGAGTCGAAAGTGATCCTTGAAGGTAGCCATGTTGACCAATCAGAAATTGATACAGACCCTCCATTTGCCACCTTTCTTCAGCATAATAATGAGTAGGCTAACCCATTCACTATCGACAATAGAATAGATGAACCTCGCCTTTAGCAATTTTTCAATTTCATCTTTGATGACCTACTTTAGTTAGGAGTTCAATCATCTTTGTGGCTATTGTCATGGGTTCATGGAGGGGTCAATATAGATCTGAGGTTGGCAAACCCTAGGATCAATGCCAGTTAACTTAGGATATGACCATGCAAATGCACNGACTTTCGCATACAAGAAGATGCCTTTTGGCCTCTGCAATGCACCTGCCACATTCCAATGCCTTGTCCTCAACATTTTCCAGCAACAGATTGGAAATGAGGTAGAAGTCTTTATGGATGACTTCTCTACCTATGGGGCCAGGTTCAAGCAAGCCTTGGACCATCTTGAGCAAGTTCTGAAAAGGTGTGTAGAAACTAATCTATGGCTTAATCAGTAGAAAAGCCATTTGATGGTCCAATAAGGCATTGTGCTGGGGCATCGCATCTCACAGACAGGGATTAGTGTGGATCCTGAAAAGATCAGGGTCATCCAAGGAATCACCTATCAACCAAGCATCATAAAATTTGTTCGGTCATTCCTTGGCCACACTGTTTACTACTAGCGCTTCATTGAAAACTTCTCGAAGATCGCTAAGCTATTGGTAGAACTTACAAAGAAGGATGCTCTGTTCATCTAGACCAAGGAATGTGAATCTGCATTCCAATTGCTTAAACATAAACTTGTAGAAACTCTACTTCTACGGGTATCTGATTGGTCCAAGCCCTTCCACATCATGATGGATGCATCTAATTATGACTTAGGGGTCATGCTTACATAGTGTGACGATTAGAAACGTCCATACTATATCCACTGTGCAAGCTGTAGCATTGTGGGCAAAAAGGAGTTTATGGTGGTGGTGTTTGCCTTGGAAAAATTCTGACACTATGTGCTTGGATACAAGGTGTTCATGCATACTGACCATAGTGCTATTCAGTTCTTGATGAATAAACCAATGGTGAGCCCCTACATCATCTAGTGGCTAGTGATTCTTTAGGAGTTTGATCTCACCATGGTAGACCAGAAGGGGACCGAGAATGTGGTGGTTGACCACTTGTCTCAATTATGATGGGATGACACAGAAGAGGAGAAGCCCTTCTCCAACCAATTTCTAGACGAACTCCTCTTCGTAGGTGTAGTCAACCTGTGAGTGCCCAAGGAATCCCCTTGGTTCAACCGCATCCTCACCTACCTCACAACCCAGGAGTTGCAAAAAGAGTGGAACCATAAGCAAAAACAATAGTTTCTCCATAAGGCCAAGTGTTTCATGGTAATCAACGGTCATCTTTATAAGGTGTGCGCAGATGTTCTGGTTCGATGGTATGTCCCTAATCATGATACAATGCGTGTCCTTCAAGATGCTCATGAGGGCCTTTGTGGGGGCCACTATGCTAGATGCCATACAGCCATTAAGATCTTGCTTGTAGGGTACTACTAGCCCATAATTTTTAGGGACACAAAATGGTTCACCCGCTCTTGCGAATGATGCCAAAACGATGGTGAAATGATGACATGGTTGGAGGAACCTAAATAGTGGATCTAGCCACTAGAGTCCTTCAACATCTGGGGCATTGACTTCATGGTGCCCATCACTCTCCTATCAAATGGAAAGGCATACATCATCGTAGCTATGAACTACTATACAAAGTGGCTAGAAGCGGTAGCCATCATCGACTATTCTTCCAACACCACCGCATGATTTGTCCAACAACAAATCTTCAATAGGTTTGGAGTACCACATGCACTCATTTTAGATAATGGGACTCATTTCACGGGTATCACTTTTTGAAAATTCATGCAACTTGGGGGTCACCCATAAATTTACAACACCTTATCACCTCCAAGCCAATGGGCAAGCTGAAGTCACCAATAGGGAGATTACCAAGATCCTTACCCAAACCATTAGCAAATACAGGAGGGATTGGAGTACCAAACTCAATGATGCCCTATGGGCCTATCGCTCCACTTGGAAACTCCCTATAGGGTACTCCCCCTATGAGTTATTGTACAAAAAGTTACCAACAGTTCCAATTCAGGCTGAACTCTGCACACTATTCATCGCCAGTGACTTGGACCTTGACCTCCCACTAGCACAACGTGAATGTCTTATCAATTTAAGTGTGCTAGATGAGAACAGTTTAGTGGCTCTGTCTTCAAATGAGATCCACAAGGCCTACAACAAAAAATGACATGATCTTCAGATTCGGAAGGTCACATTTAGATGTGGAGACAAGGTGTTGTATTGGAGCCCCTCACATGTATCTCAACCGACCAAGTTTCAAACACTGTGGGAGGGACATTACATTGTCTCCGAAACCTTACCATCTAGGGCCTTGCTTATCCACAAACCTAAGGACCATACCAGAATGCAATTGGTCAACCGCCAACAACTGAAACCTTTCCGCGAACTCCACTAACTCCACCTTGTCATCACCAGGATAGCCTCACTCCATTTTTCATGTCTCCTCCTTTCCACCTAGTCTTGGGGGAGACCGTCATCCCTGCTAACCCATTCCACTACACCCCTCACCATTTTGTAATTTTTTTTTTATTTTACACTTTTTTTTTTCAACATCATTCATACATTTTCCAATTCTTATTAATTTTTTCCCTTCTTTAATTATTTTTTGTTTCTTTTTATGTGTTTCATTTTTCACATGATTGCTACTACGTCGTCTTATTGTCATTAGGTGTCTGGTGTGGATGGTTTTCGTTGCGATGGGTAATGTACAATGGTCCACCTAGTTATCTGGCTCCCGCCCTCACATGGTTTTCCTTGGACTTTATGTCTATTTTCAGCTCATAAAATCGGTAGTGAGTCCACGTCATCCACCCATTCACCCACTCCATGATTTTCCTTCTGTTGAAAACATGCAACCCCTTCACTTAAAAACATTGTAATTAATGTGTGACTTGTGTAGTTCCCAAACTCGGGGATGACCCAATGATTTGAATTGGGTGTGACTTCAAGGGAAATGCAACATTCATCATTCTCTCCTATCCCCTAGGTTGCTGGTGTGTCCTTACAAATTTCCTACCACTCCACGTTCTTCTCTCCAAGGAAGCTCTTGGGAAATCTGACCTTGCATGGTGTGGTCCTCATCGAAAAAATATAAAAATTAAAATTCAAAAAACAAACAAATAAACATGAGGATTCAAAGCACACCCCTTGGTCGAATGCATGCAAACACACATGGGTCTTTGCATGGTGTGGTTTCCACAATGAAAAAAAAATCATGACATCACTATGTGGGAATTCAAAGCACACCCCTTAGACTGCCTCTCATGGGCCACAAGCACTGGTAATGGGACTTCCTTCATTCCCTCTAACTTAGTCCCATTTCACTTCCTTCCTCTCACGTTTGTTGGAGTGATGGTTCTCTGTGGGTGCATTCTTGCCTTCTTGGGGGATGGCTGGGGCTTCATCTATTGCTGTGATGTCATAGTATGTAGATGGTTTTGGGTTTGAACTTAGGAATGGTTCTACTGGGTAACTTAACCACAACTACACATGCGGTTTCATGTAATCGATGATTAGAATTTCCATTCTCTCGTCTCTCTCTTCACCCATTTCTCTCCGTAACTTACCTCACTGCCTATCTTATGTTGTGGACGTTCTTCATGGTTTCCATGGGCTTCTCATGCCTTGGCAGGATCTCTTGGATAGGAGTATTAATTGGCGACCACCATTTCTTGGCCTCGGGGCCCACGAACCTCGGTGGTGAGGATATGAAGGGGCTACTAAGGCTATTTCTTGCTATGGGGAGGACCCACCTACATATTTTTGGTCCTGCTTGTTAAGTCTCTGATCCTTTGGATTTCGTGGTTGATTATTTTCTAGGTTCCATTGCTTGATTTCTTCCCTGCGGAGTTCTTTTGCATCACATTCTCCTATTTTTGACTCTTTTTTGAGCCCCAATTACCTTCCTCTTGTACTCAGACATGACTGGGCCTCTCACATGCTTCAACCACCAACTTGGCATCTCAAATTCATCATTTCAAGCTTTTTTAGGGTTGGTCAACACTAGTCAATGGGTGCACACCCCTGTGCAACCCCCTGCGTATACATAGCCCCATTGACACAATGCCCAATCCATATATATAGGGCCATTGTGCTTCACATTTCCATCATTTGAAATCCAAATTGGGAGGAGATTTTGCCATTTTTTCTACCTAACTCCTTCCTCAACACCTACATTTTATTGCATGTCTGCATCAACCGATCCTT
>MNCI01000317.1:590759-628539 GCA_015680685.1 Gnetum montanum | reverse complement strand
GGGGGGATGAAGCCTATGTGTAATTAATTAACTAATTAATTAGTTAGTTAATTAAGACTTCGCAACCTTAAGAGAAGAAATGAAAACAACCATTTAAACTTCAACTCATCCCTTGTTGTTTTTGCCTCCAACCCATGAATTAACACTCTGGGAGACTTAATGGAATGCCCGTGCCAACAACATAACTTAGTCGAACTAAAAAGGTGTATAAGGACCATCTTGAGCTACTTATGCATAATCTAATGGGTGGTTATGTTTTGATTGCATATGGCACCCAAACAGAGACATCCAAGGGGCAAAGGACCATCACAATCGAGGGACAAGTGCCCACAAATAGGAAGGGTATGAGGTGGGCAACAACCAGAGCATGCGGAGGGCTCTCATGCAACTAGCCCCCTCTGCGAAGGACCTGATGTGGAATCTGTCCATCATATTACCGAAGAGAAAATTCCTAGTGAGCAATCACAAGGGGATGAGACTTCGGGGATAGCACCATGGCTTGAGGTCACCCTGACCCAAGCCTGTCTTGATGCTATCAAGCCACAAGAAGTGCAACGGATGGTCCTTCAAGAGCTAAATTTTGGACCATTCCTTGAAAATGCACCAGAATATGTGAGGCTACAACTACAAAATTCTCCTATGTGGCCAATCATCACATCCAGTGGTGAGTGGTACTTAGGAGAGACCTATCTCTTCTGGATGAATCGACAACCGAGGTCCAAAGTAAGAATCAAAGAAATTTATGTCTCTTACTCTTTGAGGGCAATAGCATAGGCCCTGGGGTTGCTCGAGATTAGAGCAGATGTGGTGGATGAAACACCATAGAAATCGTGAATTAGCCTAATGTGAAGATTCACGATTTGGGCGAAAGTTCATGACAAAATTCCAGAAGGCAAAACGAGGCAAAGTGAGGCGAAATGGCGCCCAGCATCAAGTCTCCAAGTTCCTTACAAATTGCAAATTTCACTATGTTTTCTATCTTTATGCTACATTATGCAACATAGCGTAATGATACATAGCATAATTCTATCTAACATAGTCTGACATCAGAAGGTAACTTACTTCAGCAGCTTTGATGAAACTTAAGGCCTAAGCAGCGTAATATGCGACTTCTCACATATCCTGCTAAGTCTTTTGTCCAGGGTCGAATTTACGCTCTGTTACGCAAGGCAACGTAATGCGCTTCAAAAGGGTCAAAGGGAAAGTCTAATGAAAGTACGACAGATCGGCTCCTTTCTTTTTGCAGATTGACACTTTTATACTAGTTACGCTACGCAGCGTACGTCAGCGTAATTTATCGTCAAGTTGATCATTTTTTACACTTCACTATGCTTTGCTGCATAAATGAGCGTAAAATAGCTTGACTCATTATTTCCATGCTTTGTTACACTCTGCCACGCAACGCAGTGTAAACAAGTGTAATGCAGCGTAAAGCCGGCTAAAGCAGTTACACATTTGCTATCCAAACACGCAATACGCTGATGAGCGTATTATGCGTAATTGTGAAGCAGCTTCGGAAAAAATGCAGGCAGCGTATGTTGCAATTTGACGTGACATAGCCAGTTCATTAAGTCAGCAATATCCGGAAAGCTCGAGACACATGTCATCAAGGTCATGCCTTTTCTACATGCTGTCATAGCTTATAAATACTCCAGTTGGCGGAGAAAGAAGGGACCGAAGCAAGAGAACTTTCCAACTTTTTCGAAGCAGAGCAGCATTTTAGCATCTTCAGCTTTTGGCAGTTATCATCTTTGAGCAGAAGCAAGAGACATTCTTTGAGCATTGGCAGCAAGGGAAAATCATACCTCTTGGCGAAAATATAGTTCTCCCATCGGTGAACCTTGGCAATTTTCAGCAAAGGTTACCCCAAAGCGAAGAAGATAAATCAGAGACCAAGAGATCATCTGGAGAGGTTGGCAAGATCTATTGATCAGATACAGTTGGTTGATAGGCATCCGAGCTTGACCTTCCTTGCACTCTATCTTTGGCTCACGAGGTAGACTAAGCTCCATTCTGCACTCATTGTTTAACAGTTTTTCTTATTATTTTGTGTATGTTTCGCACAAGATAATCGGAATCTTTCCATTGTAACTTTGTGTACAAAACACTCGATTTTTCAGGTCAAAGTACAGATCTTGAAATCACGCATTTCGCCTAAATCCGATTCTCTTTTGTCGTGTTAACGTTGTCATTGTTGTGATTTATTCACATTGTTTTCCTCTCCTTTCGCGGTTTATCAAATCAAATCATTCCACGGAGCACTTATAATCTTAGTCGATTTACTGATTTAGTAAGTCCTTGTTTGATCGACAAGACCGTTCAGGGCATTGCGGATTCGTTTTCTCCAGCACAGCCCTTGCACGGATCCGTGGTTAAGACTATGTACACAGATTTTGTTTGGTATTCCAGCTACCGACATTTTCCATCGTTACAGTTTTCTAGCGCTAGAAGGAGGGCCTAGGCTCCGATTTGTATTTTTACGGGTAGCCCTATTAGCAATCTGTACCCGCATTGCAAAAAATGTAAACGTAATACCTCTAGGGAAGTTTACGAAACATCGTGCAGTGTAGATCGGTCATAGTAACGATTCCTTTAGAATCCTACAGGGTAGAAAGCCAAATAGCAATCTTCTTTGTTCATCGCCTTTTTGATCCAGTCATTTGTCGCTATTAACCTACTTGATCAATGGATTCCGCACACACAACTACAGTTGCCATGATTACCACTGACTCGGGTGACACATCTGTGAACCCTATCATCGTCACCAGACCAGCCTCTGGTGTTGTAGGACCTCAAGGACCATTACGTCGTTCGTTGAGGTTACGGGGCAAAGATCCTGTTTTCACCGTCATGAAGCTTGAGGAATATAACTTCATCTGTGTTAAGATCCAGGCGAAGCTTGCTCTCAGCCCAGCCGAGATCAAAGCAAAACAAAATTTTGAGATGATCCATCAAGGGGGTCAGGATTTTACCCCAACAGCCTATGACATCATTCCTTTAATAGAACATTATCATGAAATTATAATGCAGTTGGTCATGGCTAAGAGCCAGGCTACACGGGCTATGCTGGAGCCCCAGAATGGGGAGGAAGAGGATGATGAATTTGCAGCCTAGTCTGAACATTCATATCACACTCTTAGTCCTCATACCTACATAAATCCCTTATTCCCTCTCAACGGAGAAGCCGCCCATCTTAATACCACCATGACCACACAAACCCATGTTCCTGTCATCCCGCAAGCCACTACGCAGCCATCTGGGCTGCACGTGCAAATACCCCAAAATAACATGGGGGCGGTCTCATCACCACGTGTGCTCAGTATTCCGTCGGTGGTTCCAGCATTCACCGTGCCCCATTTCATCCCTTAGATTCAACCCCATCCCACATCTACAACTCGCCCGATGCAGACTTTATCACTGCCGCCCCCTCCAACCCAACAGATCACCACCATCGTTCAGCCACAAATATCCATCCAACAGCCTGCAGTGAGTCAGTGGACCACCCACATGGCACAATATAACCAGTCTGCAGTATATGGTGTGCAACCCTTAGTTGCACCCGCAACCCATATTCCGTAGATGGTTCCACAATATCCTTATCCTTATCCTGCGCAGCCGACGACGGCTAATCTCTCTTCTCAAATCGGTGGATGGTGGTCTTCACAAGCATACCTGTCTGCAGGGATCCCTGCCCCGCCATCTGCCAGCCAAACCATTCCTTCATTTCCACTCCCTGGTACCGCTCTCCCAGTTCAACCCCCTATGCCTTCTGCACAAACATCTTCATCGACAGGCTTGGATCAGGCTTTCTTGCTTATTCAGACCCTCACCGAGGAGGTTAGATGCCTCAAGGCCACTGGTTCAGACACTATACAGATCATGGACTTCTATCAAGATGATCCTATTAGTCCAGCGGTCCCCATGCTGTCGTTGCCCCCGGGGATGTCCTTACCTCATTTTACCAAGTATAATGGGGAGGGAGATTCTAATGCTCACTTACTCACCTTTAGATCCGAATCCTTGTTGCTACAACAGTGGCCTCACACAATTATACGTGTCTTTGCTATGTCTTTGACAGGGAAAGCTTTGGATTGGTATCGAGCCCTTCCTCGCTCTTCCATCTCAACCTTGGAAGAGCTTCTGACACAATTCATGACTCGCTTTAAATACAACTTAAAGCCGAAAGTCACGTTGGATCAACTTATGGGAGTGAAACAAGACCCGCTCAAACCAATCCAAAAGTTCATACAACGTTGGAGTGCTACTTTGAATGAAATCCGTGAGCCAATCGCAGAGCCACACTTACTGGCCATCTTCAAAGGAGCAGTCAATGACTTTATCAAGCCTAAGCTGTATTACCTTTCCCCTAACTCCTTACATCAGGCCTTCACTCAAACTAAAAGCATCCAAGATGCTGCGGAGGCTAGCAAAGACCTGGCGTATGTTGCCTACAAAAACGCTCACAACAAGGGCAAGGATAAAGGTAAAACAACAACAACGACAGTACCTGCGTTGGCTGAGGGCACAAAGAACAAGAACAAGAAGGCACCTACAGCGCCTCCTGAGACCATGGCTAGTGTAGGCAGCACTAGCCAAGACACAGCTGCCCCTGAAAAGCCCCCCCAACCAAAACCAAACNCCCCCCAGCCAAAACCAAACTTTGAGCACAAGGATCGCTCAAAGTATACAGCCCTACCTGTAAAACACTCAAAACTGTTGAAACAATTGTTAGTGGAAGGATACATTCAACCCAAGAAGGTATCCAAGGAAGCTCTGAAGCGTCACAGACATCATTGTGAATTGCTGAAGAATCCTTCTTTAGCCCTACCTGACGAACCACCAGTTCCGAGATCTTTTAGGCTGGACCGTTTTTGTGACTACCACCAGTTGTGTGGTCATGATACAGATTACTACTGGGCGTTGAAAGATGATATTCAATGCATGATTGATGATGGCTCACTCAAACTAGATGGCAGTAGTCCAGCACGTCCAAAAAACCAAGCTTTGCATGTGTATAAGGATCTGTTGAATGCAAACAACGCACCCTATACAATCAACGTGGTGAGTACGGATAGTGAGAGGAAAGTACTGTCCAAACAACCTTTTGTTTTGCGTGTACCTACCAACTCACAAAAGGGGGCAAACTTTTCATTAGCAGCTAGTTGTGTCTTGAGGCCACCTTTCATCATCCGGGCACCTTCTCTAGATTTGACTCAGCCTCCCAGTAACAGTAAAGCCACGGTAATGTCCGCGCCCACACCTAAGGCACCTTTTATTCTCAGAGTGCCAAAATCACCGGCTATCCCTTTTATGCAAGGGCAGGATTCTAACACAAGTCACCAACCATCACCCAATAAACAGAAGGAAGGGGATGCATCTAGTAATGCGGCAAAGAATCACCTTATGCTAGGCTTCGCTAGGCCCATGCCCTTGGCCTCTATCCCTACGTCTGCACCTTCTGGGCAAGACAAGGATACAGAAACGCAATCACCACCCCTTCGCAAGAAAAAGAACAATCCCCCGACCGATGCTGTTCTGCCCAAAGAGATCTGTCTCTTAGGGCAAATGGAAGAAGACAAAGGAGAAAAATAAGCCAGTAAAGAACGGAATCTCCTTGACGTGTTCATGTAGGTTAAACAGGCTTTGAAACAAAAAAATACAACGCTGAGCCTCTATGACCTGCTCATGACATCTCAAAAACACCGTGAGGCCATGGTCCACATGCTGATATCCATACCTATGGAGGAAAGCTTACCAGCGGAGGAGGAAGCAATACACATTATCATGTTTCCCTCCGACACTGAGCGACCTAAACCTACCTCGTTGACCTTTCATGACGAATCCATCAAAGATGATCCTGAGAAAGGTCAAGTGATAACTGAGCCCATGTTTATCACCATCTGAGTCGGTCAATACCAGATCCGGAGGGTGCACATGGACGATGGCATAGCTACAAATGTCATTCCTTATCCCATCGTGGATAGGTTGGGGCTGGTCGACCAAATCAGTCCCACAATGACAACATGCGTAAAGTCATTCAACGGGGCACGGGTTCAAGTCAAGGGGATGGTGCGCATCGATTTTTTGGCTGGGGATCAATTCCCAATGGATGCCACATTCCTTGTTGTCGAGGAGATGCCCGAGTTCAACTTAATTCTAGGAAGGTCTTGGTTAGCCCAACTGAGGGCAGTTTCGTCACCTATTCATCAAGAAATACACCTACCCTACACAGGGGGAGAAGTCGTAATACGTGATGACAAAATCACCCCCAGAATTATCAATAACATCTAAGACGACTGGGGTTCGGAGATAGAAACATCGGATAATCAAACCCGTCCCTGTATCCCTGAACAAACCAAAGCGAATGATGGCAGTCTAGGCTGGGCCAACCTGCCATTCCAGGATAGTGATGTGAAAGAGCCAAGCCGCAAATCTCCCTGCCCATACGCATCATTAAACGTGAAGGCCATCAAGAAGCAATTACGAATTAGTGATTGATCTGGATGGTATTTACGCGCATCTTCACGTCCCTACTAATTTTTCCTTTTACACTTAGTAGTTTACATATTTACGCTCACTGTTCATTATGCTATTCACAGTTCTTTATATATGTTGTTTACGCTCTTCGATCATTTTAGTGCAATTACGCAAAAATGTACATTATCATCAATTATGCTTTCAAAATTACGCAGATGGCCCGCAACGGCCTAAAACTAGTAACGACCCACAATGGCCTTAAACTAGCAATGGCCCGCAATGGCCTAAAACTATCTTGTATCTTACATAAACACTACCTAGCGGCCCGTGATGGCCTTAAACTAGCAATTCTGTGCTATAGCTACGCCAACTATCAATAGTCTTTAATAATTCCGCTTACACTTTGCAAACAACGATATAAAACCAAAAACAAATAAACATACAAATAGCATTTAAAACCATACAGAAAATATTAATGCCAACGTTGTCAATATCCATATAACCATTGTTCAATCCCAATCAATAAAATTATGCGTAAGTTACAGTTACGCATCTCCCCTAGTGCCACTGTCACCAGTATCCCTTAGGTCAGGCTCCAAGCCTAATAAATCCTCCTCAAGTGGGTCGTCCTTCTTAGGAAGTATTCCTTCATGAGGAGTGCCATCCCCACGAGGCCCTTGTTCCAACATCAGCTCCACAAGAGGACGCTCTTCGCTAATACGCTCCTCTTCTTGTACCTGTTCCTCATCCTGTTTGCCTTCGCCCTCCAATTCTTGTACCTATATATAGCACATACATTAGCAAAGATTTGACATCACAATCAGAAAAATTAGATGTAATAATGTTTAAACCTACTCACGACGGTCCTACTTCTGTAGCAAAGGGGAGCTGTTCTAAACCAACCCACAGACGCTGCATAATCTCATCTTCCGTTAGCTCAGACCATACACCGTTCCCCAGAGAAACTCCAGCCTTCACCTTCCCCTTTTCCATACTAGTCCAGCGAGGCGGGTCAGGGAAGAAAGTAGGGATAGTAGTCTCACCCCCGGGAAGAGTCACTTCTCTTTCCGGTGATGCGCTTACTGTCACCTGCACCTGAAACTTTTCGAAAGCTTGGGATGCATCAATGACGTCCAAGAATACCCGCAAGGATTGAGCTTCAATGGCAGAATCATGGTAATGCTGACGATAAGTGAGACATTCTCGCTTATACAGATGCTTGTGATCTTTTTCCTTCTGCCCCCACTCTTGCACACTTGCGCAGAAATCCTTCCAGTCTTGGCTTTTCTGAGATAACAGCTCTATTTGCATCCACTGCTCCACCAACTCCTAATTGGTCTGCACGTTGTTCCTGATTGCGGTCCAATAGTGAGTAGTCAATCACAGCTGTGCACCAGTTCTCTTCACCCATTTCCCACACCTGTAGGAACTTGCATCGTGATTTTAAATCTCCGACCTCTTTGGCTAGAGACTCTTTCTCCCTCTCTAACCTCTGTAGCCTTTTCCAGAGGTCGTCATTAACACTCTTACTCTCCCACAAGAAGTGATTCAAGTGTAACACACATTTACGCATCTCCTCATAAATGCTGCATGGCACGACTGCCCCGTCAGATGGAGGCTCCACTGTGTCCAGATCAATGGGCTCCGTTGGGTCCCATCGAAGGTGAGCTCCTGACAGCAAAAATTATCAACATAAATGAAATACTATCATTTTCTAATGAAATAAACTCATTGACGCAATAACATACCAACTCCAGGATCGACGCACTCGAGGCATTCGATCATATCGCTGACAACACCTTCCATGAAGGCGAATTTGTCAGGAAACTCTCTCCATGTTCTGCTTATACAGGCGGGCATGGATGCATCTTCTTCACCTGTAGCGTAATTTAGTTAAAGAGTCTAATATTTAATAAAACTCCTCAAGACATCCAATATGCTTACCACCTCTGCTGGTTACAGTGGGGAGTGCGTCAACAGTTCCCACCTCCTCCCTCTCCTCATGCACAAGGGTCTGTGTGTCGCTGATCCTAACAGTTAGGGCCTCTCCTTCCAAAATTGGGGCTCCTTCCCCACAACTTAATATTACTGTCCCTGTCTCAGGGGTCAACTATTCCGTAGGTTTCACTATGCCAATCACATACATATTTAGACAATTCAAAATATTTTGAATAGAAATCGCATAATACAATAACTTTCACTATGTGTCTTTTATGCTTACCAGGCGGAGGTTTACTCCGCTGAACTCTGACTTGCATGGTTCAACCTGTGCCACCCCCGGGCTCCACTAGGGCCTCAGTTAAGTGAAGCCTTTTACGCCGAGCTAAAGGCTCTACAATTTTTATCGTCAAACATTTACCTCGCGAGGCATCGCCGGTGTAAGTGGGCATTATCCCGCCTACGCTGTCGGGGCCTCGTACTCGAGACACCGCCAAACCCTTGTCGTGATAGACAGAGATTCGCCAATCCCTTCCAGGGGATCCTGTCCACGGGTAGTGCCGAAAATGTGGGTAATCCAAGGTTTGGATAGCTGGTCTCGATATTACTACACCCAGACCCCATTCCTCTGGACAACTAAAAATTCAGCAAAACGCCGAAGGTAAGCTATGAAGAAGGCGTAATGCACGTTGAAATGAGAATCAAACTTCTGGCGAAGCCTGATCATCTTAGTGTGTAATCCATCAACAAAATAGCTTGCCCAGTTGAATTGGGTCCCTTCCTCCATAACCTCCCGCATGATACGGGTTTATTCTATAGAAAAGAACTTCCCCTGTGAGAGTGTTTTGGGGAAAGCCTGGGCCCGGAACAGGGGATAAATCATCTTGATAATCTCTAGTTCAATCCTCTCACAAGGGATCCCCTTAGGCTCCTTCGTGGTCCCTAACCACTTCTCCAGCCACTTCTGGCAAGCAAGGCTCCTCTTCGCCTTTTCCTCTATGGGAAGGCCATCAGAGGGGATGCCAAAAAGGTCTGCAAAAAGCGAAGCATCAATATCAAAAAATACACGTACGTGATGCATGCGCGTGCAAAAGCGCTCAGCCCTTTCGCTGAAGGAGTTGACCAGGGTTAACATTTCACTGGCGGGAACATCAGGGGTTACGGCCAAAAATAAGTGCATTAGCCTCGCTTGGCGTAGCTTGGTGACCACCGCAACTGGGGCCGCCACATGGCCGAGCCAGTGTTGTGCCTCCTTGATGTCACCGTAGCGGAAGAAAAGGGTATTTGCCTCGCGGTTGGAAATTGTAAGGGTAATCTCCCAGGATTCCTTGACTGAACAATGCAAGACACATAACACCATTACGCGACATTCACAATTCACAATTACATCATGCAACAATAGATTACGTAGCAGTTTTACCAAGTCCAAATAGCAAAGGAAATGGAGGAAGCTTCCTTTGCACGTCCGCAATAGTAAGGGGCAGATTCAAAGTCCAATCGTCATGTAGCCACCCGAGATTCTGACAATTCTCGAAAGCGTCAGCATAGCGGGTGGGGTATTCATGAATGTCGAAGCCGATCTGCCCCATAACACTAGCGCGTACATTACTAGTAGAGGTAAATGCCTTTACTGCCGTTTCAGTCCAAGTTAAGGTATCACCATCGCCTACCAACCTGTTCTCATGGATAAAAAACCTGTACCATACCACATATGCTTATCTTACGCTTTACAAAACTCAGAATAGACATAGAATGACAATACAGCCAATAAAATCACTTACCCCCTGAATAATACACCGTGCCTGGTGGGTTCTAGAAATAAGTTGAGACGTGACGGGCCACGAACAAGGTGTTGTATGCGTGGTAGTAGCTAAACTGGGCCATTTCCTAGATCCAACTTAAGCACCTTAACCCTCTAGTGCTAAGTTCGCGGTCTTGGGGACGACCAGTGTCAATATCCCCGTCTGTCAAGAAACCCAGAATTCCCTGCGTAGAACCCACTAGCAGGTGCTCCAAAATAGCACCAGCGATATCTCCTGACAGGTGTGACCACATAATAATGCTGTAGTTACACAGTAAAAACTGAAGAAACTCTAGCGCACCCTTTCGAAACCATATGGCCTTCCCATGCAACCGAGTCTACGAGGGAGGGACATTAGGTACGATTGGGTTTATGCAGCATAAGACCCAGACTATGTCCAAGATGATTAGGACGGGTCTTAACATGATACTGTACAAAGAAAATAATGGCGTCTAGATTTAGATTTGCATGTTTAAAATACAGAAAATCTACAAATTATGCTTAGCTATTCATGCCAAAATCACCTAAACCCTTGCAACAGCGCAAGGTTTGTCCCTAACTATGGCAATAGACACAGTCCTAGTGTATAAACCCTTGTCTTAACGTGAGGTTCATAGTCTAAAATTTTAAATTTACGCAGGTGACGCTACAAGAATAAACACTGTAAAGAGTAACACAAATAAGCGAGGGATGGCCTACCGATTCAAAGGCATAGGGTCTCTCACTTCGACCACCGCCTGCGAGGTACGCTGCAGGCTCCCTTGCACCTCGTCAATCTTCGCCAATTTGGCATTCTTCCCTCTCACTTTCGGTGCCATTGTTGCAGTTTTTACACCTTCACAGTTTCGCACCTTTACGCCTTTGCAAGTGATGCGCTCCAATCTTCTGCCCTTCCTTCTTTCTCTCTGTAACAACTAAGAATTCAAATTCGCGATAGAAAAAAGCCTATTCTAAGTGAAAACTTCTTACTTATATGCAAAATTTAATCAACTTGATACCCGACTTCAGCAAGACTTGCCCAAATGCTGGTGTCAATATGAGCTGGAACCCGAGGATCAAGGCATTAATTGCGCAAGATATCACACGCATTACGGTCCGAAATGACCCTAAACTACTGTATCTTATCTCCTCGTAATTAGGTCTCATTAATTATAGGTTGTTCATGGAATTTAAAATTCAATTAGTTTTACGCTCAGTAACGTCGCATCACATCCCATATGCTAAACTAAGCATTATTCGTTAAACACTTATTGCATCAAACTTAGTATCTTTCAAAATACTCTCGTATTTGACAATTTTGCAGGATAACTCACAGATGGATGAAATTTTATCTACACTGCTAGTTTTAACCAGCTTACACGGTAAAATCATTAGACAGCTTGATTCCACACTAATAGAAACTAACCTAGCCCTTAATGACGCAATCATAGCCATGTTGGAAACATCTCTAGACTGGCCAAAGCAATTGACGTGCACACTAGATCTGGAAGCTAGAGATGTAACCGAAGATCCGCTCAACGAGGTCTCTGTGGTTATGCATAGGGTGAGACTAAAACTGTTAAGGTTAGTTCTCTATTAGGCCAAAAGACACATGATGACATAAAACAAGTTCTCCAGAATAATATCACGGTGTTTGCATGGTCATATGAGGATATGCCGGGACTAGACCCGAGGTTAATCCAACACAACATAATCCTAGATCCCCATATCAAAGCTGTCAGACAGAAAGCACGAAAAATCAAGCCAGAAGTCACGCTAGCAGTACGTGATGAAATCACTAAACTGTACTAGGCTGGTTTTATTCGTGTAGTTGATTACTCAGAGTGGGTATCTAACATTGTAGTGGTTCCTAAAAAGACCGGAGGAATACGCATCTGCATAGACTTCCGGGACCTGAACAAGGCTACAATCAAAGATAACTTCCCGTTGCCGAGTATCGATCAATTGGTGGATACAACCACTGGGCATGCGCTTTTGTCCTTCATGGATGGCTTCTCGGGCTACAATCAAATACGCATTAACCCAGAGCACCAGCTAACAACTATGTTTATGACACCTTGGGGAACTTTTTGTTACACCATGATGCCTTTTGATTTAAAGAACGCCGAAGTGACATACCAGTGAGCCATGACGTACATCTTTAGCGATTACCTCCTAGGGAGACTGAATAATTATGTCGACAATATAGCTGTTAAGTCTATAAAGTTAGAGGATCATTCAAAGGATCTAGAGCTAGTCCTCAAAAGATGTTCTAAGTACGATCTCCGACTCAACCCGAAAAAGTGTGTGTTCAGAGTCAAAACCGGATGCATGCTGGGTTTTGTGGTATCGGAAACTGGCATACGCATGGACCCTGACAAAGTCAAAGCCATTGTTGAATTGACACCCCCTACAAATCTTAAGCAATTACTATAAACCTAGAAGCCCAAATAGGAAATTATTAGTCAACATCCAGTAAACCAAACCTTTCCATGAGCCTAAAATGGCTAATACTAACACTACCTCTGTTAATGGACAACCTTGCTCATTATTTTAGATCTCCTCCTTCCAACTCAGTCGTGGGGGAGATGGTCACTAATGCTAACCACTCTAAGCCCTTAGTTTCCTTTGTTTTTTTTTCTTGTTTTTTTTTTGTTTTACACATTTTTTGTTTTTCACATTCTTCATCTTTACTTGTTTTCTATTTTACATCATCATTAACATTTTTACTATTTATTTCTCTATTACATTTTTTTTAATTACTTCCACTCATCATATAATAAGTGCTTATGATGGTGGATTGTACTATAATGGTGTTGATTACTAATGTTTAGTTTTTACCTTTGACTTTTAATGTTGATGCTAAGATATGGGTTCTTTTGATAAAATAGGTAATGAGTCCACATCATCCATTCATCCATATAATTCTATGGCCTCTCTTTATTTTCAAAATGTACTATCCCTTTCTCTAAGCAAACTTATTAATGAACTGGTGGCTTGGTATTCTTCTAACCAAGGAAAGATCCAAATGGATTGAAAAGGGTGTGACTTCAAGGGGATTCGACACATTTGTGCTGGCTATTCTCTTGGGTACTTGGATGTTTTTTATAAGTTTTCCACCATTTTTCTATTGACCAATATCAAGAAGTTGACTAAACCAAATAATTCTTTGCATGCTATGGTTCTCACTCCAAAAAAAATTGGTGGGAATTCAAAGAATACCCTTTAGACATAATAAAGAAACATGGGCTACAAGAACTAGTTATGGCACTGGAAAGACATGTTACCCATGCACAAAGGTTTCCTCTAACTAAGGCCCTTTCTCACTTCTTGCTCCTCTGTTCTTCTCTTGTTGGAATGGTAGTTGCTCTGTAAAAGCATTCTTGTTACTTTAGGAGGATAGGTTAGTCAAGTGTGTTGATGCAAGGTCACTAGATGTGGTTAGTTTTAATATGGATTTGGGAAAAATTTTATTAAGTCTCCTTACCCACACAATACATAAGGGACTTTACGCAATCTTGATTTTGGGAACCTCATTCCATTCTTTCTTTTCTTTTCTTTCCATAGTTCTTCCCATATTCGACCTCATTGCTAGTTTTATGATTATTCTATATCTTGGTTGATGCATTATTATTATTTGGTAACTCTTATGGGTAAGTTCTTAACCATTGCCTCCATATGTCATTCCTAGAGCCTACAAACTCTTTGGTTTGTGGGTTTGTTAGGGCATAAAGGGCATGAGCTTGCTTTGGGGAGGATCCACTGGCATTCCTTTTTGGAGCAATTGTTAAGTTCTTTCTCTTAAACATTTTCTGAAATCAACTATTTCTCATTTCACCGCATCCATGACATCCATCTTTGTTTTTGTTTTATTGACTTCATCGTTGTTATTTCTCTCATCTTTCTTTTTCTTTTATTTTCCACCCTATTGCTACTGGAGGTTCACTCTTAGTCATGGGGGCCTATTGCAAATTTTTCCATTTCATTACTTATCTCACCCCTACACCTTGGGTAGTTATCAGTTACAAACCTCTACCCAGTATTTACCATACCCACAACCTAGCCAAGGTATCAATTACATTATATCTTATCTATCCTTGCTAATTCATGATTGTGTTGTGTGTATAGATGGCGATCACATGAACAATGGACTGGGATAGGAGGAAGCACTTAGGATGGATTGGAGCAAAAATCATTTACATAGGGAACAAGCTTGATCATATGGCTGTGGATGAACAATGGTGTGCACATTTTTGACATTGGCAGCAATGTGCCTCATTTTCTTTTCTCTCTCTCTCTTCAAGCTATCAAATGAGGGTCTGGATGTCATCTATGTATAGTGTTCATCACAATGGTTATGAACACCAATGCTATAATATGTTTGTTGATCTATTCATCGGGCACTTTGAGTTTGTCATTCCATGTCACCATCAGTTGTTGTTAAGTCAATACTCCCATACCTTTCCAATATTTTGTAAGGAACTTGAGGATGAGTTTTCATTTAGTTGTGGGGGTATGATGAGTCCCAATATCGAACCCTTGTTATCGAATCCACAATATCAGGCCCTCGATATCTTATACGCGATATCAGAATTGCCAAAGAAATATTGGATATGTGATATTGGAACTTGTCTCATCACCTATAAATAAGAGACAGGGGCACTTGGTTTCAGAGTTAGTTTTCTTAATCCCTTAGTTGAACCCTTGTAGTTTTCCCTTTCTAAAGTTAGAATTATTTCTGAGTGTCCGCAGTAGGAGTCATAAAGTGAATGGATCTTTATTTGAGCATTATGTACCTGAGCACACCTTGTGTTTAGAAATAAAGACGAACTTTGTGATAAATCTTGCAACATTCAGAATAGCTTAATTATTTCATTTAAATGTTATTTACTATTATTTTCTATTATCATTAGTTAATTAATGTTTTTTTATGGAATTGTTAATTATCGACAAATTAGCACACTCAGTATGACCACTTCGAGCATACGTGGAACACTTGGTAACCTAGTAACAACTAGCATTTGGTAATCCCAGTAGTGTTACAATGGTTTAGGATGTGTCCAACAAGTGGGAACGAATGCTGATGTTAGGATTGGTTAGAACCTAGTTGATTAGTTAAATCAAAATAGTTACTCACTTATTTCATTTCTCCATTTTAAGCACCAAGGACATAAAACATAAAAAGCATAAAAATCATATACCTCAAGTTTACTTAACTATACAATTGTGCCTTACAAGTAAGCTTGGGAAGACAAAAATTGCATAACCCATCCTTGTTCTATCTAAGCACATAAGTACTTAATCCTTGGAGTTTGACTGGATCGTGCGTGAATGCTCATATTCGTATGGCTGGGCATAGGGATACCTCAGACCCTTGATATTGGACCCTTGATATCAAACAAATGACGAGTGGTAAGGTACCCCTACAATCAACCATAAGAATACGAGCATTCACACGCAATCCAGTCGAACTCCATAGATGGACTAGTTGTGGTATCTAGATAATTACATGTTAATCGTAGTTTGCTATCTTCCCACTTGGACTAGTATTTACTTTGTCATGTATGGTTTAGCCTAGATTGAGGTGAATGATGTGATCCTAAACTAATGCTACTCCTAGATATGATGGAAAATAATCTTGTTTAAAGCTAATAGGTAATGAGAAGAATAATCTAAACTAGCCTAAGTGTGATGAGCATCCATCCCCAATTATCTATATGCATCTTGGACCTTGTGTACTACTTCTAGGATTACCATGCATATATTACTTGAGCGCTCCTAGATATACTACTGGGTTACCAAGTAGTACACTTAAGTGTTCGTAATTGAGTCGTACTCATTCCACAATTAACAACAAGAATAGTAAATGATGGTAAAGAAGTATTAATTAAGAAAATAATAAATAACAATAATAATTAAGTAATCAAAACTAAGTTAATGCTGCAATGATGGAGTAATCTCAATCTTTATTGCCGATCATGTGTGTGTTCAAGTACGTCACACTCGAATAAAGGTTCCGTACAATTACAATCATCACACTATAGGCATGCACTAGGGAAAGAATGGAAATCAACTGCAAAAAGACTCTATTCCTACACTTACTTGACTCTCCCCACTTCCTATGCGCCTAAATGTGGTATTTATAGGCTTACATAGGAACCACGATATCATGTATTCGATATCATTATCTAGACTATGATATCACGTACCTGATATAGAGGTTCTAATATCAGCACCTGACAAATGACGATTCATCATATCCCCACGACTAAATAACAACTCGTCCTCAAGTCAAGGAAAGTGAGGAATAAGTTCATTCAATTACAAATAGGGGATAGGTATGAGATTATTGAATGACCATGAACTGTTTCATGTTGCAATGTGGGACTAAACAAAATTTGGACACAGACACAAAAGAAAAAACCTATGGAACTCATGCGATTTCCTGTGGTGGTGGCTCCTCCATGGGTGCCTTTCCTTTGTCCTACACTCCAAGCTTCTAAGATTGATAGTGTTGAAAAAGTGCCTAACGTTTCTCCTCTTCTATCTAAGGATTATGAGTTGTCCATGCTAATGTTCCAATGTTTGATGGAGTCGACACTTCCCATGGACATGATAGCTATGGAAACACTTGATTGGCCTTGACATGTCATGTTGCAAATAGTCATCGTTCCTGTTCATAGGCTCGGGCCCTAACCTCTTCACTTTCTTCTTGGCTAGATTGTGCAGTGACAGGAGTTCCCTGATGGATGCTAAATGAAAAAATCCTCCTACTCTACATGTTTCGCATGAGGTCCTTGGCCTCTGCCTTCCCCTGGATGTTCAATTGCACCTTGGGAAGGTCCTCCTTGTTGTCCTCTTTTACGGGCCATCTATAATCACACAAAGATCAATTGTTAGTAAGGTTATTGAAATAAGTTCAATTATTTTATACCTTACTCATTGCCTTTAATAAATGTTGAATTATTTGCTTAATGTGATTTTAAAGTTAGAAATTTTTTTAAGGAAGTTTTCCTAAAATTTTAATGTTGGACCTAATTTGTTTAAGTACCACATAAAAGGACATGTAATGGTCTTGAGAAATGTTTGATAAAATGATGATAAAGGAAAGAATAGATTTGGCAATGAAGTACTTGGAGGGTATAAAATGATGTGGTGGTGTGCAACAAGTACAAATTACAAAAGTCATGCAAGTGGATCCTTCCCAAAGTAGGTTCCAACCTATAATACCCTTCTGTAACCACACCTTACAATGTCCATAGGCACTAGAAGGGTTAAGTGTAATGCACACCAGTTCCACAAAACACACACATGTAGATACCACCATGATGAGGTATGAGTTCAATGCTACACGAGACATGAGTCACAAATACATGAACAACGAGATGAGATGAACTGTAGAAGGGATTACAGAGATTGGGACATGAGGTAACTGACCTAGGATATGAAAAATCCTAAGTGTAGGGCATGATTAAAGTGTAATTAGCCTGTCGCTCCAAAATCAAGACCAAGTCCATTCCTTCGATCAGTAACATTGCATTATTTCATCCATTAATGGGCAACCATAAGAGTACCATAACAACAAGGCATACAATCACTTGGCGTTTTGTCCAAGGAAGAAGTGATTTAGAATTTCTCTATGGCACACACACTTTTTTTTTCTTAATTGTTTCTTGTGTTGTTCTTTTTTTTTTCTTTTTTAAGCCACTTTGGCATTATGTTCTTTCCAATAGTGAACTGGAGAAGCTACCAACCTTCAAGCATGGGTGCATGTCTTTCTAGTGGAACCCCCAAAACAACATTGAGTTTCTTTAGGGAGTGTCTTTATTACTCTTACTTCCATTTTTTATTAGATCTACAAGGATCTTAGTACAACTAGGCTGCATGATAGCACCTACAAAAGTCACCAAAGAGAATTCACAAGTCCCCTTAATGCCACACCCTAGCCATTCCCTCTTAGTCCATCATTTTTTTCTCTGGGCATAATGAGCACAAAATTACTTTAAGTTTTAACAGTGACAAGAATATCATCATGCCCAGAAGGGAACCTTCTATTAATAGAATGGATGGGTGGATGTTGTGAGCTCACTGTCCAAATAATTAGTCACTTGTGACTCAATAGCATAGAACAACACCTCAACCGACTAGTTACATGAGTGTTTTATTCATAGATGATATTATCCAAAAAAATATAAAACAATAAATTAGAAATGAAAAACTAGAAAACAGAAATTTTAAAATTAAAGAAAAGGAAAAATATGTACTAATTCTGCTTGTTAGAATGGAGGATATCCCCCATAACTAAATAGTTGAGCATGGCTAGAATTAATAAATGGAAAATGTGGATCCATGCATGTTGGAAATGTTGGGGATTGATCATATCCAAACCATCAAGTATCTTTTTAGGTGGTGGTAGGAATAAACCGAAATTAGGGTTCACACGCTTGATTGTAGTAGGCATAGTGGGGCAGATTAAAAGATGTGGTCATGTGATAAGGAGTTGATCCACTATGGCATCCATGACCGTAAGATGGTATGCAAGGATTAATATGTCTCCCTACATGGTTATATTCATTGGGTCACATAGTTGTTGGAGTGTTGATTGGTGGCCCAGATAAGGTAACAAGAGGCATTGGGTTCAAAGGAGGAGATGCATCATAGCACTGGACTTATGCTGAGTTGGTGGATGCAATGGTTTCAGAATCATGCTATCTCTTTCTATGGTTATGCCTAAAGAAAGGACATTTCTGAAATTTTGAAGAGTCTCCACTACTATTGATAGTAGCAGCACAAGTAACATTCATAGGTTGGTGCTATGGTGCAAAACTTTCTGGTACTGTTGGCAACGATATAGAAGGAGGTGAAGGATGAGAATATTGTGGGTAAGGAGAAGTATAAGGAACATGAGGTGGTGATCTTGTTGGAGAGGACATGGGTGGATAGTACTCGGAAGAATGATAACGATGCTATGAAGTAGAGGAAGTTGACATAGTTGGGGAAACAAGATGCTAGACATAATAAGTGCTTGGGTTCGGATGGTATGAAGGGTGTGACCAATCTAACTATGGCCTCCCCAATGACTGGGGTTTTCACCATAGTGGTTAAACCCAGTATTTCTATACAAAATCTAGATGTAACATCCCTCCCCAATGCTCATGTAAATGTGACAAGATTGGGCATTGGCCTTTGGGACGATCATACAGGAAAACGTCACATTGATACAGGTGATTTGCAATTGAACTTCTATTCTTATTATCTTCAATCCTTCATTCTAATTATTGTGTGGTATCCTATCTTGTTTTTTGATTTAGCATAGTTCCACCTCTAATAATTTTGGCATATTCTCTACACTTTTCATGCATCCATTCCATCCTCTTATTAATCTTTGCCTCCATTTCATCTAGAGATTGTAGTATTGGCAAAGATGATTCCACCTCCTTGAGGTGAGTTGACTTCTCCTCTTCATGATCATGGACCTTTGCTAATTTGAGATTTTGGTCCTATTGAGAGCTTTCAACATTCTCCCATTTAGTCATTTCTCCTACTTCTTTTGCTACCTGCTTAATAAACTCTTGGAATTGATGGGTTTGTATCTCGTAGAGTTGACCTCGAGCATACATCCCTAGGGTCTCCCTTGTTTCATTATGAATCCCATCCATGATGTGGTACATTAGCTTTTCCTCGAAGAATCCATGGCCTGGGCAATTGTCCAACAATGAATAGTGATGAGTGGCGAGGTACCCCTACACTCAACCATACGAAACGAGCGTTGCATGTGCGATCTGGTCGAACTCTGCAGATGGACTAGTTGTGGCACCTAGATAGTTAGCCGTAGGTCGCAGTTCGCTGTCTTCCCACCTCGACTAGTATTGCATTTGTCACGTATGGTTTAGTCCACATGAGGTGTATGATGTGTTTCTAATTCTAATGCTACTCCTGAAGGCAGTGGAATGTAAGATTAACTAAGCTAAGCTAGGAGGAAAAGGGTAAGAAAATCTAATCTAGCCTAAGTGCGATGAGCAACCGATTCCTTGATCAACCATACACATCTTGGACTTCGTGCACAACTACCACTGGGACTACCAAGTGTAGGTCCTAGGTACACCACTGGGATTACCAAGCGTAGATCCAAATATGCCACTGGGTTACCAAGCGTAGATCCTAGCTACACCACTGGGCTACCAAGCAGTCACACTTAAATGCTCGTAATCAAGTCGTACCCGTTCCACGTTCTAGGAGTTTAAGGGTGAGAGAGAGAAAATAGTAAATAACATTTAAATAAATAAACAACATATAAATGACAAAGTGAATGCTGCAATGATAAAGTAATCTCAATCTTTATTTCCGATCATGTGCATGTCCAAGTACGACACACTCAAATAAAGACACTGTATAATTACATTCACCACACTGAGGGTACACACGGGAAAAAATATAACCCTGGAGAGATCAAACTGCCAGAGCTTCACTACAGAACTAAACTATCCCCTCTACAAGAGAGATTCGTGTCTTATTTATAGATATGGCAACGGATTGTGATATCGTGTACGCGATATCGTAGGAAAGACGCGATATCACGTATGCGATACGCGATATCGCGGGGGATGCGATATAGTGTACATGATATCGCAGCCTATGCAAATCGTGTCTCATCATACCCCCACGACTAAATAAAAACTCGTCCTCGAGTTACAAGGAGAACAAGCTTCATTGATTACACAGTGGATAGGTATGGGATTATTAACTAGATAAAGAAATGGACTAATGCCACAGTGTGGGAAGACACAACACAGAAAAAAAGCTATACTACAAAAAAATGGAACTCATGTAGTTCTTGGTGGCGGTGGCTTCTCCATGGGTGCTTTCCCCTTGTCACGTGCTCTAGGCTTTAAAGCTTGATTGCGTTGAAGTATGGCCTGGAGCTTCTCCTCTTCAGTCCGAGGGTCTTATGTTGTACATGCTGATGCTCTAATGTTTGATGGACTCGGCACTTCCCATGGACAGGGTAGTTGTGGGAACATCTGATTGGCTTTGACATACCACGTCGCAAACACCTATCATTCCTCTTCATAGGCTCTGGCTTTATCTTTGTATTCATGAAGGTCTGTTAGCCATTGAGCTAAGTTAGTTGTGACGTCCTTCTGTCCTTGGTAGCTTTCTTTTACCACCACAAGTTCAGAATTTGCAACATCTAGTGTCTCAACCAACTTCTTGCGCTCTGCAAATTCTACTTCAAATTTAATGTGGGTGGAAGCTACCTGTTGCTCGAGCTCTAACCTCAGTTGCCCTGCTATTAACATGGCAAGGTTGGCATACCTGAGATTTGCCAACTCCATGTACTCTGTTATGTCTTGGATCTACAGGTCCCAGTTCTTAACTTCTGCTTGGTGGGTGAAGGCGTAAGTGTCCAATATGACCCTCCAATCAGTGTGTTGAGCACTAATGTTGTTGATTTGAGCCTTGGCCATATGGATCTCCTTCTCCAGGATTTGGTTGTACATCCCCACCTGATCACTGAAATGCTCCTTTAGCTTTTCATGTGGTTTAGCCTTATTCTTCCATGCACTTATTTTGATTGCTGATTTCTGGGGAATAGCGAGTACCTCCTCCATTGAGAGGGTTCGATTCTCTCTAGCTACACGGCTTACATCTCGGTTGACCCGAATGAACTGTTCTCATAGTTGATGAAAGTGTTCATCGAGAACATTCTTTTGTTTCTCCACAGAAGTCAACCGAAGGTTATCTGCAACCAACTGCTTATTCTCTTCTTTTAAGGCCTTGAGTGCCTTAAGATGCACATGAGTTTGCGCTTGTGCTGCGGAGGCATCCCAAGTAGTCGTCTCATTTTCTTCTACCACCTTCTTATTTTCTGCAATTAGCTTTATTAATTACTTAGCTCTGAGATTTTCTAGCTGGTCTGTGAGAACGAATTGCAAAGGATCCCGTTGTGCTGCTTGTAAGGCTATGAGCTACTCTTGTAGTTTCTACACTTCAGCTTTAGCATGCTCGACCCTTACTTCGGATATGATCAGCTTCCCCTTTGTGTAAATAAGGTCTGATTGAATTGCTGTTACATCATGGGGGATGTCAAACAGAGACATCAAAATTTGTCCTATTTGAAGTAATCCGTCCAGTGCATCCTCATGTTCCGTAGGAGTCATTGAGGTTCCGGCAAGAGTTTGAGCATCTCGTGCTCCTGAAAGATCTATTGGTGGCACAACAAGTACATTAAAGGATTCCTTGATGTGGTCAGTGACCACATCAGCAGCTTCCGTGGCATCTTGGTATTGCATGACCACCACAGTGGCCCCTTCACCAGTCTCTAACTGCACTTGAAAAGATGTTGTGTTTCCAAAGATCTGTTGTGACCATCTGCTTTTCCCTCCTCCTATTTGAATTGATAATTCACCCCTTGTGCGATCTAATGAAATAGTAGGTGAAACACCATAAAATTCTGAGCTTAGTACTTCTCCAACAAGAGTCGAGATAAGTCATGACGCTCCCTAGCATGACTGAAGCTTGAGGGCCCCACAGACAGCTTCAAGCAGAGTCGGACTCAACAAGAAATGGTTCCTTGGGACCCGCAAACGACCACGGCGACATCTGGCATCAAACATGGCAACTTCAGAGCTTAAGATACTTGGTTCTCACTAAGTATGCAGTATGCAGCGTATACGCCTAGCGTATACACCTAGCGTACATGCCCAGCGTGCACGCCTCACATGTACGCTCAGCATGTATGACTGACGTGTACGCCCAGCATGCGATCCCAAAGATGGCATGGAAACGACACTTCAGAGCAAGATTTTGTACAAAGCATCAACTCACAGGAACACAGCAATTATCAGGTGTCATCATGGGCTCCAGAAAGTCAAATTTTGGTCTTAACATCATGCACTTTGGAGTTCATACGCTGAGCATGTACATCCTGCATGAATAGCATGTACGCCCAGCGTGTATGCCCAGCGTATACGCCCAGTATGTACAATGTGTACGCCTAGTGTGTAGCACAACGTATACCAATCAAAGCTCTCCAGAACCATGTCAGGTCAAGGCCAACCGAGCTGAACATCCATAGGCAGCATTCTCGTGACATCCGAATTCAAATCCGAGGGCCGAATGACTTCTTTTTTTTTAGTCAAGTTTGTACGCCAAGTTCACATGCCCAACGTGTATACACTGGCATACAGCAGTATACACTGTACACTTGTAAAATTTCATTCTTTTGCACTTGGTCAACATGCCACATGTCACCCGACCTAAGATTCCAGCACTCCACAGCCAATCATCCCCTTCCAAATCTGAATCCAACACCCAAAAACCTCATAAAAATCCCCTGGCAATTTTGGGTAAACCAAAGACAAAAAAAAGGACCAGAGAGACACGGGGAAACCAGAGCAAAAACCTTGTATGCTAGACTTCAACCCTGCATGCTGAGCATACAACCTTCACACTATGCTTGCAGTTCAAACTAGCACACCCTCATCCCTCCGCATCCACTGGGGCTCTTCGTCCGCCTTGTGTCAGATCCACAACTACGTTCAGACCGATGCATTGTAATCTACATTATTTTTACAATAAATTTGTTTCATTTCTGGTCAAGATCTGTTACAGTTTTCACTTCTTCTCGTTTACTTCTGCGTTTGTTTCCTTGCACGTTTATATTCCAGTTCACGTTTATTACGTTGTTTACGCATAACCCAGTGTATTGCATATTGGCATACGTTGGGGAAATCCTTGTCTGATCTGCGTGCGGACCACCCAAGGTACTCTACCTTCATCCATTCCAGCTCACCCTCAAGCGAAGGTAGGGTCTTCTGTGCTTGTTCGGGGATCTCTTGGTTTCTGTTTCATTCTAGCTGGAGATCAATGATTTCGGATAGTACAGAAATTGGCGCTAGAAGGAGGGCCTGAAACTGTTTAAACTTAGTTTGATCTCATACCCTGGTCTTCCCAGATTCACATCGCACCGACACCAAACCCAGCTCTGAAATTCCTAGATCTGTGCTCCATTCTATAGAATTCCCAGCGTCTACACGCTGCTTAGTCTATGTTGTACACTATAGACTCTGTCTACACGCTGCTCAGCCATGTACGTTGTACGCTATAGACTCTATCTACACGCTGCTCAGCCTACCTATATGCTATACGTTGTAGACCCTATCTACAAGCTGCTCAGTCTACGTTGTATGTTGTAGACTCTGTCTACACGCTGCTCAGCCTACCTCTACGCTGTACGTTGTAACCCTGTCTACATGTTGTTCAGTCTATGTTGTACGCTGTAGACTCTGTATTCACACTACTTAGCCTACCTGTACGTTGTACGCTATAGACCCTATCTACACACTGCTCAGTCTATGCTATACGCTGTAGGTTCTATCTACATGCTGCTTAGCCTACCTATATGTTGTATGCTGTAGACCCTGTCTACACGCTGCTTAGTCTACGTTGTACGCAGTAGACTCTGTCTACACGCCGCTCAGTCCTGTACGCTGTAACCCTGTCTACATGCTGTTCAGTCTACGCTGTACGCTGTAGACTCTGTCTACATGCCACTCAGTCCTATACATTTTACGCTGTAGACCCTGTCTACACGCTGCTCAGCCTACTTGTACATTGTACGCTGTCTCTGTACGCTGGTCGCTAAAGCCTATACACTGAGATCCAGTCTATACGTTGTATGCTATAAACTTAGGTGTACACTCTGATAAGTATACCAGTTTCATACCCCTTCCACTGAGTTATAATCACAACTATTTCATCATGAACACTGCGAACCCCAACGCTTCAACGAAGCCCATCACAGATATCGTAGGCCCCATGACCGTTCAACAACCCGTAATACAACCCACAGCAGGGCCTTGCCGGTCTCTCAGATTGGAAGGGAGGAATCCATCATTTAACATTATAACGCAGGAGTAATACAATTTCATGTGTAAAAATACAAGCCGACCTAGCTGTGGATCAAACCAAAATGGAAGTTAAGAGACAATACGAACTATTTCATAGGGGAGGACATGAGTTCATCCCTTCCTCGTATGATATCATCCCTCTCCCAGAGCACTACTTTGAGCTCATCTCACAGCTCCTCCTACTAAAAAGTCAGTCTCTGGACCAGTCTGTGGCAAATCCTCAGTTGGAAGAGGAGGATGACGTTACAGCTCAGTCTGAGCATGAAGATTCGTACCATACCCTCAGCCCACAAACCTATGCAAACCCATTGTTTCACCCATTCACCGGGGAAACTACGTCCCTCTAGCCATTTAAAATCACTCAAGCACATGTGCCTCAATAAGAGGCATCCACTCTTGTCCCCACTCCTCCTATGACCGATGCGCATTTCAATACGCTTCCCCTCGCTATTCCTCCTACTACCACAATACCCTCGTTCTTACAAATACAACCTCCTCAAAATAATGTAGGAGTAACCTTCTGGTCCCAAGTGATCAGGATGTCGCATGTGATACCGGCTTCTACATCCGCTCACTATATACCACAGATCCAAACCCAAGGAGCATCCTTTACAACTGTAACTCAACAAGTTCAGGGTGTTCCTACACAAAGTGTGACCAGGCAATGGGCTACGATTGGTGCTCAACCGCATCAACCCCCTCACTATAACATACCGCCTCATACAATTTTACCCACTAACATCCCTCAAGTACAAGTACAACAACAACAGCAATCCCTTACCTATAATGCGCCACCCCTAGTACCACCCACCACAAATATTCTGCAAGCACAACCTCCAACCACACAACTTTCTTCCTTCTAGCCCACTATCCAACAATCTAATTTGTATACTATACAACATCATCAACCTACTATCTTACCTAGTGCCCAAGACTAGGCTGATGTCAAAAAGCTAATGTAGGAGCTAATTGACAAGGTCAAACACCTCAAAACAAGCATCAACGGAGAGCTTAAGGTAGTGGACTTCTATCACGATGACCCTATCAGCTCTTCGGTTCTGCCTCTAACACTACCTAAGGGTGTTTCCTTACCCACACTGACTAAATACAACAGGGAGACGGACCCCAACGCTCACCTTATAACATTTAGATTAGAATGCGTGCTACTTCAGGCATGGCCACACGCCATTCTGCTAGTGTTCCCCATGTCCCTCACAGGGAGAGCACTTGATTGGTATCGGGCCTTGCCTCAAAACTCAATATCTTCTCTAGAAGATTTGTTACACCAATTCGTTACCAGGTTCAAGTATAACTTGAAGCCTGAAGCAACACTTGACAGCCTCATACAAGTCAAGCAAGCATCGCTTGAACCTGTCCAAAAATTTATTCAACGGTGGAGTGCTGCCCTCAACGAGCTCCACGAGCCAATCCCAGAGACGTATCTCCTCACCATCCTAAAAGGGGCTATCAATGATTTTGTCAAGTCCAAATTATATTATCTCAATGCACACACTCTTAGTCAGACGTTTGTACAAATCAAGAACATAGAGGAGGTAGCCAAAAATAGCCACAACCCTGCCTATTCAACCTTAAAAAACCAACATAATAAGAAAGACAAAGAAAAGGCTAAAACAAGTATAGCGGCAATAGTGGAAACACAGCAAGAAAATGCGAGACAATAAGGCAAACTGCTCACTGCCCCTACTAATTACGCTAGACCCGCTCTTGCAACTATGCCCGAATCGTCCACATCACAAAATCCTACACCGGTTCGTGCGAGAAACTTCGAGAAGAAGGACCCCTCTCAATACATGCCATTGTCCATGAAACCCTTGCAATTATTCGACCAACTCTTGAAAGCCAGACTGATGAAACATAAACAATTATCCTCTGCAGCAATCCAAAGACATGATTGGTTCTGTCAATTGGTTTAGAACCCAAGCCTGGCAACGCCAAATGAGCTCCCACTTCCAAAAGGCTTTAGAATGGACCTTTTTTGTGATTATCATCAACGTAATGGGCATGGCACTGATTATTGTTTCACCCTAAAACAAGATATCCAACGGATGATCGACGGAGGTCAAATCACTTTTGATGAAGCCAATCCGGTCTAACCACAAAACTAGGCCATGGGCATATATAAAGATCCTCTAAATACTAAAGAAGCACCATATATAATTAACACCATCTACTTGGACAACGAACTAGAAACACCTAGGATTAACACTATCTATTCAGATCATGAGCAGCCAATACCTAAGAGACCATTTGTAGTGCACATTCCTCCCACTGTACAAACACCTGCACCATGTACCCTGCTTACCCCGCAAAGACCTTATGTCATCCACATACCTCCTGTCGTAGCAATCTCTACCATGCCACCACCAAAACTATACATAGTACATATACCTCCCGCCACTACTGCCGCAAATACACAATCACTTCTTACTCAGCCCGCTCCCTACGTAGTCCAAGTATGACCTGTGGTCGCAACTACGGAGGTACAACCCCCAGCTAGGCTAACTCCATATGTTGTTAGGATACCCGAATGTCCTGATGACCACCAATCCTCCACTCCGCAAGCACAGAATAAATTAATCCCCTATGTCATCAGGATGCCTAGCCAGCCTGACACTCAACCACATTCAACCGTCCAACTACAACCCTGCCCTACTTCATACGTTGTACAGATTCCAAAGCAACCTGAGATTCCGAAACCAACTATTCCCCCACACCACACACCAGAATGTCTGGCAGACAAGCTTACATGGGAACGCTTGGAGAAGGAACGTCAACAACTAGCCTTAGGACCTTCCAAGCCTACCCCACTAAGTGCAATACCCATGACATCACCTAACAATAAATCAAACACAGGCTATGAGGGTGAATCATCCGAAAAACATGATACGTTTAGATTAACAATTGTAGATAAAAATGAAAAACCAACTACGCATGAGATAAAACTGTTGGACCCAATGGACCAAATGAGTATCGACAAACATACGCCCAATAGTAAATATTTAGCAACAACTCTAACACAGGTCACGTAGGTGCTTAAATAGAAAAACACTTCATTAAGCTTATACGACCTGGTGTTAACTTCTCAAACCCACCACGAAGCCCTAGTATGCATGTTGACATCCATCCCAGTAAGCGAAGACTTACCTCCAAATGAACCTTCAATTCATGCGGTAATGTATTCGCCTTAAAGATCGACTCCTAAGTCACTAGGTTTCCACAATGACAACATCAAAATGAAAGAGAAAACAGGAGAAGTAACAACCGCACCTATGTTCATAATGATACGAGTAAATCAATTCAAAATACATAGAGTGCATATAGATGATGGAGCTGCTACAAACGTAGTACCCTATCCCATCGTCGAACAATTAGGACTTACAAAACTAATTAGACCAACTGCCACCACGTGTTTGAAATCGTTCAGTGGATCACGTGTAGTAGTAAAAGGCACCGTGACTTTGGACTTTATAGCAGGGGATCAATTCCCCACATCTGCCAACTTTGTGGTCATCGACGAAATGCCAGGGTTCAATTTAATATTGGGAAGGCCCTGGTTAGCCCAACTAAAAGCAGTCTCTTCCCCCATACACCAAGAGATTCACTTGCCTTATGAAGGTGGCAAAATCATTATACATGGGGAGGCTGCTACACCTACCATCTCATCACATACAAATATAGACCAAGGCTCGGAGGTTAAGTTCGAAGAGCCTAAACAAGATGATACAAACGAACAACAAAGATAAACGCAACCAGTAAGCAATAATCTATTAAACACAAAGAAAAATTTACCCAACACAGAAATACTCGGGCCTAAAATTGTACATATATAGCCTCACCTAGAAACTAAAGTACATGCAGAAACACCAGAAAGCACCAACGCAGGAACTGTTCCATCAGATGTCCCTTGGGCCAAATTACCGTTCAACGTGATCAGTGAAGGAGATGCTAAATATAGAATCATACCCATTAACGCTACTCCTAATGTTAAAATGAGGAAAATCAAAAAATTACTAAGCCAATAAACGATATTCCTGTCCGAAACGACGTTAAACTATCACATGTCCGCAACGACATAAAACTAGCCACGATCAGAAATGGTCGGTGTACCAAGAAATCCACCAGCGTCACCTGAAACTTCCCTTGTTTACACATGGCTCGAAATGGCCTTAAACTAGTGCATGGGGCCCGAAATGGCCTTAAACTAAACCATTTGCTTACACTTTGTTTTTCTCGCAAATTCAAGTTCATTATTCGAATTTATGCTTATATTGTTGTGTTACCAATAACATTTTTTCTTCACATTTTCCTTTTCATAATTATCCTTTAATTATAATTACATTTCTACTTGTATTCCCACTTCGTGCATTACACTTAAACAACAAAACAAACCAAAAAATTTTACATTGCCGCATCAGGTTTACATTTAAATAACAAGAGCCAAAAAAATACAGAAATATATAGATATATGTAGTCATATACGGTTAGACAAGTTCCATTCACCAGTTCAATACAACCCAAGGCAAAACATTCAGTTTACAATTCATGTAAAATTATGAGCCAGGATAGTTTCAAAATCAAAACTAAACATCAAGGATGGGAGGGTTGTCCCCTTCAGACTCACCAACACCATGGGTCCCCGCTCTACTGGGGCCACCTTCTTGAACATCGTCGTCGTCTCGATCCTATAAAAAGAAAAAGAAACAATCAACAAAAGAAGAAAAGAGAAAAATCCCAAACATTATTCAACGAACAAAATTCACAAGAACAAACTGCTTATCGTAGGAGACCCCCCTAAACTAAATTCCAACCGATGAAGAATTTCTTCCTCAGAGATGTTAGCCCCGTTAGTCCCATCGAGGCCCAGATCGACGTTCGCTAAGGCCTTCCCTTTGTCAACTACCGACCATGTGGGACGTTTCAAAGGAAATTCACCCATAGAGACCTCCCCAGAAGTAGTCGTAATTACCCTCTTGGGCGATTCCATCTCAACAATGGTATTCTTAGCGAAGGTATCAAATGCAGAACATAGACCCAGACCCTCTACGAACATTTCAAGCTGACGCTTCTCTATAGATACTTCTTTTAATGACTTCTTGTAACAATGCTTATGGTTCTTCTCATCTTGATCCCACTTTCGCACCGTGGAAGCGAAAGCCTTCCAATCCTGACACTTGAGGTTCAGTAAATCTATATGGGCCTTACACTCTGCTAGCTTCCAAGTCAATGATGCATGGCGATTTAGCAAGTTCCAATACCTGGTATAAGTGATCTCGGAAGTTTGCCAAGAACGATCACCTGTTAATCTGGCCGAGGCGAACCCATAACGAGCTTTGAGATCATCACGTTTAGCCGATAACTTGAAAACCTCTCTTTCCCTTGCCTAGATCTGCAACCATAGCTATTCAATGGCGCTCCTACAGGTCCAAAGCGATTTGGTGTTATGCACAAGACATTCCGCCACCTCGTCATAGACTTGTCTCAGTACCTATTCGACTTCTGGCGGTAGTGTAAGCAAGCTGTCAATACAAACAGCCTTAGACGGATCCCACTTCATTTTAGCCCCTACCCACATGAAAAGAACAGGCATTAGATCTTAGATGGCAAAAAAGAATGTGAAACTCAAAGGCAGCAAAATGCTTGAGACGTCTGTACCTATTTCAGGGTGAACTTGCTGAATGCGTTCAACCACCTCGTCAATGATACTGGTGATGAAATCCATTTTTCTTGGCATCTCGGTCCAAGTAAATGGTCCATGAGTGCGAGATGGATTAGCCTCAGTGGTCATTTCAGGGGGAACCACTATCATAGGCACTTCTAACCGCATGGTAGGAATTGTTCTAGTTTCAATATCTTCATCTGGAAGTGATAAAAAACATAAAATTAAAACACCACATAATGGAAACAATGATTCACAAGGCAACGCAATAAAACAAAAGAAAATATACTGGATTCTTCGTTCCCTTCCCGGTTCGAAGGGTCACCAAGGTCCAATCTTCCCTTAAGGAAGCTATTAAATATTTCATCAACATCATCTCGGTCATCGACCAGTTCTGTCTCCATGGTGTCTTTCGCCAACTCTTCGATCACTTCCACCTAATCTTTGCTGACCTCTTCCTCCTCAATTAAATCTGTTGGGACTTCCTCCTCCTTGATAATCATTTCTAGCTCCTATCTTCTCACTTCCCGAGTCAGGTCTGAAGACATTAGTTTCATGTAAATGGTTAAAAGGGAAAAACAATGAATAAGACGAAAATGACAATAATGGTAATACAATAAGTGCATCAAGCTGACTTACCTCAAGCAGGAATTTTGAATTGTATATGCTTCACCCTTGGCTCTTCCACAGTTGAGGCCACCTCTTTAGGGCATTCGCACTTCTGAATCTTCGATTTGGCTTTCTCGATGGTCTCCTTGATCACCCGATCAGCCCTCCTAGCAGTGTAGGGCACATTGTCTGGTTCCAATCCCACATTGTCACATGTATGGATTGAAACACCAGATGACCCCTCTATTGTAAAGGAAACTGATTCATCGATCCCCTTGAGTGCATCTTGAGACTCAGCTACCTCGAACAAATGGTTAATCCATGGGCGAGATAATTGAGTATGATCCGCAAAACATATTTATTATCTGCACGAACCACCAGAAATTTGACCAGGCGACGTAGATAACCTATGAAGAACGTGAAAGTAAAATGGGATTGTGCCTCAACGTTTGAACGCAACTGCACTATCTCCCCACGGAAACCTGACAACAAAAATTAGGCGTAATTATAACGCATCCTGGTCTCTAAAATGGTCCGCATGATGTGCATGGCTTCCACCCCAAGACTCTTCACTTGAGACAGGGATTTAGGAAACACCCGTGCCCTAAACAGGGGATACAGTTCATTGACTTCCACCACCTCTGATGTTCCCTGCATAGGGAACCCCTTAGAGCCCTTGAGAATGCCCAACCAATCTTCCAACTCATGCACCACATGGAGCTCCTTCTGTGTCCTATCCAAAACCACGTTCACACCATCTGCCGGGACACCAAAGAGGTCTGAAAAGAAATCGGCTGAAAAATGAAAAACTATTTTGACACCCTTGATATGGGTGTTGTAGTAAGTGACAGAGTTGTCAAACGAATCAACAATTCCAATCATTTCAGCTACAGAGACATCAGGGCTTGGGGTTGTGAATAGCTCCATGAGGCCGGCATCATCCAAACAATGGACAATAGACGGTGGGGCGCTAGTATGCAACCATCACTGTGCCTTGTTGACCCCCCCAAATTTCATTGATAGGGTGCTCTCAGTCTGCCCTGTCGTAATAGGATCTCCGCCGAGGAGGACGTTAACTGTAAACACAATGTAAAACCATAGTACCAGTATGACCAACGTTGTGGCCGAATAAACAAACTAAGGCAACAGAGAAATATCATCACTTACCTTCAGTTGTGAGATTCACGTTGCTAGGACCCAAGTCAGTCTCACGGGGGAAAATCGGTCCGTTACGTGACCAATCTCCATGCAGCCACCCTCAAGCCACGCATTGCGCAAATGCCTTGGAAAATCACTTATGAAAATGAACGATGTCACCCTTAGTCTAAGCTAGTACAACTCCGCGGAGGATGGGACCTGCCATGAAGGTCACTAAAGTGATGTGAGCCAGTGCAAGTTCATCATCACTTACGCATATTCCATCTTTGTCAACTTGGGGCCTACAAAAGAACGATTGTCAAAACAGGAGCAAACACTAAACAATAGAATAGAAACGAAAAATTAAACAACCTTACCTCTCCACCATGTACACCATGCCCGGAGCATTCTGAAATAATGTATGCGCACACGCAACCAAAAATAAGGTGCTATTGAGATAGTGAGGGCCACGTGGCAATAAGTCCCATACGCGTGATAATGGATGGGTAGATCTGGGCCCTCCAGAGGGACCATCCTCAATCGCAAGCGATCCCTCGTCAATGTCCACCATGAAGACATTTGAAGATCCTAGCAACATTGCTTCAAGCACGCTCCGCACTACTTGTTCGCTTAGATGGGACCATATCACTACCCTAAATCCATCTAAAATGAAGGAAAGGAACTCACAGGCCCCTTCCCTGAACCATACCCCATTGTTATCAATAGTCATATCAGGGGCAGGTTCGTCGATATCAATGGGCCCAAACTAGGCCAGTACCCCAACCAGCTCAACCACTAAGAGGAAAGGCTTAGGATCCCTGCAAATAACCAGAATGCCATGGTAAATCAGTTATACATGGAAATGAAATAAAGAAACAATGTTCCACATTGAAGGCCAATACTTCGAAAAAGTTGCAAACTGTTTACGCTCAGCATGTAGACCCTGTACGCTGCAAAAACTGTTTACGCTTAGCGTGCAGACCCTGTACGCTGCAGAAACTGTTTACGCTTAGTGTGCAGAGTCTACACGCTGCAAAAACTATCTATGCTTAGCGTGCAAACTCTGCACGCTGCAAAAATTATTTACGCTCAGCGTGCAGACCCTGCACGCTACAAAAACTGTCTACGCTCAGCGTGCAGACTCTCCACGCTGCAAAAACTGTTTACGCTCAGTGTGTAGACTCTGCACGCTGCAAAAACTATCTACGCTTAGCGTGCAGACCCTGCACGTTGCAAAAACTGTCTACGCTCAGCCTCGTCCCAGCACGCCAACACATACAACCAAAGACCTCGCACAAATCCCGTACGCCCAGATAGCAAATACAAAAGAAAGCAATTAAATAAGGTGAGATTAGAGCCTACCTGCACATCGATCCAGGCCACAATGGAATCCTAGGCCTAGGAAAACACTGCAACATGGCCTCACTTTCCTCTGCGAAGGTCAAGTTGGGCCCCTTCCTCCCTTGGCCTTCTACCTCCTTACCCTTGCCCATTCTGGTGTCCTGTACACTAAATCTCACAGGTTCACGCTGGGGTTTGATCCTGTACACCGAGCTGAATCCTGCACGCTGGGGTTTGGTTCTTTACGCTCATGCTACGACTTAGGTTTACGCTCACACGATGACTTAGATTTACGCTCACACTGTGGTTTGATTCAGGTTCACGCTGCCCTTGATAACTGACAAGTTCACGCTCATGCCTACTAGTATATATATAGTGCCACGTTGATGCTATCGCCGCCGCTGCCACCTTGAATATTTTATTAAATTTAATCAAAATTATTCAAAGTACAAAGTATGGGAAAATGAAAAAGAAAATAACGAGATAACGAACACTATCACATACCATATTCCTTAACAAAGCAATTTCAGTTTCCCACACTGAACACTTTAGCGCAAACTCTTCAATACAGATCATACATCAACTAGACGTCATCAACACATAGTTAAACGGCCCGGTAAGGCCTTAAACTGCCACATACGGCCCAGTAAGGCCTTAAACTACCACATTCGGCCCGGTAAGGCCGTAAACTGCCACATTCGACCCAGTAAGGCCTTAAACTACCACATACGGCCCGGTAAGGCCTTAAACTGCCACATACGGCCCAGTAAGGCCTTAAACTACCACATTCGGCCCGGTAAGGCCTTAAACTGCCACATTCGACCCGGTAAGGCCTTAAACTACCACATACGGCCCGGTAAGGCCTCAAACTTCCATGCATCTAGGTACAACGATAAACCACCACCGTATACATACACATGATTTACGTTGCCTAGAAACACGTAATAACCCCTACTAGCTCACTCTACCCTCTGTTTATTGGTAGGAGCAAGCCCAATGGATTACCAGCATCTATTCACACCATTGAACATCGACGGACCATACAGAAAGACCATAAGAGAAATCAACATAAATTCCATTAACAGACGACACAGTCATAGCCTCAACACAACAAACATTAGACAGCTACGAAGGTATGACAAAATCCCTTGACATAGAAGCTGATAGCATCACTGAAGACCCTTTAACTGAAACCCCCATTGCTATGCCTAATGGTGAAGTTAAGGTATTAAAATTGAGCACGCTATTGTAACCTCAACTGGCCAGAGACATAGAACATGTGCTTCGAGACAACATAAAAGCATTCGCTCGTTCTTACACTGACATGCTTGAGTTAGATCCTCAAATTGTTCAGCACAATATTATACTCGATCCAAAATTAAGGCCAGTGAAACAAAAAGCATGAAAGGTTAAGCCTGAGGTCACGTTGGCAGTTCGCAATGAGATCATCAAACTCTATCAGGCAGGTTTCATTCAGGCTGTTGACTATGCTGATTGGGTATCCAACATGGTCATTATCCCGAAGAAGAGCGGAAGCATTCGCCTATGCATTGACTTCCGGAACCTCAACATTGCGACCATAAAAGATGATTTCCCCCTACCCAGCATCAATCAACTTGTTGACTCAACTGCTGGGCATGCCTTTTTATCTTTTATGGATGGCTTCTCAAGATATAACTGGATACGCATTAACCCGGAACATCAACTTCGGACTACCTTTATGACACCATGGGGTACCTTCTGTTACACGATGATGCCATTTGGTCTCAAGAACACTGGGGCCACATATCAAAGGGCAATGACATTTATTTTTAGCGATTACATACTTCATTCACTCAATGATTATGTAGATGACATCGCAATTAAATCGAAAACACCAGAGCAACACATCCAAGATTTAGCTTTGGTCCTAGAACATTGCTTAAAATACGAACTTAGGCTCAACCTAAAAAAATGTGTTTTCAAAGTAAAAACGGGCAAGATGCTAGGATTTGTAGTGTCAAAAACAGGAATACGAGTGGATCTAGATAAGGTTAAAGTTGTTATCAATCTAAAACCACCAAGCAACATTACTAAACTTCGGGGTCTACAAGGTAGATTACAGTTCATCAGGCATTTCATAGAAAGACTGACGGACAAATTAAAACCCATGAACCATTTGCTATGAAAGAATGTCCATTTTGAATGGACTCCACAGTGCCAGGAAGCCTTCGACCACATTAAAACTACACTAGCTCAGCTACCAATAGTGTACCCTCCACAGAACAATAAACCCTTCTATATCTACCTTGCCACATTGAATTCATCCATCGCTTCTATGCTCTGCCAGAAACGAGACGATGGAACTGAAGTCCCTATTTATTATTTGAGCCATGCATTAGTGGCCCACAAAAAGAAGTACAACGAGGTGGAGAGGTCATGTTTAGCCCTTGTCTTTTCCCTAAAGAAATGGCAACATTACTGTAATGATAGAAAACGTCGGCAGCTGGAAATACCGATCGAGGTTCCATGTATACAGTTTTAACCACGGATCCGCGCGATGGCTATGCTAGAAAAAGCGAATCTGTGGTGCCCTGAACGGTCTTGTCGATCAGACAGGGACTTACGGGTCAGTAAAACAATGAAAATTACGGATCCTTGCGTGCTGCGATTTGATTCGAGGGATCGTGAAACGGGAGGAAAACGACGTGGATGGATCACTACGCTAATAATGTCAGACACACCGAGGAGATGCTAATCAAGAGAGAAACGTGTGATTTTCAAAGATCTATGTTTCGATTTTTGAAAGAATGTATGTTACGTTACAATGGGAGAGACCCCCGATAACTTGATGCAAAAAACAAATGAGCACAAAACAACAAGGAAACTGTCCAGAAAGAAGTCCGATCTACCTCGTAGGCCAAAGCTAGGATGCAAGGATGGTCAAGCTCTAAAGTCTGCAGATCAACTATTTCTGACCGGTAGAGTCTGCAAACTGGGTGAGACGATCTCACAATCCGTGTTCTGCTTCTTTGCTTCGAGTAGATTCTGCATAGGACAGCGATCGCTAATGGAATGCTCTCTCTTGTTGCTAAGGCTCAAGCGCACTATGCTCTGTTCTTGCTGAAGGATGGTGCTGTCAGTAGTTGCCAAAAGGTTGCTCTTTGTTTCTCCGCTCAAGGTATGCTTCCTTGCTCAGAAAATGCTCTTGCCCCTTTGACTTCTCGCCAACAAAAGTGATAAGTGCTCTAGTGTTCAGAAAAATGTCTCTGCTTCTCTGATTTTTTTGCCTCCTCCTGTATCTTTGTCAACTGAGATATTTATAGGCCGCGACGCTCCATGGAAAAGGCGCAACCCTGATGACGTGGGTCCCGGATATTTCGGGTCCCGTTGACTTGATCATTTTAAGTCAGACTGTGACTACGCACAACACGCTCGTTTGCATGTTGTGCGTGTGAAGAGCAGGTACACGCTGAGCGTGCTTCAATTGCTTTCAGGCTGTATTACACTCATTCACGTTGTATTGCGTGTATGAGCGTAATACGATGTCNATAACAAAGTGTAAATAATGTGCAACTTACGCTCACTACGCAGCTGCGCATAACAAAGTGTAAATAATGTGCAACTTACGCTCACTACGCAGCTGCGCGTGATGAAGCGTAAACAATGTGTAACTTACGCTCACTACGCAGCTGCGCGTGATGAAGCATAAATAATGTGTAACTTACGCTCACTACGCAGGTGTGCGTGATGAAGCGTAAACAATGCCTAGCTTTAATGATGACATACGCAATGGTATGCACCGCCGCGTGACGAGCGTAAAGACAAGTTATTCATGCACCGCAAGAAAAAGTGTCGAACTGTTGTGCTTCTCTAGACTCTGCCTTCGACTATTTTGGAGCTTATTACGCTCATTACGCTGCCATGCGT
>MNCI01000317.1:489850-575759 GCA_015680685.1 Gnetum montanum | reverse complement strand
CTCAAGGCTGACACTCTTGCATAGGTTTGATATTTTTTGTTAAAAAATTCTACCATTGTTGACTAGCATCGTATTGAATTTAGTTTTAACAATCTATACCATAATTTTGCTTGGTCAACGAGTGTCATGGGAAAGAGCTTAAGTTTTTACCAACTGTTATCAATGTTATTCCATGTGCAGGCATCGTATAAGGCTAGTAAATGTTTTTGCAGATCTAAGTCATAGCCTCCTAAAAATTTGGGAAAGTTATTTAAATCGAGCCTGGGTAGTTGGCTCTCTTTACAATGCCTACGTGAGATTCGAACAGCCTCTTGTATTTGCGTTAGGCTTGTAGTGGCCAGTGGGGGTTCATCGTCATCAGGTAAATTAGACTTTCATGTGTTGCGATGACATTGTTTTCATTCATTCCTATAGGAAACTCCCACTTCAGGCTGTATACTCCAATATTCATCGTCATATAGTTCACTGGTTCTCCAATAAATTTCCTCACTAACTGTGGCATTATTATCATCTTGTAGGAGAGGCATTATTGTGTGTGGATTTATGTGAATTTTTATAATTACTTCTTTTTTAAGAGATATATCGTTAAGTCCTATACAATGACCTTGTATGATATAACTAATCTAGATAACTAGCACCATCCCCGGTAACGGCGCCAATGATGAGTGGTGAGGTACCCCTACACTCAACCATACGAAACGAGCGTCGCACGCGCGATCCGATCGAACTCCGCAAATGGACTACTTGTGGCACCTAGATAGTTAGCCTTAGATCGCAATTCGTTGTCTTCCCACCTAGACTAGTATTGCATTTGTCACGTATGGTTTAGTCTAGATGAGGTGTATGTTGTGTTCCTAATTCTAATGCTACTCCTGAAGGTAGTGGAATGTAAGATTAACTAAGCTAAGCTAGGAGGAAAGGGGTAAGAAAATCTAATCTAGCCTAAGTGGTAAGAAAATCTAATCTACTCCTGTATGCTTTATTTGAGGAATTAAGCCAAAATTATGTACATACAGAATAAGAAAAATTTAGGAAAAGTAGTAAGAATGAAAAAACTATAAAGAATAGAAAATTATGAAAGGATAAGAAAATGTATAAATAATTGGAAGATAGTAAAGAACAAAAAGTATGGAAAAGGTATTAAAGAATATGAAAAATTAGTAAGAATTAAAAAAGTTTTGGTGCCTAAGTGTCTCACTCAGCACCCTCACAACTATTATTGGACATAGTTATTTGCAAGATAAAACAGGTTAGAGATGGTTTAGTAGACAAGGCATAATCCATAGGGTTGGAATGTTCATAGACTGGTTTGAGTTGTTGAATATTAACTAAGATAAGCTTTTTTTGATTGGTTAGATGGTAAATGTGCATGGTGCTTAAGTGGTAAGTTGCATGAACAATATAAAATCCTTTCCAAAGTGTTTCGAATTTAATTCTCTATGGAACATGATTGGGATTACAATAACGGACTCTATCGCTATGCTTGATAGACACTTGTCTTATGTTTTCATCATGTATACATTTGGAGTATTTCATGTCAACCTCATTTCTCATCAATGATACAAGTCAATTTTCATCAAAAAATTTAAGATTCATGAGGTGTTCCTTCTAGGCTAAGTCTAGGTCTAGGTCAACTACACTGGTAGTAGCTAATGTTTTGACCTCTTCTTGGATTGGTAGGGTCAAAATTTTTCTGTAGACTAGTTCATAGGATGAGTACCCAATAGGGAGTTTCCATGTAGACCTATATGCCCATAGAGCATCATTCAACTTAGTTCTTCAATCCTTTCGAAATTGACTAATAGTTCAAGTTAATATTCTTATGAGTTTCTAGTTTGTTACTTCTACTTGGCCATTAGCTTGGGGTGATATGGTGTTGTTAATTTATGATTAACCCATAGGCATTGCATCAACTTCTTAAATCTAGCTCCTGTGAAGTGGGTTCCACTGTCAGATATCAATATTTTGGGTACTCCAAAATAATTTACCACATGTTGTTAAAATAATTTGGTAGCTTTGTGGCTATACATTCTCTAATTAAAACTACTTCTACCCACTTGGTGTAATAATCAATAGTAACTATGATGTAAGATTTTCCATTGGACATTGGTATGATGGATCCCATGAAATCAATTCCCCAGATATTGAAGGGCTCTAATGGTTGTATCCATTTTTTTGGACCTTCAATTCTGGCTGGTAGTCCTTTATCATGTTGACATCTTTCACAAGATTGAATGAATTAGTGTGCATCCCTGAATATGATAGTTCAAAAATAGCCTACCATCATCAACTTTAGTGATGTTTTGCATCCTACATAGTGATCACCACATGGTCCCTCATGCACATCTTATAGAGTTCTATGTTGACTCTCTTCTATAATATACCATCTTACCAACTCAGTGAAGGAACTATTCCTTTTGTTTCTTATTCCACTTAACATGAAGCTCTTGTGTAGTAAGGTAAGTCATGTAATCAGTAGTCTAGGACTTTTTTGTTCAGTTGATAGCCATTATTGTTCTTGTAAACAAATTTCCATCAAGAAATTGGTCTGATAATGGTTCCTACTATTCTTATGATTTCCATTTTAGTCTTGACAAATGATTAGCTACAATATTTTTAGTGCCCCTTTTGTCTATCATAGTAATGTAAAACTCCTATAATATCACAAGCCATCGTATCATCCTTGGAATAACTGCTTATTTATTCATCAAAAATCTAATGGTACTATGATCTGTGTGAACATAAATAAGATATTCAAGCACATAATGTCTCAACATTTCAACTGCATACACCATAGCCATAAGTTCCTTTTCTATAATAGTGTAATTAAGTTGTGCTTTGGTGATGCTTCGACTAGTGCAATGGATGTAGTAGGATCATTTTTTATCATGAAGTTAAGTACTACTCCCAATGCATAGTTTGAAGTATCTATCATAATGTGAAAGGGTTTAGACCAATCCAAGGCTCTAAGGATTAGTGTCTCAATTAGCTTCTATTTTAATGTCTCAAATGCCTTCTAACATTGTGCTCTCCATTGGAATGGTGCATCTTTCTTTGTAAGTTCTACTAGTGGCTTTGCAATCTTTAAAAAATTCTCAATAAACCTTCTATAATATCTTATATGGCCAAGAAATGATCTAACATCCTTAATAGTTTGTGGTTGTTGGGTGATATTTTAAATGAATCTTATTATTTTGGGATCTAACTCTATTCCTTTTTGAGATATTTTATGTCCCAGAACAATACCATCTTGGATCATTAAATGGCTTTTTTGCTAATTCAGCTTTAGATTAGTTTTAGCACATATTTTTAGAACCTCCTCTAATTAGTCCAAGGCTTATTTGAAGTCCACCCCATATGTGGAAAATTCATCCATGAATACTTTCACTCCATTATCAATCAGTTTTTGGAAGATACTTAGTACAAGTCTTTGGAAAGTAGTAGGGGCATTACACAAGTTGAAAGACATTTGCTTGTAGGTAAACATTCCCCATGGACTAGTGAATGTAATCTTCTCTTGATATTCTAGTGCAATGTGAATTTGGTTATACCCGATATACCCATCAAGGAAATTTTAGTATTGATGTCCTGAAATAGTATTAAGGACTTGGTCAACAAATGGTAAGGGAAAATCATCCTTGAACATTACTAAATTCAACAACTAGAAGTTGATGCAAACCTTTCACTTGCCACCTTTCTTTGAGAAACTAACTAAGGAATGAATACATTCACTATCTACTATCGAATAAATGAACCCTAGTTTTAATAGTTTTTCCAATTCTTGGTTGATTGCTTCTTTGAGTTTAGGGTTCAATCTTCTTTGAGGTTGGCGATGAGGTTTGACAGTTGGATCTGTATAGGTTCAATGTTGACATATGCATGGATCTATACCATTATTTCATCATAAGACCATGTGAATGTTGTTGGTCATTTATTTACCAATTATAATAATCTTTTCTTTTGTTCTTTATCAAGATTAACATTGATAATTATCATTTTCTTGTTATTCAAAAAAGCATACTTTATTACATCTGGTAGAGCTTTCATTTCTAAAGGTTCTAGTTCATACTTGTCTTGGATCTCTAACTATCCCCATTTAATATATTTATCTTGATATGATTGTACATAGGGATGTTTCCTTCTTAATTGTTCTAACTTATTAATTTCTTCAATGTAGGCACTTGTAATTTTATTCGATGATTCCATGCACATAGTAGATTCTATCTCTTTTTTAATAATCAACCATTGGATGCCTTTTTGTTTAGTGGCTGCTACATACATGCATTAATGCACACACATATCTTCTATACATTGATTGCATGATGTATTGGCTTTTTGTTTTATGGCCCAAATTTTCTACACGCAAATGCACCTATTATCACTATATGCGATACATGGAATCCAACATCTCTATGTGATTCTAGCTTCATCTTTCTTGGAGATTTCCAAGGACAAGTCTTTAATCCCTAGCTTAGCAACCACAATGCTAAGCTATGCTCTTCCCATAATGATAGGAAATTCTCCCTTATTTTTCCCTACATGCATGACAAGAAAATCAATAGGGTAGGACCAAACATTTATGGTGGTGATGATATCTTCTACTTGCCCAAGTGGGATAGTGATTAACTGATTTGTAGGCTCTAGTCAAATATTGCTATTATTTAGTAGAGGAAGATTCCAAATTTTGTACATGTCTTGTGAAATCAAATTTACTCCTAATCCAAAATCTACTAGAGACTTGCATGATTTGTGTCCTACTATTTGCAGATATCCTAAGGGACTTCCTAAATCTATTTTCTTCATAGGAAGCACTCCTGCCTTGATCCAATGCATTATAGTTTGAGTAAGCATGACACTGGTCAAATTCAAATTCATAGAATGTGGAGGCTTGGTGTTCCCTTGGAGTATGTGTATATGGGGTTGATGTAGATGAAGTTCCCATCCTTTGAACTCTTTCTAAACCTATTCTTAAAAATGGATGTTTCCTAGATCCAGGTTCATTTACCATCACATCCTCTTGTGTGTTAACTACCATAGTAGCATTCTTTTGCTGCAGTTATGTTGGTAGTTCTCCTTGCATGATCGAGGATGGCACTAGTGGTAGGAAGTTATGAGGTTGAATTGATGAACCAATTGTTGGTTGATGTCCATAAGAATTAGGATCCATTTGTGATGTAGTGGGTCTATGATACTCTGGTGGATAATCGTGAGAGGAGTTGTTGACTAAATCATTTCCCAAAGAGATTGGATGTTGAATGTAATATCCATAAGGATTTGGTTGCCTATATGAATATTATTGCCTTGGTAATGAGATTTCCATGCTTGTGGTTGTTGCCACTACTATTGATATTTCTCTTGTGGTTGAGGGTAGGCTTTGCTTGGATAGTATGATAGTTGGTAAGGCTATCAAAGGTTATCTTGCAAGTAACATAATTGTTTTGGCATATGTTTCTTGAAAAATTTTGGATTAAGCATGTATGCTCCAGACTCTTGTGAGTGGGCCATAATAGGGCAACATCCTTTAGGATGTTCATATTGGCATACTTTGCATCCTTCTTCATCTTCCAAACTAGAGTATGTAAACTCCTCAACTTCAACAAATTTTCATTTATGTTTGTAGTTCTCGCATTGGTTTTCTCCTCTCTTCTTCCTTTCTTTGTTTTTAGTTAGAGCTTGTTCAATCTTTTCTTCTACTATCTTGAGTGTAGTAGCAAAATTTTCATCCACCAAATCCCACATTTTCTCTACCTTTGTCACAATGTCATTGATTGATTTTTTGATGAGTAAAGTCTTCTTTTGAATGGCATCCTCTAAAATTTCTTCTTCTTATCTTTCATACATTCTCACATCCTTTTTTTTCATTTCAAGATCTTGATTATACTCTTCTATTGATTCTTCTTTCTTTTTTTTTTAATTATCCTTCCTCTTTGGCCACCTAGTCTATTAGTCTTTAGATTCAATGGATTGTCATTCTTGATAATCTACCTTGGGAAAATACCCCAAGAGTTTACCTTGTTTTATTTTGTAGCCCATCAATAATGTGTCATAGTTGCTTCCTTTGAGAAAAACTATAGCCTAGACACCTATGTAGTAATGAATAATATCAGCCCATTACCACATCAAGGGATTTATGTATCCCTTGCTTTCATCCTTGAATATGTTTTCTCAAATAGGACTGTTGAATAGGTTTGATATTTATCATTGAAGAGCTCTAGCATGATAATTTATAATTAGATTGATTCTAATTCTAAGGATGTGTACTAGCTCTTTGCTTCTTTGATAAATATTCCAGGAAAAAACTATAATTTCTGCCAATCATTCTCAATGTTCTTAATGGCACTAGCATCATGGAATGCTTAGAGATGGTGTTGTGGATTTGCATTGGGTCCACTTGCAAGCTTGGAAATGTTGTTCATATCTATTCACTTGATGTGAGTATCCCTTACATGTCTAGTAAAGATTATACACTACTTCTCTTAAATTTAACATATTATGAGTGGCCAATAGGGCTCCTTCTTGATCTCCAAGTTCATAGACTCTATTGTAGTTATGATCCCTTTGCTGCTCATAATGCTCTCTTTCTTCATGCCTGATCCTATTTCTTCTTTGTTCATAATCATTTTCTTCATAATTAGAATACCTTCTTTGATGTATATTTCTCCCATAATCTCTTCATCTTTCCTATTGGCCACTACTATTGGATTCCATAAATGAATGTGAGGAAGAGGAAGCAATTGCATAATGGTGTCAGTTGGTTCTCTTTCTGTGACTCTGTGATTCATTCCTTTTTGGTTACATGGAAGCTTTAGGCCTTGAGCTCCACCTAAGTTTGGAGTCTTCCATGTCTCTCCTAGGTGTTTCTGCAAGGGTTGAATGCAATTGTATTTTGACAAGTTCTTATAGACGGATGATTGGTGTCTATGAATAAGATTCCTGAGTTTGGTGGAGTTCTTCCATTACAAATGTATCATAATTTGTTTCTTCTAGGATAACTATGTGAGGCACTTTCTTTCCTTTGTTATGCTCATGTCTTGTCTCCATGGTAGCATCCATTCTTACTTGTGCTTCTATAGGTTTATATGACCTAGTCATGCGTTTAGTGACATGGTATCCTTCTTATGCATGGCCAAGGTTTAACCTCATCAAGGCTACTTGCAACATTGTTGGTGCAGAATGTTCGAGAGGCAAAGCAATGGTGCCTTGTAAATCTCTTCACCTTAGTTGGTCATCCTAGTGAAAGATAAATGTGAAATCAAGATAATATGGATTAGTGTGAGCATATGAAATTCTAGTTTACATGGACACACTCCAATATTTTTCATCATATTCTTTATCATGACTCTTATGAGTTTCTTTCACTGGCAATGACTTTTCTTTAAGTGTAGAATCCATATTATGTTTTTGATGCTCTTTAGTGTGTGTGTGTTTTAAAAGAATGAATTCAAGTGTGAAAGATAAACTTTGTAATTATTAATACAATCAACTCTATAAAATCAACTACTAAGCAAACATTGACACATTCCCAATAACAATGCCAATGATGAGCAGTTGTGTATTCCAACACTCTACTATACAAGTCACGAGTGCATGCATGCAACCAAATTGTAATCCATGGATGGAAAATGTAAGTATGCTCATAGTTGATAATTGGTTCATGATCGTTATCTTCTCACATTGAGTTAGTGAAGTGTGAGTAGTATGATTTAACTCGTAGTGAGGTATATGTTATTATGATGTTATAGGCTCAAATTACCCATAATTGCTTCCATGATGAAAAATAAGAATAAAATCTAAATCTAAAGGATAACATAAATATAAATCTATTCTAGCCTATGGTGATAAGCATCCATTCCTAGCTTGTCATACACATCTTGGGCTCATGTAACTATTACTGGGATTACTAAGTGAATTGACTACTAAGCGAATCAAGTGAAGTCACTACTGGGTTACCAAATGATTACACTTAATGCTTGAAACCAATCGTACTTATTCTACTTTACTAATGAACATGGAAAAAATAAAGTACTTAGAAAATGTAAAGAACTAAACTAAAGTAAACATATTAAAGAAATGAAAATTAAACTAAATAAAGAAAATCACTACGTAAATGTAAAAGAACTAAGTGTAATGCTGCAATGGTGAGAAATACTCTGATTCATTATTTCCAATCATAAATTATGCCCAAGTACAATCCACTCAAACAAAGATTTTGTACAATTGTTTAACACCACAGTGTAGGCATTTACTATATCGCTAAGTCTAAGTCACAAAAATAAACTGCATGGTACCATAGCATTTCATGGGTAAATTACATATACCATGTATCATTTATGTTAATTCTACTAATTTCTAAGTAAAGGCATTGATGCCTTGTTTAGTGAGAAAATTTTATCTCTAGTTTATTCAAAGTTTGATGGCTTATGACTTGGTACTTGCCACATAAGCTATTTTTTAGGTTTGATATCTAATGACTAAGTACATGCCACATCATTGCTATCTACTTAGTACCACATCATTGCTACCTAATAGAGACTTGTCTAACCTATGAATTAACCTTCATTGAATGAATTAAGTTAGAGTGTATCTTTATGATGATGGTGTTATCACTATGTTTATGTATCTTACTAACAAGTTTCAAACAAGCAAATAGAATAGTGATATAGAGCAAGGGAGAAGTTCAAGTCTATTTGCTTATGAATTTTAAATAATGTTATGAAAATATATTTAAAATTCTTCACAATGCTTTAAAAAAATTTGTAAGTTTAGATAAGACCATGTTATGCCATGCATGGTATAGCATGCATGCTTAGAATGAATGGTTGTGTACTATTTGAAGGTTAAGGTACAATTAAGGTACACCATAGAGAGTTCCATGGTCCAAAGTTAAGTTGAAGCATAAATTAACTTTTAATGCAGTAAAATTGAACTCATGCTTGAACCTTCTATTACCTATTCACTTAAGAAAAAAGAAAAAACAATTTCTCCCATTTAATATTATTCATTTGCTTTAGGCTCACTACTACCTTACATAAGTGGGACCAACTAATAACAATACAATTAACCTTAACTCACTCCTCACATATTGTTCAAAAGTCGGCCCTTTTTTGCACTAAGGCAACTCCCATTTAACCTATGCGCTAGAGATTTGCCATTGCACTGGAGGTTCACGATTTGGAATAAATTTTGACGAATTGTTTATGCATTGGATTCGTAAATAAATTTTGATGATTTCCTTTCATGATTTCCATGTGTTTATTCATTCCTACTCCTTTGTTTTCTGTGGTCTATGTGTCATGCCGATGCCATGAATCTTAATTGCTTATTTCCCACTTAACAATGAAATGAAGTTTCTCGTAAGATTCAAAATAGGAGAAGATAGGTAAGATTTTAATGCACAATACAGACATCCAGAACAAGGAAAGAACCAAAAAGTCAAGAATAATACCAAGCAAGGGCCCGCGCGTTTGGATTTCAATTTTTTGGTAGGGCCGTGGTGGCTACGGTGTGCCCAAGCAACGCAGTTGCATGCTACATTTTTCATTCTGGGCTTTTCTTCATAACAAAACGACGTGGTGACTGGGAAGGCGGCAATAGGCAACCCCAGATCTGGGCAAATTTGTTTGCAGCACTTGTTGTTTTGTCTACCGTTGATCTTTAACTCGGGAAATTGATGCTTTACAGCCAAATTACCAGTGTTGAGCCTATTCAAATGGACGTGGAGCTTCCTTCATGCAAGGGTATAGACGAATCCTCAACAGCCGCTACTTCTTCACTTTAGGGAAGTTCTCCCAACTTAGAATCTTTAGATTTTCTTTTACATGATGACATCTTTGAATCTGTTTCTCAAGATTTTTCTACATGCTTTATCTTTTTTCAAATAGTGAGTTTTCTACCTTGATCATTAAGCATCAATTTGCATATTAAAAATATTTTACAAACCCACAGGATACAAGTCTTACACGCCCAATACTATGCTCGTAATTTTTTCCTCACTAAACTTTCTAAGGCTTCTCACATCGAGAAAGCTCTCTCTCTTCAGATTTTTCCTGCTCGTAATGCTACACTTATTACCCAGGCTTGGAAATTTGATTTCAATGTTAGGGACCCAGCCTTTAATATCATCCCTTGTTATGTAGAGCTACCTAATATTCCTTTAATCATTTCATTTGTTGAGCAAGACATAGTTAGCACCTTAGGTTGAGTCATCTCCGACCATGGAATTAAGGTTAACGGGGCCCACTTTCATCGCTACTATATCGAACTTAACATTTCCCAAAAGAAAACCACTTTAACCTTAGGAGCTGGAGGCAAATTTTTTACTCAAAAGGTAGACTATTTTTATCTTCCCAACTCTTGTAGCTATTGCCATCATGCAGAGCATCACATTTCTACCTATCCCTTTCTAGCTATGAAAAAATTCGAAACCAATCCTCCCAAATCTAGTCCTGTAGTCACTCCTTAACCTAACCCACCACTTGATCCCATTAAGTTTGGTTCTACTTCTAACAATGCTCCACACCTTTCTTTCTTGTATGCTTCCTCTAAGGCAAGAGTCTCCCAATCCCATTCTCTCATTAAGGCCAAGTCCAAGGCACCAATAATTCAATCACAATCAGTCAAAGATTCACTTTTACATGATGAGTTTGTAATGGTAGGGGGAAGGAAAAGGGCCAAAGCATCTAAAACCACTACTCCCCCTTCCTCTCCTTCGCCCAAAACTAACCCAACTTTAACTATTAATACAAGCAACTCCTTTGCAATTCTTTCCACTACTATGATAACTGACATCCCTAACCTAGATCCTTCTACTACCCTGTAACTCATAACATCTAGAGCTTCTCCATGAACCTCCTAACTTGGAATGTCCGAGGCCTAATTGATAGGCTTCATCGCAAACGAGCCAGCAACTTCCTCTCTAGTCTAAATCTCACTTTGGATTTTCTCCTTCTTCAAGAAATCAAGATCTCAGCTGACCAATTATCTCTTTCAACCCATTGGTTTCTCCCCCATTCTTCTATTCTCGCTACTTCTCATGAGTGTGGCAAAGGTGGAGCAGCCATTCTTTTTTCAGCCTATTGGAAAGACAAACTCCTACAACATGGGTTCGATTTAGGTCACAAAGTGGCCTGGGCTATTTTCTCCTCCTCATATGGTCCCTTCGAAGTTTGTTCTGTTTATGCTCCCAATGACTCTACTGAACAGGCCTGATTGTGGCATGAACTCACTCATAGCCTCCCTTCTATTCCTTGGATTTTTGGCAATGATTTTAACATGATGGAATTCTCTCATGATAAGCTTGGGGGTGTTTTCTCTCAACTTCCCCATCACAAATATCAAGCCTAGTCAAAGTTTAAGAAATGTTTCTATCTTTCGGACAGCATCGCAGACACTGCTATTGGCTCTCTAAACAGCTTCACTTGGAACAATCTTCATAAGGGGAAGGCTCGCATTTATAGTCGGTTAAATAGATATTATTTTTCCACTCTTTCTTTTTGGCAGACCCTTTCTACTCCTAAAGTCCACCAACACACAACCTTATCTGATCATTTCCCCATTACTTTATCTATGCAGATCCATAATGACCACCAACGATGGAATTATCATCTCTTTAGGCTACATAGTCAATGTTTCTCTTCTCCTCCTGCCCAATAACTTCTTTCTAGCCTTTGGAACATTGAACCTAGACCCTTAGGTCCAAAGGGTTGGATCCACTGGTGGCTTCAGACTACTAGTAGAGTTAGGAATCTCGCCTGTCATTATGGTAAGGAAGTTGCCTCTCGTTCTCGGCAAGAGTACACCAACATATGCTCTACCATTGAGCACCTTACGACCAAAATAACTGATGATCCCTTCAATAGTCACCTACAAGGGGAGCTTGCCATAGCCCATATAGCCTTTCAACATTGGGAAGTATATAAGGCACAAGGTGCCTTGATTAAAAGCTAACTCACTTGGCTAAACATTCAAGATGAGCACTATAAGGAATTCTTTAAGTACCTTAACCGGTCCTCCCCTTCGCCCTCTTTAGATAAACTCTCCATAAATGGATCCATTGTCACTGACCAAAATAGTCTTCTCTCTTATCTTAAGGAACACTTTGAGGCCTTATTCACCACTAGTCCTATGGATCCCACATCCTTCGTAGCCACCACACTAAATTATCCTAGACTAGATAATTCTTCTATGCTGACAATTTTAGAAGCCGATATTACTCCAACTGAGCTTCGACAGGCTTGCTTTAACCTAAGCCTTAGGAAAGCCCCTGGGTATGATGGTTTTCCAGTTGAATTTTTCCAAAGAATTGGGATTTGATAGGTTCTGACCTCTTCCATGTTATCAGAGAGGCTATGCTTACTGGTTCGTTGGGACCAATCTTAAACCAAGGGATTATTCATCTTCTCATGAAATCGAGAGATCGTACTTGTATCTCCAATTGGCGACCTATCACCTTACTTAATGTGGTTTACAAAATTTGGGTTAAATGTTTGGCTTTGCAATTAAAGAAAATCCTTGCTCTTATTATTTCCCCCAGCAGACTGGCTTTGTCCCAGGAAGATACATATTAAATGACGTGGTGGCTGCTTGGGAAGGTCTTAAGTGGGCTGACGACGAGGATTAGGATATCCTCTTGATGAAGCTTGACTACGCTAAAGCCTATGATAATATTAAGTGGGACTTCATTATCCAAACCATGACTAAATTGGGTTTTGGCCCTAAGTTCATTCATATGGTAGAATGCTTATTCTCAGATGCTACTGCGTGAATCACGACTACCTTCAGCATCACTTCTCCCTTTTCTATTCATAGGTATGTTAGGCAAGGCTGCCCTCTTGCTCCTTACCTCTTCATCATTGCTGCTGGTTTTCTCTGTCATCAAATCAACTTGGATATTCAAAACAATGTTTTATCTAGGGTTCATCTATCTTCTCCTCAACATCAGCTCCTCAACATGCATTTCGCTGATGACTCCTTTTTCCTTATTCAAAATAATGCTGTTAATGTGCAGCGTCTCTTCTCTCGAGTAGAGCAATATTGCTCCCTCTCTGGATCTGTTATAAATTGGCGCAAATATTCAGTATATAGCTTCACCAATAACTACAAACATATGCCCAATTATAGTTTGAAGCGTACTCAAGATCATGAAATCATTAAGGTTTTGGGAATCCCTTTTCGCTTTAGAGGCCCAACTTTAGAGCTCTGGGACCAAATACTTTCTCGAATTCAAAGGAAAATTAAAAAATCGAAAACCAAACCCCTCACCCTCACCGGTAATTATCTCATCTGTAAGTCTATTTGTGCCTCTACCCATGTTTATTATTCGTCATGTTGGGCCCCTTCCCATGCTTCTTATCAAAAGCTTGAACGTTTATTTCAAGACTTCATGTGGTTGTCTAAAGACTCCCAAAAAGGCTTTCATCGTGTTGCTTGGAATATAGTAACTCTTCCTAAGAACAAAGGTGGATTGGGCCTTTTGAATTCCTTTAAGCAAGGTCTCACCCTTGTTGCTAAGTGGTTGGTTCAGCACCTGGATGCCCCCAATATTATTGGGAATCTTCTTCAGTTAAGGCTTCGACAAGCATTCCTTAAGAATAAGTCCATCTGGAAGGGTATCCACCCTATTAATTGGATCCTTTCTCCTCATGACATTATCATTCCTGGAACACATGTTTTTTCAAAAGCATTTGGAAGGCTTGGCAGGTCTTACATTCTCATGTGAATTGGAATAATGTTCATATCAATCCTACTCTCCTTTCTAAGATTTGCCCTTGGTGGCTACCCCTATTGCCTGCTCCTCTAGCCACCTCAAATGCTAGGACAGCCATCATTTGGTTTCAAAAGGGAGTTGTTTCCCTTAGATGTCTTCGTCTCACCAACCAGTGGATTACTTGAGATATGTTCGAAAACTTATATGGAGCTTTTAGATCTATGCACCACTACCTTGACAGACTTTATCACTTCATTCATCACTACTTGCATTTGGATGCTTCGGTTCCTAGTCTCTTCCATTGTCTTTAGTGGATTAATGGATCGAACCTTCTACCCTATAAACCACATGTGCTCTTTCAGTTGTTGCATGATTCCTCTATGATTGTTAATCGCTGCAATAGATCATGGCACAAAGAAGAGTCTGAATAGTTTTGGCTCTCCCTCTTCTGACAAGTTTGGAGCCTTCCGACTCTTCCAAAAATTAAACAATTTCTTCGGTGCCTCCTTCATCAAGGCCTACCTATCGGCAAACGTCGTGAATACCTTGGGATTCCAAACCCTAATTTCCCTCTCTGTGGAGGTCCTGATGAATTTGTCCACATTTTTTGGCATTGCTCCTTCGCTCAGTCTTCATGGGAGTGGGTTTCTAGAGTTTTCCCTTTGTGCAAGTTTTCCCATGAGGATATCTTGTTCGACCTTCTGGCCACCCCCTCTGCTGACCTTCAGTTTCTTTGGGAAGTTATTAGGCCCCTCGTTCTTTACTATATATGGAAGCGCAGATGCACTGCTCTTTTCCAGAACACTGATTTGTCTAACTCTAACTATTTAACTATTATGGAAAAATTTCAAATTCTTCACCTTGTGCATTTCCAAATTATATCTCACACTTCTAAGTTAAAGTTGGATACTAATTAGTTGTTTTATTATTTGCAGCCTTGAAGCAGATACACCAACTCGTGCACTCTTACCCATCTCGATCTGCTACATCGGAGTGTCTTATCATAATTTTGAGCATTTTTAGCTCTCTGTTGTTCCCCTGGTCTTATTAACTCGTAGTTCTTATTGATTCCTAGCATGAGGTTGCTCTTCGGAATGTACTCTCACACCTTGTGAAGGATTATGTATCAAGATGTTTTCCTTCAACATCTTCATTTGACATTGTTCTTCTCCCTATTTAACCATCAATATGTTCAGATGCCCCACCCACATATTGTTCAAAAGTCAAACTAATAACAATGCGATTAATCTTAACTCACTACTCACATATTGTTCAAAAGGCATTATGAACTAGCAAGGAACACTCACTATGGTGAAGTGTCAAGGGTTGTACTAGGGAAAAAATAGTAAACAAATCTTTATGCTCTTTCTAAGTCCCATGGCTAAACTTTGCGGTCTTCCATGGTCAAATTTTGCTTGGAACATTTAAGGCTTAATTTTTAATGACACTAAGATTTTTTAAGCGGAGCGTTTTATAAAAGAAAGCAATGGTAGTTTAGTTGGAGGTTTGAATCCCAGCGCAGCACCTTGAGAAGACGTGCATTCAAATAGTTTCCAAGAAACCTGAACACTTGAAGAATTGTCTTTAGTGTGTATCGAGTCTTTTTCCATGTTCCTGGGTTTAACATGACTGCAAAAGACACCTGAATTTTCATTCATTCGAGAAGAAAGAAAAGGCTATTATTTATTTCCTTAAGAGGAACCAGTCAATTTGGGCATACTAGCACAACCCAGCTATAAAAGAGGTTTTCTCCTCTTCTTGCTAAATGAAAAACTACTGCAACAGAAACCAGGAACGGACGCCAAACCACTACGTTTGCACAGACGAGGTTCCTCTTTTCCATGGGAGCTTCCAAATCCCGGGACGAAACAAAACTGTAGGGTAGTACTGTATAAAATTGCATAGGATCGGTGCTCGGATTCTCGTTCTTGTGCGAGAAAAATGGTGAAGGCGTACACGCAGGAGCATACGTACAAGCATCCATGGGAGCGCGTCTCCGCAGCGACTTGGCGCAAGTTCACAGACACAGAGAGCCGGCGAGCTCTGAACCACGTTTCAGAAGTTCACACGATTGATCGAACCCTAGATCCATCCTCGGGCGTTCTTCATAGCAGCCGTCTTGTCGCTTTCAGCGTGGCCGCGCCGCGATGGCTGCAGCGTATGATCGGCCAGAAGACCGTGCACTGCGTCGAGAGCTCCGTCGTTGATCCGCGGAACCGGAAAATGGAGATCGTTACCAGAAATGTCACGCTCAGAAACTTCGTTGATGTTGTTGAAAGATCCGTTTACGAGCCGGCCGCGGAAAATCCGCAAGGCTGGACTATGTTGCGCCAGGAAACGAGCATCAAGTGCAAGCCGATCTCGTCCGTCGTCGCGGCGCTCGCGGAGAAGATCGAGCAGCGATGCGCCGAGCGGTTTTTGCAGAACAGTGCCAAGGGACGAGAAGTCGTCGAGCGTGTTTGTAAGTATCTGGAGGCCGAGGCCAAGGTTTAAGCTCCGCCGCGGCGGCGTATTCCTGGTTTTTGGATGATTTCTGCTCTGGTTGAGTCTTTGCTTTTCGAAATTTGGCGTCGTGGCCCTTGCGGAGGGTTTGCGGCGAGGCTAGGGTTTTGAGGCTTGTTTTGAGGTCCTGTGTTTCTCGGCCGGCCCAGTGTGGACGAGAATTTTGTGCAAGGATTTCCTGACTCGTGCCAGGGCTTTGAAAATTCATGTGATTGTGGAATTGTGACTCTCGCGTGAGAGCATTGCGAACTGTCGTAGACGTGTTGATGAATCTGGTCTTGTTCAATGCATAGCCAGAGCACAAGATCCTTCAATGTCAAATAAATTTTTGAGCATTTTGGATTTGTTTTTTTCGTTTCATTTTTGTTTTGATTTTAGCTTTTTAGTGGTGTTTCTTAACGGTACTTCTTTGAAGGGCAAAGGAATTTGTTTACATACTCTTTTTATAAAGATTTATTCAACTGAAACTATTGGATAGTCCTGCAATGAGTGTTAAAAACATTAACAAGAAAGTTACCGTGCTAACATTTTAGTTTTCCAGGCATTTAATTTTCTGGGATTGAGTGCAATGTTTTCAACCCCGTCATTGGATTTCACTTCTTCTCAATTAGTAGCTTTTTGTAGGATGTCCTTTCATTTGCATATATATTATTTGTTTAGGTTTAACCTTTCTGTTCTGTATTTGTTTAAAGAGAACATCATTGTCTGGCTAGGGTGGTGTGCAGATCATCTGTGTTTAATAAATGTTTTCAATCGCGGTCATGTGATTGCATTCGGTATTTTTGTTTTGCAATGTAGAATTACATTAATGGTTTTGTTAGAGCATTTAGAGTGATGGTAATGGTTTTGTTAGAGCATTTAGAGTGATGGTAATGTGCTTGTAAACAAGTCATAAAATCTGGGTTTAAGCCTGGCACAGATACTCCATCAAAAGATGTTAGATTTTTTTCTCTCCATTACCTTTCTAGAACAGCAGGATGATGCAATGATCCTTTTTCCTTTTTGTCATCAAAACATCATATTTCTGGTAAATATTACCTTGTTTTGCAAATTAAATAAGGCAAGGCTGATCAGATTTTCAATTTCCCGTGAAAATTGATAATGACCACCAATAGGGGGTTCTCCGGATCTTTGCTTTTACTGGATGGAATGTTAAGAACGTCGCTTCTTTAGGTTTAATAAACCTAGCATTGCTCTTAAGGTTCATTTCTTAGCTTTTTGTGAGCTTCCTGTTAAACTATTGCAACTCACCAACTAGATGAAAAGTTGTAACTAATGCAGGATAGCCCTTGAACAGGCCAGTTCGCAATGTGCTGCTTAAATTGGCAACATTTCCAAACAAAACAGTATAATAAAAATTTAAGACATGGAAAGTGGATTGGGAAAGGAAGTAAGTTGAAGGTTCTCCCAATTATAGGTCAAAACCTGTTCTACTGTTAATGCTTATCTTATTTCAGGGGGAAGAAAGCTTAAGTACATTCTTGTTTGTTTGGTGGTTTTTATTTTAGTTTTCCAACGTTTAGTTTCGGCGAGAGATATCAATGTATTTCAAAATCGAAATTGGAAAGGTTTCTGTAGTGAGCTGAAGTGTCATTTGACATGGAAATAAACCACCTGTTTGAAATAGACATTTTAGCGATATTGTTAAAACCTTCTGTTGTGCAAGGCCGTCCTTTGGGAAATTGAACTAACCAGCAATGTTGCTAAAATGTAAAGCAATTTAGCAATTTTGGTCAACTTTAATTTAGTTAATCTCAATTTTATTTATGAAAGATACCATTTAAATTTGTTAAATGCTTTGACTTAACCAATTGTACGAGTTTTACATCTCAAATTTGCTTTTGGTGAGTCAATCTCATGGAAAGTTGTAATAAAAATCATCCTCATCAATGTTAGGAAATTTACTTAAAAAAAAAACGAGAAATAGTATTGAAACTTACAATTTACTAGATTGCATGGCAAGGGCTTTGGTGATATGGGTTTTAGCATTGATTTGAGCTAGCAAGGATTTCAATGTTGATTTGATTTGAGGCAGTAGCATGTTATCATCAAAGAGATTGAGTTAGCCCAAGAAATTCGAAAATATTATCATGGTGTTATCATAGGCTACACAAAAAATCTTTAATTGTAATTGCTTTCAAAAACTCTAGTTGCACAATGGGCAAAGCAAGAAGAACATTACATACTTACCTTGGATGATATCATAGATCATGGGAAAATTGATTAATTTAGGTAATCTCATGAATCTAAGGTTGAGAAAATGACATTGCTAGCTTAAATTCATGAACAAAACATAGGAATTCTTAGAAGGTTATCAACCTTGGAAGAGAAGATTGAGGGTAAAAAATAGACTAATGTTGTTCAAAAGGATAATGAATAGATTTTGCTAACATTACAAAACTTGAAGCCAAGGTGGAGGAAAATATAAATAAATCTAATCTTGAAGGAATAGAAATAGAGATAGGATCTGCAATCATACAAGCTCTTTGAACATTGTAAATAACTTCTTTGAACATTGCAAATAACTTCTTTGAACATTGATAGAGTTTTTAGGCTCTTAGGTGAACGACACGAAAAGCCTTGACATGTAATAGTTAAGTTTCATAATGTTAAAGACAAAAAACATGTGATAAACTGTCAATAAGACAAGTTGCATCGACGCATGCTCATCCATGCAACCCCATCAACATATCCTATAATACGTTGGCGTAGGTACATCGATGTTGACATAGATGTTGCCTATATAAATGCATACACCCTTGACACCTTTTGGTTGTAGCCTTAGTTAAAATCTTATAGTTTTTTTCTACAAAAGTTAGAATATTTTCCCTTTGAGTGCCCACAACATGGATTTAAGGGATTGTATGACATTTTATTCAAGTGCATTTTGTACCTAGACATATGTGCATAGGCAACAATAAAATCAAGATTTCTTCTATCCATTGCAACACTTAAACTAGCATAACTCTACTTTTCCCCAATTTTCTTTACATGCAATTTACTTTCTTATTATTAAGTAATTAATTTTATCATTCATAAGCAATGTGAGTAGGACCATTTCAAGTATAATATATTAATGCTTGGTAATCCTAGCAATGGATACTTGGTGTGTCCAGTAGTATAGACTTGGTAACCCAACAACGTTAATATAGGTTCAAGATGTGTATAGCAAGTGAGAACAGATACTCTACTTTAGAATAGTTAGTTAATGAAGTAATTAATTAGTTAGTTAATTCAATTATTAAATCTTTATTCATTTAACCATTTAGCAAATAGAATATAAAATAATAAATAGTATAAAAATAGATATCTTATGCCTCAACCACACTTAACTGTATGTACAAATTAACATAAGTGTGGATTGGGAAGACAACGACTTATGATGAGTCATTATTTGTTAGACCCTGACGTCGGATACGCAATGTCAAATATTTGATGTTGTCTCCTCTAGGTTAGCCTATACATACAACACTTGGGTGCATGGATGAGGCATGTAGAATGATGTATAATGTAGAGAAGATAGTTTTTAGTTTTTAGTTTTTGGTAGTCTTTCTTAGAGTCTTGTTATTCCTAGTACATGCCTACAATGTGATGTTTGTAATCATACAACACCTTTGTTCAAGTGTAACATACTTGGACATGTTACATGACTGGAAATAAAGATTGAGATTACTTCCATCATTGCCACATTCACTTAGGTTTATTATTGCTTTAATTATTTATTTAATGGTTTAATTATTTACTGTTTCTTTTAGTTAACATTTTCATTTATTGCTATTTACTATTCTTGTCATTAAGCGGAATGCGTATGCCTTAATCATGAGTGTTTAAGTGTAGATACTTGGTAATCTAGCCGTGTATCGTTTGGCACACCTAGTGACATACGCTTGGCAATTCCAAAAGCAGTCTCATGAAGTCCAAGGCATATATAGACGATTAAGAGCGGATACTCATCGCACATAGGTTAGCTTAGATCTTGTTTTCCATTGTTCATTAGCTTAATTAATTTACCTTTTTATTATCATTAAGAGCGAAGTAGAATTAGACAACATCATATGCCTCACTTTGGACTAAACCATACGTGACAAAGCTACCACTAGTCCAAGTGGAAAGATAGTGAACTATGATCAAAGCCTAACGATCTAGATGCGACAAGTAGTCCTATCCATGGAATTCGATTGAATTGTGAGTGAATGTTTGTAATTCATATGGTTGGGCATAGGGGTACCTCATTGCTCATAATTGGTGCCATTGCCGAGGATGGTGCTAGTTATATTATACACGATTGCTATAATGGTATTAATAATATATCTTTATGAAAATATTAAATCACACACACAATAAACTAACAACAATGTCTCTCTTACACGGAAATGACAATGCACTATATAGCAAACACATTCATTAGAGAACTAACAAGATATATGATGAAGAAGATTGGAGTGACCAACCTTATGTAGGGGTTTCTTATGATCCTGACCACCCTAACGACACTCAAAGACTACATTCACCTAAGGCAAACAATCTTAGAGGAGTTGGTGTAGGTCCTAGACTAGGGGAGGCCTCAAGGCCTAAGACCTTCTCAAAACCTAGAAATGATAAATCAAGGGACCCTGAGGAACCCCATAGAAGCCATGACAACTCTTCCAGTTCCTCATCCTTCTCTTCCCCTTCAATGTCTAGTTTTGATGAAGATGAATGTAGGTATGGAGATGAGGCTCCACTAAAGTGTTCAACTAAAAACTAAAATTGAACCCATGGGAAAAGTCAAAGATGTCTCCGTGAACATAGAAATTTCCCTCACAACCTATTTGATGACGATGAACCCTTGCTGGCCACTAAGAGCCTAATGTAGATCACAGAGGCAACAAAGACATCTCGCAGGCATCACAAAAATAGTTGCCTACCTAAGCTTGACATGAATAATATTCCTAAGTTTGTAAGAGGCTATGATTCAGATCCACAATATCATTTACAAGCCTTCCATGATGCCTGTGCTTTCTACGACATTAAAAGTGGGTGGAAAAAGCTGAAACTCTTTCCTAGGACACTAATTGATAGAGTTGAAGTGTGGTATTAATTATTGAGACTAAATTCAATCTGATGATGGTTCACAATGTTAGAACTTTTCAATGAGAAATACCAAACCTATGCAAGGGTGTCCAATNAGATAGATATTATGCCTTAATGAATAGATGCCTAGGCCATGGTTTCTCTAAGGAAAGGTAACTTTTCCACATCATAAATGGGGTTTGTAATGAAACAAGGGAGACCCTTGGGATGTATGCCCCAAGGCAATTATACAAGCTCCAAGCCCATCAGATCCGAGAGCTAATAGAGCATGTGGAAAAAGAAGAAGTAGAGATATGCAAATGGGAGAATGTTAAGAAATATCAATGGGACCCAAATCTTCAATAGAAGGAGGTCTAGATCTATGGTAAGGAGAACGAAACCACTCTTGATAAGGTGACCCTGCAACAAACCTTATCAATACAAGAGTCTATTGATGAACTAGAAGCAAAGTTTAATAGGAAGTCCAAATGGATATATGAGAACATTACAACTCTCATTGAGATGGTTGAGAAGAGGATCATGCAAAATAAGCTAGGCAATCACAATCAACAAAGGATACACATCCAAGAAACAACTAGGAACACTTTTTGGAAAATGGGAAAAATGGCCAAAGAAAGTGAGGCTATAGACTCAATCACAAATGAAGATAATGGATGTGACATCTACAAGTATGACCATCCAAAGGGCCTTAAATCTTGTTGCATCTATAGGAGTATTAAGAAAGTGCCTTAAATCTAAAGTTTGTGCAAAATCACATGCCCAAGAGATTTCCTCTCCCATAAGGTAGTTATAGATAGTCCCACAACTAATCGTACCATCTAATGAGTGGCGAGGTACCCCTACACTCAACCATATGAATACGAGTGTTTCATGCATGCTCTAGTCAAACTCCGCAAATGGGCTAGTTGTGGTATCTAGAAAGTTAGCCCTAGGTCATAGTTTGTTGTCTTCCCACCTGGACTAGTATTAACTGCGTCACATATGGTTTAGTCCAAAGTGAGGTGTATGATGTGTTTCTAACCTAATGCTACTCCTGAAGGCAATGGAAGGTAATATTATCTAATCTAAGAGAGAAAGGGTGAGAGAGAATCTAAACTAGCCTAAGTGTGATAAGTATCTATTCCTCAATCATCCGTACACATCTTGGACCTCGTGTACAACTACCACTAGGATTACCAAGCATAGATCCTAGGTACGCTACTGGGTTACCAAGTAGTCAGACTTAAATGCTCGTAATCAAGTCGTACTCATTCCGCATTTAACAGGAGTTTAGGGTGAAGAGATAATAACTAAGAAAGTAGTAAATAATAATTAAATAAATAATTAAGCTAAGTGAATGCTGCAATGATGAAGTAATCTCAATCTTTATTGCCGGTCATGTGCATGTCCAAGTACGTCACACTCAAATAAAGGATGTCGTACAATTACAATTACCACACTGCTAGCATACATTGGGAGGAAAAGGGTTGAGAAGAAAAGAAAAAACTAAAATCAAACTTAACTCTAAAAACTAATGCCCAAAACCAAGTGTACCACTTTTCATTTATAGGATCACACCAGAACCATGATATTGCATATGCGATATCGCATGTAGGCTACGATATTGCGGTCCCAATAACTGGGCTCCAATAACTAGGCCCAACAAATCATGTATCTTGTATTAGGGCTCCGATAACTGGGCCTGACAGACCATGACTCATCATACCCCCACGATTGAATAACAACTCATACTCAAGTTATAGAGAGAACAAGCTCCATTGATTACATAGTGGATAGGTATGGGATTATTGACTAACTAGAATGGATTCATGCCACAGTGTGGAGTCAAAACGAAATTGAGACACAACACAAAAGAAAATCCTATGATTACAAAATTAGATGGAACTCATGTAGTTCCTGGTGGCAGTGGCTCCTCCATGGGTGTCTTTCCATTTTCTTGTGCTCCAGGTCTTGGGATTTGATGGTGTTGAAGTATGGCCTAGAGTTTCTCCTCTTGTAAGGCCTTGAGTGCCTTGGTGTACGTGTAAGTTTACGCTTGTGCCATAGAGGCATCCTAGTCAGCCTTCTCTTTTTCTTCCATCACCCTTTATTCTCTGTCAATAGTTTATTAAGTTGCTCTGTTCTAAAAGTGTCTAGTTGGTTCTGAGAAACCTTTGGCCCTGTATTCAAAAGGTTTAATACTTCCAAAATGGCTTGAACAGAGAAATCAATAGTCACACCACAATTGTTAACTATGGTACCTTCTTCTTTATTGTGACAAAATTGGTACGTTTCCCCTAAATACCAGGCACCACTTTTAGAGAGGACAGGCCTTAATGGGGACCTTATGAGGTGATCCCTAATGGCCTCTGGAGCAAACTCTACAAGCGATTCAAAGTTTAGTTCCACAATCACTGCAGTGAATGTGGACCTTTCGTAGATAGCCTGAACACAATCCTGGGGCAATGTGAGATGTTGTCCCTGTACAGGCACTGCAGCCGCTCCTCCTTCTACCTACCCAAACTATGTAGTAGTAGGGTCTTCTTGATGAATGCTAAATGACTGTGCCTCCTACTCTGTATGTTGTCCAACAGGATCTTGTCTTCTTCCTCTCCTAGGTCATTTACTCCCACCTTGAGTCAAACCTTTCTGTTGTTCTCATTTCGGGGCCATCTGCAATCACATGAGATTAATCCTTAGTAAGGTTGTCTCTATAGTTAAGTTATACCTTACTGCTTGCCTTAATTAATTTACTTTATTTCCATGTGATGTTAATTATTGGAAGAACATATCCCCGAAAGATTATAATGTTGAGTTCTCTTTGCTTAGGTGGTTTCCAAATTTAATTTTCTGGTATAGCTAAGGGAATGAAATTTTTTTTAACACATTTTATTCTTAATTTTACAACCAATTACCCTTAAATATGTCCTTCAAGCGATGATGAATTTCAAAAAATTTATGCACTATTTGGCGTGTGCCCCTCCCCCACGACTAAGCTGAATACTTCGGGTTCGAGTACATTCAAACAGAATGAAAATCGGAGTACTAATAAGTGAGTTATGGATATGAAAGCAAGGGACACGCAATCATGAGTCATAGAGAGGAATTTAAAAAAATTCCCATGTGTGAACAATTGCAAATGATGTTGATTAGCATAGGGGGGTCATGTATATATATTTTCATCAAAGTTAGGGCACTTAGAGAATATACCAAATTTTTAATATATATATATATATATATATATGAAATTAAAAAATGTAAATTAAGGACATCTGGATGATTGTTAAAGGGTTCTAGGGTAATTCAACTAGTTCTAAAGGCATGAAAATTATGATGGTGTGGAATTTATCAATAAGGACTTTAGATGGTAGAGAAAAAGGCTATGTGATGGTTCATAGGAACGTTGAATCGGAGGGATAGTACTAAGGGAAAGAAAATCATTGGCAATATGCTAAGGGTAATAAATAGTGTGTGGAAGATGGGTCATGAGTGCAAATTACAAAAGTTACGCAAGTGGATCCTCCCCAAAGTAGGTTCCAACCTTTAATGCCCTTGTATAACCACACTTAAAAGTGTCCATGGGCACTCAAAGGGTTAAATGTAATCTACACTGACTCCACAAAACACACACATGTAAATATCTCTGAAATGAGTTAAGAATTCTACACTATACGAGACATGAGCTACAATTACATGAATAGTGAGGTGAGATGGACTATAGAAGGGATTGTAGAGATTGGGACATGAGGTAACTGACCCAGGGCATAGTGAATCCTGCGTGTAAAGCATGATTAAGGTGTCATTGACTTGTCGTTCCAAGATTAGGACCAAGTCCATTCCTTTGATCAATGACATCACATTATTTTATCCCATGATGAGCAACTATGAGAGTACCATAACAACAAGGTGTACGATCACTTGGCATTTTATTCAAGGGAGGAATGATGTTTGTTTTATGACACTTTCCTTTTCGTTTTCTTTTTCTCTTCTCTTTCTTCTCTTTTTTTTCGATTGTTGAATCTAGAGAAGCCGCCAACCTTTAGGCATGGGTGCATGTCTTTCTAGTGGAATCTCCTAGAACAACATTGGATTTTTGAGTGCCCTTTTGATTACTCTTACTCCCATTTTTTAGATCTACAAGGGTCTTAGTACAACCACGTTGCATGATAACTCCCACAGATGTCACCAAAGAGAATCCGTAAGTCCCCTTGATGTCACACCCTAATCATTCCCTCTTGGTCTATCCTACTTCATTCTGAGTAAAATGAACACAAAATTAATTTTAAGTTTTTAAAAATGTCAAGAATATCAATGTACCCTTGATCACAACCTCTTATTTGTAGAATGGATGAGTGGATGTAATGGGCTCACTGTCCACATAATTGATCACTCGAGACTCGATAACATAGAACACACCTCAACCAACAAGCCACATGAGTGTCTTATTTGTAGATGAGATTACTCATAAAAACATAAAAAGATAAAAAGACAAAATGATAAAACAAGAAATTGAAAACTAAAAAACTAGAAGACAAAAAGTTGTAAAATTAAAGAAAATAAAAAGTGGTTATTAATCCTACTTATTACTAGAATGGGGGGTATCCCCCATAACTAAATGGTTGAGAATGGCAAGGATTAATAAATGGAAGATGAGGATCCTTGCATGTTGGAAATATTGGGACCTGGTCATACTTACGCCATTGGGCTTCACACACTTGGTTATAGTAAGCATAGTGGGGTAATTTATGAGATGTGGTTCTCGGATAACGAGTTGACCCACTATGATAATTGAGACCATAAGATGGTATGCAAGGATCGGGATGTTGCCCTCCATGGATGTGTTCATTGGGTCGTATGGTTGTTGGAGTGTTAATTGGTGGCCCTAATGAAGTAACATGAGGTGTTGGGTTCGAAGATAAGGGTGCACCATAGGGTTGGACTTGTGCTAAGTTGGAGGATGTAGTGGCCTTGGGATTGTGTGGTCCATTCCTAGGGTTATTTCTAAAGAAGGGACGTCATCGATGTTGCTGAGGTCTCTTACTGCTGTTGGCAATAGTAGCACAAGTAACATTCGGAGGTTGTTGTTGTGGTGCAGGCACCTTAGGAATAGTTGGTGGCAATGTAGAAGGAGGAAAAGGATGAAAATGTTGAAAATTAGAAGAAGTGTAAGGTGCACAAGGCGGTGGTTGTGTTGAGGACATGGGTTGATAGTATTGAGGAGAATGATAATGCGGTGAGATAGAGTATGTTGGCCTAGTTAGAGAAATAGGGTATTGGACTAGATAAGCATTTGGATTCGGATGATATGAAGGGTATCTCCAATTTAGGGGTGGCTTCCCCCATGACTAGGATTGTTGCCACTGTGATCAAACATAGTATCTCTGTACGAACTTGAGATGTAACATGCTTTCCCAATGCTCATATAAATGTAACAACTAGGATTGGGCATTGGTCCTTGGGGTGATCGTACATGCAAATGTTGCATTCATACATGTGATTGGCAATTGAGATCTTATTTTCCTTATCCCTTATTTCTGATTGTCTAATAATACTTTGTCCTGCTTCTCAAGTTGTCAAAACTCTATCTCCAATGATATCGATAAATTCTCCACACTTTTTATGTGTCCATTCCAACATCTTATTGATCTTTTCCTTGACTTCCTCTAACGATTGTTATACTAGAAAAGATGGTTATTTCCCCTTGTGGTAGGTTGATTTCTCCTTTTTGTGATTATGGACCTTTGTTAAGTTGAGATTTTGGTCCCATTGATGTTTTTCAACACTCTCCCATCTAGCCATTTCTCCTTCTTCTTTTATTACTCATTTAATAAGCTCTTAGACTTGATGGGTTTGTAATTCGTACAGTTGACCTTGGGCATACATCCCTAGGGTTTCTCTTGTTTCATCACGAAGCCCATCAATGATTTGATACATTAGCCTTTCCTTGGAGAACTTATGGCCTGGAAAGTTGTTTAACAATGCATAATATCTTTCTAAGGCCATGTCCAAGGGTTCATGTTGTGCTTGTTTCCACTCTTGGATTTGTTTCCTCAAGGCCGACACTCTTGCATAGGTTTGATATCTTAAAGAGTTCTACCATTATTGGCCAACATCGTATTGAATTTAGTTTTAACGATCTATACCATACTTTTGCTTGGCCAACGAGTGTCATAGGAAAGAGCTTGATTTTTTTCCAACCATTATTAATGTTGTTCCATGTGCAGGCTTCGTAGAAGGCTTGTAAATGTTGTTGTGGATCTAATTCATAGCCTCCTAAAAAATTGGAAAAGTTGTTTAAATCAAGCTTGGGTAGGCGGCTCTCTTTACGATGCCTACAGGAGATTCAAACAGTCTCTTGTATTTTTGTAAGGGTTATAGTGGCTAGTAGGGGTTCATCATCATCAGGTAAGTTATGCTTTCATGCATTGGGATGATGTTGCCTTTGTTTATGTTTATAAGAAACCCCCACTTTGGATTGCATACTCCAATCTTCATTGTTAGATAATTCATTGGTTCTCCAATGAACTGCCTCACTAGATGTGGCATTATCGTAGTCTTGTAGGAGAGGCATGGTTGTGAAATTGTGTGTGAATTTGTATGTGACTTTTCATAATTATTTCTTCTTCCTAAGAGATATATCATTAATTCCTATACATGACCTTGTATGATATAACTAATCTAGATAACTAGCACCATCCCTAGTAATGGCACCTATGATGAGTGGCGAGGTACCCCTACACTCAACCATACAAATACAAGTGTTTCACACGCAATCTGGTCAAACTCCACAAATGGGCTAGTTGTGGTATCTAGACAGTTAACCTTAGGTCGTAGTTCTCTATCTTCCCACCTGGACTAGTATTAACTGTGTCATGTATGATTTAGTCTAGAGTGAGGTCTATGATGTGTTTCTAACCCAATGCGACTCTTGAAGGCAATGGAAGGTAATATTATCTAAGCTAAGAGAGAAAGTGTGAGAGAGAATCTAAACTAGCCTAAGTGTGATGAGTATCCGTTCCTCAATCATCCATATACATCTTGGACCTCGTGTATGACTACTACTGGGATTACCAAGCGCAGATCCTAGGTATGATACCGGGTTACCAAGTAGTCACGCTGAAATGCTCGTAATCAAGTCGTACTCATTCTACGTTTAACAAGAGTTTAGGATGAAGAGATATTAACTAAGAAAGTAGTAAATAAAAATTAAATAAATAATTAAGCTAAGTGAATATTTCAATGATGAAGTAATCTCGATCTTTATTGCCAGTCATGTGCATGTCCAAGTATGTCACACTTGAATAAAGGATGTTGTACAATTACAATCACCACACTACGAGCATACACTAGGAAGAAAAGGGTTGAGAAGATAAGAAAAAACTAAAATCAAACTTAACTCTAAAACCTAATGTTCAAAACCAAGTGTGCCACCTTTCATTTATAGGCTCACACCAGAACCATGATATCGCATATGCGATATCACATGCAGGCCATGATATCGCGGCCCCAATAATTGGGCTTGACAGACCATGTATCTTATATCAGGGCTCTGATAATTGGGCCTGACAGACCATGACTCATCACCATCCTAGGGGGACTTATTACCAACCTTAACGCAATCATCAATTGCAATGGCAACAATCATAGTCATGGGGGAGGCCACCATGAAATCATCCCTATCCTTCCATTTCATTAAAATCACACAGATATTATGTTCAACACCCTATTTCTCCAACTAGTTCTACATCCTCTACTTCTAATCACCACTACCATTCTCCCTAGTACCATCAACCCATGACATCCCTTAAAGGATCACCACCCTATTCCTCTTACCATCCATCTTACCCTCGATATCCTCCTACTCCACCTCATTATATGCCACCCCACTAGCAACATAGGAAGGTTTTGTACCACAATATCAACAAACAAATGTCACTTGTGTTGTAAATGTGCATAGACAGGTCGACACTAGTGGGTCTCAGCTGTAATGTAGAAAAAATCCCTTCTAGAGGAAAGGCCATAAGTTGAAGCAAACCATGCATGGACCCACCACATCATCCGAGCCAACACAATGCTAATCTAGTGCAACACCTTCCTTTTCACCACCACCATCCTCTGAGCCTACCATCCATTAGTAATTCAATCCCAAATAATGAATCTAATAGTGTATGGAGACAAAAAAAATCCATGCATACCATATCATTCTCAAGGGTGCAATCATGGGCCAAACATGCATAATGTTAATCCATCTCATACCTTGATCCACCATACATTTAACCATCAAGTGTGTGACCAACTATTTTTCTACCCAACCACCACACCACCAGCAGACACCTAGTGGCGAGGGCATGAATGGTTACCAATGTTTCATACATGCATGGATCCTATTTATCCACTTATTAATCCTTATTATGACCAAATTCTTAGTCATAGGGATTACCCTTCATTCTAGTTTCTAGAATTCTTAAGTGTTTTTCATCTTTTTGTTTTACATTTTTTTGTCATTTTTGTATTTCTTGATCCAATTTTTCCTATTTCTTCCAACTTTTTCTAGTTTTTGTTTTCATGTTCTTTGTTGTGCAATCTCGCTTGTGAACAAAATGACCATGCTACCATTGAGGTGAGATTTTCTCTACATTGTCAAGTCATAAGGGACTAATTATTTAGACACTGAGACCATGACATCCATCCACCCATTCCATTAATAAGAGGTTTTTTCCATGGTTATGATGATAAGATTTCCCATCATCCAACCTAAAAATAGCTTCATAATCATTGTGTTTAGATAGAAGAGTGCAAAATGAAGGCTGAATGTGAAGGGTGTGACATCAAGGGGATTTGTGGATTCTCTTTGGCCACTTCTATATGTTCTATCATGTTGCTAAGGTTGTAACCATATCCTTATAGATCTAACAAAAAATGGAAGTAAGAGTAACTTAAAATCACATTGATTAAACTTATATGGAAATAATATAATATGTGTATGCCATAAATAAAGTGCCTCCCTTGGACCAAATGCCAAGTGATGTTGCTCCTTACTACTATGATAGTCTTATGGTTGTTCGCCGATGTGATGAAACAATGTGATGTCACTGCAATGTGGTGTGGACTTGGTTTGAATCTAGGAAAGAAGGACTCATGATTATTTAACCATCATTAACACACAAGGTTCTATTATGCCCATGGTACAACCTCGTGTCCCAATTTCTACAATCCTTTCTGTAGTCCATCTCATCTTGTTGTTCGAGTGATCATAACTTGTGCTTGTATGTTAGAGTTATTATCTTAAATTGGTGGTTTTAACATGTGTGTTTTTTTTCATAGGTATGTGTTGCATTCAACCCCTTTAGTGCCTATGGACATTTTTAGGTGTGGTTACATAAGGGCATCATAGGCTAGAGCTTGCTTTGGGGAGGATCCACATGTGTAAGTTTTGTGACTTGTACTTGTCTAACACAACCACATCATTTTCACCTTCCAAGCACTTAATTATTATATTTTATCATTTTCCATATCATGTAATTGATCCATCCATCACCTCAATTTCAACACCTTTTTTCTTGCTCATTCTAATGCTTTTCATGTCGAAGACTCCACCTTATCACACTTTTGGTGCCTAAAACTGATTTTCCACTTATCCCAGAATGATAGACCTAACTTCAAACCTTCCAACCAATCACAGAGCTTTAGTTCCCATGATCAGTTGCCCCATTTGATGATTATTTTTGATCCCTAACGTTGGGTTTGACGTGACGTCGCGTACCTGACGTCGGGTTGCATACACACTATATATATGGCCCCTGCAGTAATCAAAATTCATTTTGATCATGAAAAATCAATCACATTAATGTCAGAACCTTAATTCTTTTACCTAAGGGACCATAACCATTACTATAAGCCACACATAAGGAAAAAGGAACCAATTGCAAAGGATCGTAAAAGAAAATAGACATTTTTGAGGATTTTTCTTGAAAATTTTTCTAACTATGTAATCATATGAACTAAGAACTTAATAAACTAAGGTAACAAGTAAGGTGTAAACTAATTAATGATAAAGAATACAACCTTAGTAACACTTGATCTTTGTTTGATTGTAGCTGGCCCCAAAAAGAGGTACACAAAGTGAACCGTCACAAAGAGCTGCTAAGCGTCTACAAGGTGGCCATGGCTAGCAAGGTGAATGTGCATAATAGCAAGAGTAGGAAGCCCAATCCTTCAAAATTCACCAAGAGACTCTTGCTACTAGATAATTGGTCCAAGGGACAAGGTCTCACGTTGCCCCTTGATTGCCTTACTACCATTCTAGAGAAGTCTACATTGACCTCATTCATAGTGGAAATGAATTTCAGCCCATTCATGGAGTTTGCTTCAGAAGTAGTTTAGATGCAACTTAAGGTGTCCTCCTTGTGGCCCATTGTTTTAGATAGTGGAAAGTGGTACTTGGGTGAAACTCATTAATTCTAGCACAATAAAGATGAGGGTACCACTATCAATATTTTTGGAGTCAATGTCTCTTTTTCAGTTAAAGAAATTGTTGTGACTCTCAATCTTCCAAATGAAGGGGCTAAGGTAGCCCATCTATCAACCAGATCCGACCCTAAGATCAAAAAACTGTGGCTAAAACGAGCATACTGCAAGGAAGAAAAAATGTATAATGAACTTACTTTGGAGGAGAGAACATATTTCAAGATTGGGACTTACCACTTATTTCCCACCAAAGGGCTCAAGTAAATCTCAACATATGCAGCCAAGGGAAGTGCTATTTTAATGGGAAAATTTGTAGCCAATCTTCCCTAATTTTACTTCACTGAAATCCAACAGTGGTTTGAAGAAAAGAAGATAGGAAAGCCAACACTTTCATTTCCTTGCCTAATCAAAAGGCTGTGCAAGTGCACTAGGATCTTGTGATATACAAATGATATCCCTAGGAAGGTTCAAAATACCTTCACTAAACTCCTAAAACCTACAACACCAAGAAAAGATCTTGGTGAAGAATACAAACCGAAGAAGGAGGCAGAGGCACAACCAGAAACATACTGTGAGCCTAAAACATAGCGCCCACAAACACAAGCTCCTCCACCACTACCACTATAAGAATATAGGCCCTTGATGAGCCATTTTCAAAAGATTACTAAAGTTATTAGCTAGGGAAGCAAGGATGAGTCTAACCTCTTCAGAGTGATGGATGATGTTGTACAACCCATAGTTTCAGCTAATCCAACACAAGAAGAGATCTCGCTACAATCAAGAGAAGGAGGATCCCAATGGTCATGATAAATCTTTGGGAATGCTACATCCTTTCAAGTAACACTAGAAACTAGTGCAACTACAACATGAGGATGTGTTAGGCACAACATAAGTAATCATAGACCATATCAAAGAATTATTCAACATGCCTATTGTGACCCTAATAGATCTAGTGGGAACCAGAGATGCACAAATGTTGGCCGAGCCTTCAATGACTCCTACAATGCATGAGGATGTGCTTAATCAATTGTTACAAATGGGGAAAGTCATGACTACCTTGTTTGACATCCCTAGTGATGCCATTGCAACACAGTTAGACCTCATCACCACAAAAGGAAAGTTGGTCATGGCTAAAGTTGGAGCAAAGCATGCAGAAGAAAAAGTACAAATATTACAAGAAAAGATGGCTTCCTTGAGAGTTGAATGATGGGATCCTACCCATTTTGTTATGCTTGACCAACTTGAACAATTTAGGATGGAGCAATTAATCATGCTAACAAAGGAGAATGTAACTACTGAACAAGAAAAAGAGAAGGTGATCTAGAATGCCTCTACTAATGATGCATAATCTCATGCATACAAAAAAGCATTAATGACTACATAAGAAGAAAACAAGCAACTCACCGAAGAAAATTCAAGGTTGAACATAATTAAGAAACAAAAGAACATCTTAGAAGAAAGTGTCCACTAGTTGAGAGAACAATTGGTGAGGGTTAACCAAGACATTAGTAGATTGGCCAAAGAGAACCAACCCTCTCAATAGAGGAGGTCCATGCTATTCATTAGAAATTAGCAATTGAAATTAGTGTGTGGTAGAATTAGGCTAAGAAACATGAAAAATTAAAGGAACACTTACATAACCAAGTAGGCATGTACAAGTAGATCAATGAAAAATAGATAAACATGGCCAAAGCCCACATCAGCTCCTTGTCAACAAAAAATCTTGAGTGGTAGCCTATCTTGGAAAGCTATGCCTTGGTCCACCAAGTAGAAGTTAAGAATAAAGACTTGCAAATAAAATATTTGACAGAATACATGGTGTTGGCTAACCTCAGATATGCCAACTTTTCCATGTTAACAGTAGGCTGCCTTAGTTTGAGGGGACCTTTAGGCATGGGTAACATGTCTTTTTAGTCCCATAACCAGTGCTTGTAGCCTTTTTATTATGTCTAAGGGGTGTGCTTTGAATTCTCAGCATTTTTTTAAAATGAGAACCACACCATGCAAATACACATGCATTTATTTTGTCTAAGGGGTGTGCTTTGAATTCCCTTTTTTTTATAAGAACCACACCATGTAAAGACTTATTCAACTTTTTATTGGTCAACATAGAATGATAAGAAATCCATAAAAACACACATGCACCTAGGTAAATAGAAAGGTACAAAGAATATTGAATCCCCTTGAAGTCACACCCTATTCAAACCTTTGAATCCTTTCCAATTCTAAAAACTACCAAAGTTACAAATTTATTAAAGTTTTATTAATGAAAAAGGGACTACATGTTTCCAAAACAAGGAAAATCATAGAGTTTGTGAATTGGTTGATGTTCTGGGCTCACTGGTTATTATATGAAAAAGAAACCATGTCCTAATCATCTGTAACGAAATTCAAAGCCAAAATCTAAACACCAATAATCAAATAACAAAATAGTACATACCACTATCAAGCAATGCATTACCAATGTTGATGAGTCATGGTCTATCAAGCCCAATTATTAGAGCCCTAATACAAGATACATGGTCTGTTAGGACTAGTTATCGGAGCCCAGTTATTAGGGCTGCCATATTGCGGCCTGCATGCGATATCGCATACGTGATATCACGGTTCTAGTGTGAGCCTATAAATAAAAGCTAGAACACTTGGTTTTGGGCATTAGAAATTAGTTTTTAAAGTTAAGTTTTGATTTAAGTTTTTGTTTTCCTTCTCAACCCTTTTCCTCCCAGTGTATGCCCACAGTGTGATGAATGTAATTGTATGACATCCTTTATTCGAGTGTGACGTACTTGGACATGCACATGACTAGCAATAAAGATCTAGATTACTTCATCATTGCAACATTCACCTAGTTCAATTAATTATTTATTTAATTTCTATTTACTACTTTTCTAGTTAATCTCTTATAAACTCCTATTAAACATGGAATGAGTATGACTTGATTACGAGCATTTAAGTGTGACTACTTGGTAACCCAGTAGTGTACCTAGGAACTGCACTTGATAATCCCAATGGTAGTTGTGCATGAAGTCCAAGATGTGTATGAATAATCAAGGAACAAATGCTCATTGCACTTAGGCTAGCTAGATTCTCTCTCACCCTTTCTCTCTTAGCTTAGTCAATATTACTTTCCATTGTCCTCAGGAGTAGCATTAGCATAGAAATATATCATACACCTCACTCTAGACTAAACCATACGTGACAAAGCTAATACTAGTCTAGGTGGGAAGACAGTGAACTATGACCTAAGGCTAATTGTCTAGATACCACAACTAGTTTGTCTGTGGAGTTCGACCGGATCACACTTGTAATGCTCGTAGTTGGATGGTTGAGTGTAGGGGTACCTCACCACTCATCATTGGCATCATTGCCGGGGACGGTGCTAGTTATCTAGATTAGTTATATCATACAAGGTTGCTGTATAGGAATTAATGATATATCTTTTAAGAAGAAATAATTACAAAAAGTCACATACAAATTCACACACAGTTTCATAATCATGCCTCTCTTACAAGACTATGATAATGCCACATCTAGTGAGGCAATTCATTGGAGAACCAACGAATTATCTGACGATGAAGATTGGAGTACACAATCTGCGGTGGGGATTTCTTATAAACCTAAACATCCCAACACGTAAAAGCATAACTTACCTAATGACGATGAATCCCTACTGGCCACTACAAGCCTAACACGAATACAAGAGACTGTTTGAATCTCCCGTAGGCATCGTAAAGAGAGCCGCCTACCCAGGCTCGATTTAAACAACTTTCTTAATTTCTCAGGAGGCTATGAATTAGATTTGCATCAACATTTACAAGCCTTCTATGATGCCTATGCATGGAACAACATTGATAATGGTTGGGAAAAACTCAAGCTCTTCCCTATGACACTCATTGGCCAAGCAAAAGTATGGTATAGATCGTTAAAACCAAATTCAATATGACGTTGGCCAACAATGGTAGAACATTTTAACAAAAGATATCAAACCTACGCAAGATTGTCAACCTTGAGGAAACAAATCCAAGAGTGGAAACAAGCATAACATGAACCCTTGGACATGGCCTTAGAAAGATATTATGCACTGTTAAACAACTATCCAGGCCATAAGTTCTCCAAAGAAAGGCTAATGTACCATATCATTGATGGGCTTTGTGATGAAACAAGAGAGACCCTAGGGATGTATGCCCAAGGACAACTATATGAACTATGAATCCATCAAGTCCAAGAGCTTATTAAACAGGTAGCAAAAGAAGAGGAGAAATGGCTAGATGGGAGAGTGTTGAAAAACATCAACAGGACCAGAATCTCAACTTAACAAAGGTCCATGATCACAAAAATGAGAAATCAACCTATCACAAGGGGAAAGAACCATCTTTGCCGATACAAAAATCATTAGAAGAAGTCGAGGCAAATATCAATAAGATGTTGGAATGGATGCATAAAAAGTGTGGAGAATATATTAATATTATTGGAGAGAGAGTTTTGACAACCTGAGAAGTAGGACAAAACATTAGACAATAAAAAAGAAAGGATGAAGGAAATAAGAGCTCAACTGCCAATCATACGTATGAATGCAACATTTTCCTATATGGTCATCCCAAGGGCCAGTGCCCAATCCTATTACATTTATATGAGCATTGGAAAAACACATTACACCCAAAGTTTGTACAAAGATACTGTGTTCGATCACAGTGGCAACAATCCTAGTTGTGGGGGAAGCCACCCCTTAACTAGAGACACCCTTCGTAGCATTCGAACCCAAACACTTATCTAGTTCAAAATCCTATTTCCCCAACTGGGCTAACATACTCTATCTTGCCACATTACCATTCTCCTCAATACTATCAACCCATGTCCTCAACACAACCACCGCCTTGTGCACCACACACTTCTCCTAATTTTCAACATTCTCATCCTTTCCCTCCTTCTACATCACCACCAACTGTTCATAAGGTGTCTGCACCATAGCAACAACCCCCAAATATTACTTGTGCTACGATTGCCAATGGCAGTGAGAGAACTCAACAACATCGAAGGCATCCCTTCTTTAGAAATGACCCTAGGAAGGGACAACATAATTTCAAGGCCACTACATCCTCCAACTTAGCACAAGTCCAACCCTGTGGTGAACCCCTATCTTCGAACCCAACGCCTCATGTTACTTCATCAAGGCCATCAATTAACACTCCAACGATCATACGACCCAATGAACATAGGCATGGAAGGCAACATCCCAATCCTTGCATACCATCTTACAGTCACAAATATCATAGTGGGTTAACTCCTTACCAGGGAACCACATCTTATAAATTGCCCCACTACGCTTACTATAATCAAGTGTGTGAACCCCAATGGGGTAAGTATGACCAAGTTCCAATATTTACAACATGCAAGGATCCTCATCTTCCATTTATTAATCCTTGCCATCCTCAACTATTTAGTTATGGGAGATATCCCTCATTCTAGTAATAAGTTGGATTAATAACCACTTTTTATTTTCTTTAATTTTACAACTTTTTGTTTTTCAATTTTTTAGTTTTCAATTCCTTTTTTATCATTTTATCTTTTTACGTTTTTGTAAGTAATCTCATCTATGAATAAAAAACTTATGTAGCTCATTGGTTGAGGTGTGTTCTATGTTATCAAGTCTCGAGTGGTCAATTATTTGGATAGTGAGCCCACTACACCCACTCATCCACTCTACAAATAAGAGGTTCTTTTCGAGGGTACAGTGATATTCTTGACATTCTTAAAACTTAAAATTAATTTTGTGTTCATTGTACCCAGAATGAAGAAGGATGGACCAAGAGGAAATGATTATGATGTGACATCAAGGGGACTTGTGGATTCTCTCTAGTGACGTCTATGAGAGTTATCATGCAACGTGGTTGTACTAAGATCCTTGTAGATATAATGAAAAATGGGAGTAAGAGTAATCAAAAGGCACTCAAAAATCCAATGTTGTTCTAGGGGATCCCACTAGAAAGACATGCACCCATGCCTGAAGGTTGGTGGCTTCTCTAGATAAAGAAATACTTAAAAAAAGTGCCACAAAACAAAAGACAGTCCTCCCTTGAAAAAAATGCCAAGTGATCGTACACCTTGTTGTTTTGGTACTCTTATAGTTGTTCATCATGGGATGAAACAATGCGGTGTCACTGATCAAAGGAATGGACTTGGTCCTAATCTTGGAATGACGGGTTAATGACATGTTAATCATGCATTACATGTAGGATTCACTGTGCCCTAGGTCAGTTACCTCATGTCCCAATCTCTACAATCCCTTCTATAGTTCGTCTCATCTCATTATTCATGTAATTGTAGCTTGTGTCATGTGTAATATAGAATTCTTACCTCATTCCGATGATATTTACATGTGTGTGTTTTGTGAAACCAATAAGGATTACATTTAACCCTTCAAGTGCCCATGGAAACTTTTAAGTGTGGTTATGCAAGGGCATTAAAGGTTGGAACCTGCTTTGGGGAGGACCCACTTGTGTAATTTTTGTAATTTGCACTCATGACCCATCTTCCACATACCATTTATTACCCTTAGCATATTGCAACAAGTTTCTTTCCCTTATTACTATCCCTCCGATTCACATAGCCTTTTTCTCTACCATCCGAGGTCCTTATTGATAAATTCCACACCATCATAATTTTCATGCCTTCAGAACTAGTTTAATTACCATGGAACCCTTTAACAATTTTCCAGATGTCCTTAGTTTACATCGTTTAATTTCAAAGAAATATTTAAAAAAATTGATACATTCTCTAAGTGCCCTAACTTTGATGAAAATATATATACATGAACCCCTTGTGCTAATGAACATCATTTGCAACTGTTCACGTAGGGGAATTTTTTCAAATTCCTCTCTATGACTCGTGATTGTGCATCCCTTACCTTCATATCCATAACTTGCTCGATGGTACTTCGATTTTCATTCTAGTTTCAACCTACTTGAACCCAGAGTATTCATCTTAGTCATGGGGGAGGGGCACATGCTGAATAGTGCATAAATTTTTTGAAATTTATCATCACCCGAAGGACATATTTAAGGGTAATTAGTTATAAAATTAAGAATAAAATGTGTCAAAAACAATTTCATCCCCTTAGCTATACTAGAAAATTAAATTTGAAAACCACCTAAGCAAAAAAAGACTCAACATTATAATCTTTCGAGAACATGTTCTTCCAATAATTAACATCACATGAAAATAAAGTAAATCTATTAAGGCAAGCAGTAAGATATAACTTAACTTTGGAAACAACCTTACTGATGCTTGGCCCCATGTGATTGCATATGGCCCTGAAACGTGAACAATGGAAAGGTCCTACTCAAGGTGGGAGCAAATGACTTAGGAGAGGAGGAAGAAAAGATCTTGCCATACAACATGCAGAGTAGGAGGCATAATCATTTAGCATTCATCAAGAAGACCTTGCTACTATACAGTCCAGGAAAGCAGAAGGAGGAGCTGTTGTAGCACCTAAACAGGGACAACATCTCACATTGCCCCAGGATTGTGTTCAAGCTATACATGAAAGGCCCACATTTGCTGTAGTGATTGTGGAACTAAACTTTGAGTCTTTTGCAAAATTTTGTTTGGAGGCCATTAGGGATCACCTCAAAGGATCTCCCTTATGGCCTACCCTCTCTGAAAGTGGTGCCTGGTACTTAGGGGAAATGTACCAATTTTAGCGCAATAAATAAGAAGGCACCACGGTTAAAAATTGTGGTATGACTATTGATTTCTCTATTCAAGCCATTTCAAAAGTATTAAACCTTTCGAATACAGGGCCAAAGGTTTCTCAAAACTAGCTGGACACTTTCAGAACCGAGCAACTTAATAAACTGTTGACAAAGAATAAAGGGTGGTGAAAGAAAAAGAGAAGGTTGACTAGGATGCCTCTATGGCACAAGTGCAAACTTACATGCATGTCAAGGCACTCAAGGCCTTACAAGAAGAGAAACTCTAGGCCATAATTGAATGCCATCAAATCCCAAGACTTGGAGTGTAAGAAAAGGGAAAGACACCCATGGAGGAGCCATCGCCACCAGGAACTACATGAGTTCCATCCAATTTTTTAATCATAGGATTTTCTTTTGTGTTGTGTCTCAATTTTGTTTTGACTCCACACTGTAGCATGAATCTATTCTAGTTAGTCAATAATCCCATACCTATCCACTATATAATCAATGGAGCTTGTTCCCTCTGTAACTTGAGGATGAGTTGTTATTCAATTGTGGGGGTATGATGAGTCATGGTCTGTTAGGCCCAGTTATCGAAGCCCAGTTATCGGAGCCCTGATACAAGATACATGGTTTTTTAGAACCAGTTATCGGAGCCTAATTATTGGGACCATGATATCAGAGCCCATTTATCAAGGCTACGATATCGCAGCCTGCATGCGATATCGCCTACGCGGTATCGTGGTTCTAATGTAAGCCTATAAATAAAAGGTAGTACACTTGGTTTTGGGCATTAGAAATTATTTTTTAGAGTTAAGTTTTGATTTTAGTTTTTGTTTTCCCTCTCAACCCTTTTCCTCCTAGTGTATGCTTGCAGTGTGGTGAATGTAATTGTACAACATCCTTTATTCGAGTGTGACATACTTGGACATGTACATGACTAGCAATAAAGATCGAGATTACTTCATCATTGCAACATTCACCTAGTTTAATTAATTATTTATTTAATTGCTATTTACTATTTTTCTAGTTAATCTCTTCTCACCCTTAAACTCCTATTAAATGTGGAATGAGTACGACTTGATTACGATCATTTAAGTGTGACTACTTAGTAACCCAGTAGCATACCTAGGATCTGTGCTTGGTAATCCTAGTGGTATTCATGCACGAAGTCCAAGATGTGTATGGATAATTGAGGAATGGATGCTCATCACACTTAGGCTAGCTAAATTCTCTCTCACCCTTTCTCTCTTAGCTTAGTCTATATTAATTTCCATTTTCCTCAGGAGTATCATCAGCATAGAAATACATCATACACCTCACTTTGGACTAAATAATACATGACAAAGCTAATACTAGTCCAGGTGGGAAGACAGTGAACTATGACCTAAGGCTAACTGTCTAGATGCCACAACTAGTTTGTCTGCAGAGTTCGACAGGATTGCGCATGTAACACTCGTATTCATATGGTTGAGTGTAGGGGTACCTCACCACTCATCAACTGTACCTAGTACTTATTAACAAAAAGTTAAAAAGTCACACCAAAATAAAATAAAAGAAATATGAAAGAAAGTGTAAAATTTTCAAGAAATAAAAAATGTACTAACGATGGTGCAAAACAAAAATTAGAAAAGATTAATAACATAAAATCAAGAAGATATAAAATAAAGAATGTGTAAAACAAAAAGTTGTAAAACAAAAATTTGAAAAACTGAGGAGCCACTTATATGGTTACCATGGGTGGCCATCTCCCCCATGACTAAGTTTAAAGGAGAAGATCTAAAATATGGAGTGTGGTTGTCCTTCCAATGAGGCATTTGTTGTATTAGTTGTTGTTTGTTCATGGAAATGTTTGATTTGTTGGATGTTGACCAGCTGTTTCTTGTTTGGGCTCTTAGGTTTGTAGATCATCATGGCCCTAGAAGGAAAAGTTTCATAAATGATGTAAGGTCTTTTTCACACCATTTGAAACCTAGTTTGTTGAGGTATGTGTGTGAGGTTCTAGTAGAGAACCTTATCTCCTAGTTGAAATTTGAATTTTTTGATTTTAAGGTCATGGTGCTTTTTGTTGTAGGCCTTATGCAACTCGTTAGAGGATAGGCCACTAATCATTTTTCATCTAGCAAGTTGAGATTCATTATTCTTTCATTTTGCGCTAGACTTAAGTCAAGATTGAGGTCATAGGCTGTTGAAAGTGTATAGAGCTTGAATTGAATAAGAAGTGTTGGTAATTTTATATACATAAGCTCATAGGGAGAATAGCCTATAGGGAGTTTCTATGTTGAGTGGTATGCCCAAAGGGCATTGTTGAGTTTTGTGCTCTAGTATTTCTTATATTTGATAATAAATCTTGTTAGAATCCTTATGATTTCCATATTGGTAACCTCAACTTGACCATTGGCTTGGGGATTATAGGGTGTTATGAGTTTATGCTCAACCCCCAAGTGTTGCATGAGCTTCCAAAAAGTAGTACCTGTAAAGTGAGTTCCATTATCAAAAATTAATGCACATGGCATACCAAACCTATTTACAACATTTTATTGTAAAAACCAAGTAGCAATAGAAGATGTATAATTGATGGTGATTATTCCTTCTACCCATTTTGTACAATAGTCAATAGTGACTATGATGTATGCCTTTCCATTTGACATGGGCATGATGGGGCCTATAAAATCAATGTCCTAGATGTCAAAGGGTTCTAGTGGTTGAATCCATTGTTGAGGTTTCTCCATTTGAGTAGTCATTCCACCATCTTGTTGGCATCATTTACAAAAGTGAACATAATGATGAGCATCCGTAAAGATTGTTGGCCAATAGTACCCTACCATTAGGATTTTAATGACCGTGAGTCTCCTAGCATAGTGTCCTCCACAAGGACATTCATGAGCATCTTGGAGAAGACATAGTTGATCGACATCAAGGACACACCAACGAACTAGGCTATCGATGCACACCTTGTAGAGGTGTCCATTGATCTCCATGAAGTGTTTTACCTAGTGAAGAAACTACTATTTCTTCTGGTGGTCCAACCCTTGTGACATCTCTTGGCTAAGAAGATAGGTGAGAATGCCATCATACCATTTAGGCTCATTGGGAAATTATTTAGTTATAGCACCAACAAAGAGGAGTTCATCAGGAAGCATATCAGATAGTGAATTTTCTTCTTTTTTGCTGTCCCATCACAACCAAGAAAAGTGATCAGCGATCACATTCTTATTGCCCTTTAGATCTACCATATAAAATAGAGTTCCTACAAGATCACTAGCCATCGTACGACATGGGGGCTCACCATTTTCTTGTTTATTATGAAGTGGATGGCACTGTGGTTTATGTGCAAAAACACCTTGTATCTAAGCAAATAATGCCTAAACTTCTCTAAAGTAAACATCACTGCCATCAATTCTTTTTTTGTAGTGGTTTAGTTTAGTCGCAAGATATACGCCAACCTATAAATATAGTGTTTGGGCTCATGATTTTGACATAGTTTTTTAGTTAAAGTAGCAAAGCTCTTGCAATTTGATTTCTCTAAAGTTAGAATATTTTCTAAGTGCCTGTAGCAGGAGTCTAAATGTGTACAAATCTTTTTTCAAACATTGATGTACTTGAGCGCAACAGTATGATGGGAATAAAAATGAACTCTTTTGATAATCCTTGCAGCATTGAGAATAGATTAATGTTTCTTTTAATGTACTTTACTTTAGTGCATTTGAATAAAGCAATTAATTTTTAGTTGTTAATGAACATAAGCATGACCACTTCAAGCATACATATAGTGTTTGGTAGCCCAACAATGCTATATGTGTTTAGGATGTGTCTAGGAAAGTGGGACAAGTACTTGTGTTAGGCTAGCTAGGCAATAATAAATTAGATCTTAAATTACTCTACCTTTCATTCTTATTGTAGGTGATTAAACTTATAAAACATAAAATGAGAAAAATCATGTACCTCAATTACACTTAAACCATACTCTTGAGCCTCACAAGTGTAGTTGGGAAGATAGTGAACATTCTCAATAGTCATTTCACTTCCTAGAAGTGCTAGTGCACTCAAAAACTATAGATCCACAAAATTTGATTGGATCATGCATATACGCCTTAGTGATTCATATGGTTGGGTGTAGGGGTACCTCGCCACTAATCAACTTACAACTACATAATTCACTATTTAGGAATATCAACCACTTAGGTAAATAATTCTATGGAATTCGATTAGATCACATGTGAACACTTGTGATTCATATAGTTAGACATAAGAATTACCCATTGGTCATCATTGGCACCATTTTTGGGGACATAGTTTAGCTAAGTATGCTAAGTATTGTTAATTAGTGAATCATATAAAATCATTGTAAGAAAAATATAATGAGTCATCTTTTATACAAAATAATAATAATAAAATTATATCAAGGCATACTTTATTTACATTACTAAAATGGCTTCTTCTCACATGAATGAATCACTACCTCTTGTTGATGACTCAAATCAACAACATGATAGGACTAAAAGAACTATCGGTTAGAAACCTTAGTAGTTGAAACTAGTCTATGCACATCCAAATCCCTACTATATGGATTTCACCTTCATTCTTCATTAAGATGAATAGTTATGCTAGAGGAATATGAAAGGTAATATTTTATTACCTTTCAATCAGTCCATTTCCATCATGCTCATGGCCAATCTCATAAAGTTGGGAATTAAATCATTAGGCCTAGAGTATGAGGTAATAGACCATACCTCTAGAGACCATTAGCCCTCAGAAGCCCAACTCAAGAATGATCAATGCATGGAGGCATGCCATGAAGCCTTCAAGGGCAAGATGATCCTAACACCATGGTTTGTATAATCACAAAAAGAGGGCCTTGATTTCTTTTCAATGCTATATCAGTATACAAATTTTTCTCCTTTCATTGAGGACAACACACTTCACCAACAATTGCAATCAACCTTGACGAACAACCAAGGTGAGGGAAGGACAAAGACCAAAGCCCAAAGAACATCAAGACAAAGATCTCATAGTTGTTCATCCAAGGAAAAAGAGAAAAAAAAAAGAAAAGGAAAAAGAATAAGCTAAGGATCATAGGAGAAGGACTAGTAGGCACTACTCTCCTAGTCCTTCACCTTCATCATTCAACTCATTATTAAACTTTGGTAGGAGGAACCATGCCAAAGACATAAGGAGGAGTGATTGGGATCAAGATGTTAATAATCAAAAATCCCTTTGTAATGATGAAAAAGAAAGCATAGGAAACCACAAGAGGAAGAGGAGCATCATTGGGAACAAAGGCATAATAGGTCACAACATAGGGGGCATGGCCATGATAGGGGACAATCATGAATGTACTGACTATAATAAATTATTGGTAGCTACATAGAACATGTTAATATTTTAGAAATAGTTTGAATTCCTACTAGACATCAAAGAGATAGAAGAATTAAATGACATGACATGACCAATATTTCTAAGTTTGAAGGAAGATATAATGCTGATTCTTAGCATTATTAATTGACCTTCTATGATGCATGTGCCTTACAGAACACTAAAAATGAATGGCAGAAGCTTAAACTACTTCCAAGGACACTCCCTTGTTTCAAAGTTTAGGCCTAAACCATAGCGAAACTTTGGCCGTTTTTCCTCTCCATAGATAGAATAATTTCCATGTGCCTGCAGTAGGAGATCCAAAGTGAACAGATCTTTATTTGAGCAAATATTGTACCTGAATACAAGTTTGTGTACAGAAATAAAGATGAACTTCTTAGATAGACCTTGTAGTGCATGGACTAGGCTCAATAGTACTTTATTTATTGTTATTTATTTTTTATCATTTAAATACATTATTAGTTAATTAAATCTCTCTCAACCCTTATCCTATAGTTAAGTGCATTCAGTATGACCGCTTCAAGCACGTGCATTACGCTTGGTAACCCTAGTAACAAATAGTGTGTGGTAACCAAGGTTGCATTGGTTCAGGGTGTGAATGGTAAGTGGGAATGGATACTAATGCTAGGTTAATTAAGGCTTAGTTAGTTAGTTAAATTTAGTCAATTAGTCTCTTCACCCTTCACCTCATTAGCATAGGAGATAAAAATTATAAAAATCACATACCTCATACTTACTTGACCATACAACTGTGACAAATACAAGTAAGTCTGGGAAGACAATGAATGATTAACCTTAAGTGTTCCATGAGGCGTGTAGGCACTTAGTCTGTAGAGTTCAACTAGATTGCACGTGTAATGCTCATATTCGTATGGTTAAGTGTAGGGGTACCTCGCCACTCATCATTAGCATCATTGCCAAGGACTAAGTGTCTGTGCGCTAAGTAGACATAGGAAATTATCCACATCGTTGGGAGCTTAAACAAACCCTTAGGGTTAATTAAACAAAAATTTATATAATAGTTAATCAGCACATCGAATAAAATAACAATGTCTTCTTCTTCGAACAAAAACAATTCATCACCTAGGGATCACACAATAGACCGTCGAAAATCTAATACACATAGTCAAAATCCGCCAGTTCCTCAGGAATACAGTGTGGTATATATTCATCCTGATGAGTATATACCCAACTCTACTTTTATCCTCCATCAGGATGAACAGCTACATTAGCATGATTTGCAAGGTAACATAGTGTTACCTCCAAATCGTGCAGTTCCTAACATGCTCCTTCGTGCTCTTGCATAGATCAACATGACATAGCTATATGTTGAATACATTGTAGAAGATTATAATGTAAGGGGCTAGCATCCCACAGAAGTGCAATGTCAACGGGACTTGCGGCAGGAGAGTTACCACACATCTTTAAAGGACAAAGGCCCCCGTAATGCTTCGCCCATCATAAGAGAAGTTAAGGGTGGTGAACCTATCTCAATAGGTTCTCCACAAGATAATGTTCCCCCTCCTAACAATAGTGAGGAGGTGGGGTATTAGAACCTATACTCTACGATACACAACCTTGGTTCTGATCCCCGTGAATGCCAACTGTTCACTAAGGGAACAAAAACACATGACAAGGGTGAGCATTCTAATTGTCATCACAATCGGGGCAGGGAACACTGAAGAGAAGGCAAGAGACATCGTCATGGTGATGGCTCTCCTTCTTCTTTCCCTTCATCACATCATTCACCCTCTCCTTCCACATCAGGGCGCAGCCACCAATAGCATAATGGTGAGAATAATGGTAAGTGAGATGAGAGACCTTAACGAGAGAGTCGAGAGAGAGGATGAGGGTAGTCAAGAGAATTAAGGCATGAATGAAGGGAGAGTAGGGAACAATGTAGACATCATAGAAGTCATGAAAGAGATGATCATGATGAGCCCCTACTTGCAACTTGGAGTATGCTAGATATAACAGAGGCAATTAGAATACCTACAAGGCATCAAAAATATAGTCAAATCAAAAGATTAGATATAAATAATATTCCATGCTTCGAAGGGGAATACAATGCTGATCTGCAAAATCATTTATAGGCATTCCACAATGCTTGTGCCTTGCAAAATATAGAGAATGAGTGGCAGAAATTAAAGTTGTTTCCTAAGACACTCATAAAGGAAGCAGAGAGTTGGTACCGATCCTTAGAGCCAGAAACCATTAGGAGATGGAGTACGATGTTAGAGTTGTTCAACGATAAATACCAAAAGTACTCTAGAGTGTTTAACTTGTGTAAGCAGATCCAAGAATGGAAGCAGGGTACTCATGAACCCTTGGATGCTACCATGGGATGATACTATGCATTGCTACATCATTGCTCGAGCCATGTTTACACACAACAGGATCAACCTCGCCACCTCGTAGATGGGCTAAGACATGAGACCAGGAGAACCCTTGGGACATATGCCCAAGGGAGACTATCTAAACTTAGATCCCATGAAATTCATCAATTTTTGGAGCAAGTAGTTAAAGAAGAAGGGGAGCTACGGAAAAGAGAAAGCGTAGAAGAATATAACCATGATCCTTCCCTTTGGAAGAAGGGAGTAAGATTTTGTGATGAGGAGGATGAGTCACCACTCAAAGAGTTGGTGAATAGAAAAACCTTGCCACTTCAAAAGCTAACAAGAGAAGTATTAGCTAAGGTAAATGAAATATGGAGCTCCTTAGATAGTAAAATTGAAACTATCTTGAAAATTATAGAGGAGTCTAAGGAGGAACGAAGTAGTGACCATGATAAGAAAAAGAGAAGAGATTCAGGCCATGCATGTAACAATGGTAAGGGGAAAATGACTATCTCCAATGAGGTTGTGGATTCTGACACAAAAAATGATGATGGATGTGAGATCTTCCAATATGACCATCCTAAGGGATGTTGCCCAATAATCTCACATTTGCAAGAGTTCAGGGTGTATGCACTCAACCCAAGACTTAACAGACGGCAGGCGCCCTGAAGGTTACCTTATCCCCATGGTAACCCAAGGTAGTTCCACCAACCATTAACATATTATCCAAGTGGAATTCTACCTGAACCTATCAGGCAACATCAGCAGTGGCAACACCCACAATCATGGGGGATGCCACTGCCTAGACAATAATACCCTTACCGGCAACTAGACCCGTATGGCTATTATGTGTAGCAGCCGGTTTCTCCAAGTGACTTTATGGGTCACGTAAACCCACAACATCACTACCAAGTTCGGGAGTATTTTAGGACTCCTTCTCCCATGGAAGATACACCACACACGTACCATCCTTTGAATCCATCCGCTACTCTTACGCTGGTAGTTCCACTATCACCCGCTTCAATAATGCAAGGGGAACTCCCCACTCAACCGCAGCAAGGTAATGCTACGAGAGCTGTAAACCTTCAACCTGCTATTGGTTCTAACAACCATAAAAAGAGAAGACCTTTATTTAGAGCAAAAAGCCCAAACAAGCTCTCACAACCACAAGCAGTTGAGTATATGCACGCTCCTCCAACATACCAACAACAAGGCTTAACATATATGGTTATGTTAACACATACCATTACCGACTGGATCAAGGTAGGCTACCTTCCCAGGAAACTCTCTGACCCTGGAAGTCCCTTAATCTACCTCCAAGTCATCAGGAATAAACCACATAAGGCTCTTCTTGACTTAGGTTCCAGAGTCAACTTAATCTCATGAGAAATGTATTAAGCCTAGAACCTACCCCAACTGAAGAAGAGGAATATTCAACTAGAGCTAGCAAACCAGTCCATCACCATTCCCTTGGAATTGGTGGAGGACATCATTACCACTGTGGATGGTTGGTCATACCCAGCTGATTTTCTAGTGATAGAAGTCAACAATAATAGAGGGGACTTTCCAATTATAATGGGGAGGGAATGGCTCAGCACCATCAACATGTGCCTAGGGATCCACGATCTTTCCTTGGAAATATCTAAGAAAAATATTTATGGAAAGATCGAGAAGAAGAAAGTTCTGTGCATCACATACATTGACTCAAAGGGTGATGACATAGAGGAATGCTCAGCATCTCTTGCATGTAATTGGTGTGCCCAAGAAACTCAAATACAAAGGTGCCTGTATATGGCAACCACACAATCAAAGAACACCTAGTGGTTGACAGCTAATCAAGAAAACAGCCCACCAATATGCATGGAACAAACTAGGGGAACAACCCATGCTAACAATGAAGGCATAGATACATTGAAATATGAGCGTCGTCGACTTCTATCCCTTAATCTAAGAACATCAATCAGGAGAAGTTGGACACTTCTAAGAAATTCAAATAGATGTTCGTTATTTCGGATCTCTCCCTTTCCATTCAATCATGGGGGAGATGGCCATCTATGCTAATCATTCAGGGCCCTTAGTTCTTTTACATTTTTTTTACACATTTTTGTTTTGCACATTTTTTTTTTACAAATTTCTTTAACTTTTCTTATTTTTGTTTTACAACATCGTTATACTTTTTCATTTCTTTGTGTGTGCGTGTTATCCACCTTGTCAAGTTTGTCATTTAATAAGTGTTCTTCATGATGGTATGAACCGTTTTGCTATTGATTGTTAATGTTTGGTTTTTACCTTTAAGTTATGATGTTGATACTAAGGTATGTTTCTTTTGATATAGCAGGCAATGAGTCCACTTCATCCATTCATCCACAAAAGTCTATGGTCTCTCTTGGCTTGGCACTGTACAGTTCCCTTTCTTCAAAATAATAAAAACTAAAACAAATCGGTGATTGGGTATTTCTCAAACTAAGGAAGGACTCAAGGCTTGAAAAGGGTGTGACTTCAAGGGAACTTGGTGCATTTGTGTTGGCCATTCTCTTGGATGTTTGGATGTTTTCCTCTTGAGTTTTCTTACCATTTTGATGTTACCTAATTATCGGGAAGCTGAGTAAATAAAAATAATAAGTCTTTGCATGGTGTGGTTCTCATGCATAAAAACAAAAAAAATTAACAAAATAAGAAGAAAGAAAAAAAGTGATAATTCCAAGCACATCCCTTAGACGAAATAATCATGTGGGCTACAAGCACTGGTTATGGAACTAAAATGAACATGTTCCCTCTAACTAAGGCCCTTCTCGCTTCTCATTCTCTCTTCTCCTTCATTTCGTCGGAATGGTGTTGGCTCTTGGGGAAGGCATTCTTGTTATTCAAGTGGATGGATTGGTCGAATGCATGAATGCAAAGTTACTAGATGGGGTTGGTTTGAGGCCGGATTTAGAATGGGATCTACTAAGTCACATTAATTATTAAACACACAAGGGGTTGTACACCACCTTGTTCTTGAGACTCCATTCCATTCTCTTCTTGCCATCTTTCTTTTTGCATTGATCACCTCATTGCTGGTTGTATCATTAGTGTATATCTTGGTGGATGCATCATTTTCTTTTTGGTAAATTCTTGTGGTTAAGAATTTAACTCGTATTCCAAATGACATTCGTAGAGCCTACGAACTCTTTGAATGTGGGTTTTCCAGGGCATTAAGGGCATGAGCCTGCTTTGGGGAGGACCCACTGACATTCCTATTTGGTACATTCGTTAATTTATTTTCCTTACCATTTTTGCAATCAATTCTATTTTGTTCATTTCCATCTTGGCATCCACTTCATCGATGTTACAGTTGTCTCTTTTTTTTCCATCTTCCTTGTTCATTTCTTTTCTCTTCCATTCTATCACTACCGGAGGTTCACTCTCAATCATGTGCGTCTTGGTCTGATTTTTTCAATTTTCTCCTAACCCCTACACCTTCGGTAGTTATCATTAGCATATCCCAGATCCATATCAGCCATACCACAACTCAGCTAATGGACTGCACATCGAAGAAAGGTATCAATTGCATTATGATTCATTTACCCTTGCTAATATCAGACTGTGATGTGTGTGCAGATGGCAATCATGCAACAATGGATTGAATCTAGAGGGAACACTTGGAATGGATCAGTGTTGAAGAAGCTATGCAAGGAGCAAGATCGATGGTGGGCTTATGGATAGATGATGAAAGACGCAATCTTGGTGTTGGTAGCAGCAGACTTCTTTTCTCTTTTCTCTTCTCTCTCAGCTACCAAATGAGGCCTAATGTCAAATGTATAAAGTGTTCACTCTTGTTGTCATGAACACTAGTTTTGTTTTGTTCTGTAATGATGATCCATTCACATGTCATCCCATTCACCATTAGTTCCATTTGAGTCAATAATCCCATACATTCCCAATATTTTGTAAGGAACTCGAGGACGAGTTTTCATTCAGTCATGGGGGTATGATGGGACACGATATCGCATGGGCCGTGATATCACATCTACCATGATATCGCGATGTGTCGCCAAGTCTATAAATAAGAGGTGACTCTCCCTTGTTTCAAAGCTTAGGCCTAAACCATAGTGAAAATTTGGCAATTTTTCCTCTCCAGAGATAGAATAATTTTCATGTGCCTGCAGTAGGAGCTCCAAAGTGAACGGATCTTTATTCAAGCAAATATTGTACCTGAACACAAGTTTGTGTACAGAAATAAAGATGAACTTCTTGGATAAACCTTGCAATGCATGGACTAGGCTAAATAGGAATTTATTTATTATTTATCATTTAAATGCTTTATTAATTAATTAAATCTCTCTCAACCCTTCTCCCATAGTTAAGTGCATTCAGTACGACTACTTTGAGCACATGCGTTATGCTTGGTAACCCTAGTAACGAATAGCATTTGGTAACTAAGGTTGCATTGGTTCAGGGTGTGAATGGTAAGTGGGAACAGATGCTGATGCTAGGTTAATTAAGGCTTAGCTAGTTAGTTAAAGTTAGTCAATTAGTCTCTTCACCCTTCACCTCATTAGCATAGGAGATAAAACATAAAAACTATAAAAATCACATACCTCAGACTTACTTAACCATACAACCATGATAAATACAAGTACTTTTGGGAAGAAAATGAATAATTAACCTTAAGTGTTCCATGAGGCGTGTAGGCACTTAGTCTACAGAGTTCAATCGGATCACACGTGTAACGCTCATATTTTCATGGTTGAGTGTAGGGGTACCTCGCCACTCATCACCACCTATGCAGGAGAAGATTCTATCATAGCCCCAACAAAAAAATGCAACAAGGGCCATGAAATTATAGCTAGATGACCATTTGAGTAGTTCTGAGCATAAGCCTTAAATGAAGGCTTTTTTTAGATCAAAGATTTTACAAAAATCCTAGCAAACATTTGTGGCTACTAACCCTATATCAACTGCTTCTAAAATCACCATCAATATACCTTCAATCCAAAATTCCTCTAATGTTCATATTGTTATGTTGACCCATGTGGTCATGGATTGGATGAAGGTAAAACACCTTCCTAGAAAATGATATGATCATGGGAATCCCATAATTTATATGCAGATTATAGGAAATGATCCATGCAAAGCTCTATTGGATTTAGGTTCTAGGGTAAAATTAATCTTGCAAGAGATGTATAAGACTTGGAATTTTCCTCCACTCAAGAAATGTAACATCAAATTGGAGATTGCAAATCAGTCCATCACTGTTCCTTTGGGATTGATGGAGGACATTGTGACTACCATCTATGGTTGGTCATATCCAGTAGATTTTTCGATAATTCACGTAGATAATTGTAAGAAAGACTTTTCTATTATCATGGGAGGGGCTTGACTTAGTACATTTGATTGCAAGATGGAAATTAGAGACCTTTCCTTGAAAATCTCCAAGGAAAATAAATTTGGAAAGCTAGATAAGAAGTGAGTTTCATGCATCGCATAAAATGACATAGGATGCCATTGCATGTAGAAGATATAGGCCATGAAAAGAACATCCATCACAACATACAATAAGTGTGCTGAAATATCAAATATTCATAGGTGCATGTATGCAACAACCATAAAGTAGGAAGGTACCCAGTGACTGATAATAAAGAATAATTATGAATCCACAATATCCATGGAACCAGTGGAGCTCCTCTCAAGTGCTTATATAGATAATATGAATGGAATGGAGCATATTCATAACCAACTCTTATACAAAAACATAGAAATGGATTAGGGGGAGTTGGAAATCCCTAATGATTTTAAGTAAGAGCCCCTTAAACTAAAAGCTTTACCAGAAACATTAGAATATGTTTGTCTTGAAAATTGCAAGTTGGTTATTATTAATGTAAATCTTACCCAAGAATGGAAAAATAAGTCCTCCAAGTTATAAACAATGGCCAATAGTCTTTGCCTAATCATATCATGAGTTAACAATGATATATTTGTTGATATCCCAGTATCAAATCTATATAAACTCCTCTATCAAGCCAAGGAGGCAGCCGTAGAGGAGATTGAATTTGAAGTTAAAGCAAGTTGTTAAAGATGAAGTGGAATAAATTCTTAAGCCAAGATTCATCCATCTTGTAGAAGATAGTAAGTGGGTATGCCCACTCATGATTGTGCCAAAAAAAGAAGAAAAATAAAGAGTTTGTATAGACTTCAGGTTGTTGAATTTGACAACATTCAAAGATCATTTTCCATTGTCATTTATGGACCATGTGCTCGATATAATTGTAGGGCACAATTACTATAGTTTTCTAGATGGTTATAACCAAATTCAAATAGCACCAAAGGACTAGGCCAATATAACTTTCACAAGTACATGGAGAAATTTTGCATATAAGAAGATGTCCTTTGGCCTTTGCAATACCCCCACAACCTTCCAACACTTGGTACTTAGCATCTTTCAATCGTAGATTAGTAGTGGTATGGAAGTCTTCATGAATGAATTCTTCACCTATTATACCAACTTTGAACAAGCATTGGATCATGTTGAGCAATGTCTAAAATGCTTTATAGAGATGAACCAATAGCTCAATTGGTAGAAGATCCATTTAATGATCTAAGAGGGCATAGTCTTGGGACATCAGATTTTAGGAAAAGGGATTGAGGTGAACCTAGAGAAAGTACAAGTCATCTAAGAAATTACCAAACAACCTCAAATTGTGAAAGATATGAGTTCACTCCTTGGCCATACTAGTTACTATAGGCACTTCATCAAAAATTCCTCCAAAATTGTCAAACCATTAGTAGAACTTCCAAAGAAAGATGTAGCTTTTGAATGGACCCAAGAATGTGAATAAGCATTCCAAAACCTAAAGAAAAAGCTCATAGAAACTCCAATTCTATGTGCTCTAGATTGTTTCAAGCTATTTCACATGATGAAAATGCATCTAACTATGCATTGGGGTGGTGCTTACATAATTAGATGACCAGAAATGTCCATACTATATCCTTTGTGGAAGAAAAAGAACTATGGGTGCACAACTATACTGCACCACCACTAAGAAGGAACTCATGGTAGTGATGTATGTCTTGGAAATATTTAGGAACTATGTGCTTGGATACCAAATTTTGTGTACACTAACCACAATGAAATTTGTTTCTTGATAAACAAGCCAACAATTAGCCCCCATGTCATGCACTAACTATTGATTTTGCAAGAATTTGACCTTACCATGGTGGACAAGAAAGGAACTAAGAATGTAGACACTGATCTTTGTCTCGGTCATGATGGAACAACAAGGAGGATAAGGAGTCTTTATTTGATCAATTTCCAGATGAACTCCTCTTTATTAAATTCATTAAAGTTCAAGAGCTAAGGGTTACTAATTAGTATGATGAATTTCTCTCCTATATTCTCACATAGAAGACTCCAATAACAATTTTTTCACTAGGTCAAGAATTACATGGAAATTTAAGGTAACCTTTACAAGGTTTGTGTTAATGGCCTAGTTCAATGATGTGTATGTGATACTAATCAATTAAGAATTCTCTAAGATGTTTATGAGGGTTCTTGTGTTGGCCACTACAAAGGATAAAGCATAGCTACAAAGATCCTCATGGTAGAGTATTATTGGTCAATGATCTTCAAGGATGCTCACTATTTCTCTTGTTCATGCAAGTGATTTCAATGAGATGTAGGAATGACTACACGAATGGAAGGGTTACAATAGTGGATTCAACCACTATAGCCTTTTGACCTTTGACACATTAACTTCATGGGATCCATCAGTCCCATGTCAAATGGAAAGACATACATCATAATTGTCATTGACTACTATACCAAATGCACTAAAGCTACAACCATATCGAATTATACATTCACAAGTGCAACTTAATTTATGCAACAAAGAGTGGTAAACAAGTTTGGTATGCCTAGAGAACTTATTTCAGATAATGGAACATACTTTATAGGGTCTAATTTTTTAAGTTACTATAATTCCTAGAGGTGCAACATAAATTTACAACCCTTTATCACCCTTAAGTAAACAGTCAAGTCGAGGTTAGTAATAAGAAGATTACTAGAATTTTAACAAAAAATATCAGTAGATATAGGAAGGACTTGACTAAAAAACTTAACAATGCTCTGTAGGTATATCGTTTGATGAGCGATGAGGTACCCCCTACGCCCAATCATACGAATCACAAGTGTTCATACACAATCCAAACAAATTCTATGGAATTTATAGTTTATGTTGCACTAGTCTCTTAGGAAGTGAATCTTGTCTTATGGTCATTAGTTGTCTTCCCAATTACACTTGTGATGTACATTGGTATGGTTAAGTGTAATTGAGGCATTTGATCTTTATCATTTTGTATTTTATGGTTTTGGTATTTAAAGAGAGATAAAGTAATTGGATTAACTAATTTAATTTAACTAATTAACTAGTATCTATGTAGTCCTAATAGAAGCATCTAGTCCCACCTTTTACACACATCATGAACCCTCATATCCACTACTAGGTTACCAAGTGCTACACTATTGGGCATACCAAGTAATAACGTTGTTGGGATTACCAAGCGAATATGTGTTATACTCAAAGCGGTCGTACTTATGTGTTTAATCTATCTAGCTTATCTTCCTTAATTACTTCATTAGCTTAATTACTAGAAAATATTTAATAAATAATTAAAAACATTAAATGCATAAATGAAATATTTAATCTATCCAGAATGTTGCAAGGTTTATCAGAAATCTTGTCTTTATTGTTGCACACATTGTCATGTTTAGGTACAATAATGCTCGAATAAAGATCTGTACACTCAATGACTCCTACTACGGGCACTCGAGAAAATATTCTAACTCTTAAAAGAGAAAACTACAAGAGCTCCGCTACTACTATGACAAGACATAACATAAATTTGGCTGGTGAGCATGTATTTATAAACTATGATAGACCCCTACATCAATGGGCCACGTCAACGTAATTGACTACATTGATGAGGCCTAGTCAATAGGACTACATTGACATAATTAACTATGTCAATAGGGCCTCATCGATAGGGCCCAATTTATGTGATACACCAGAACTCATCATACCCCCATGATTGAATGAAAACTCATCCTTAAGTTCTTTACAAAATTGGGAAGGTATGGAATTATTGATTGACTTTGACATAACATAACATAATAAGACAAAATGGACATAACAATTAAGTGCATTACACATTACAAAAATTGTGGTGTTCATGACACAATATAGAACACCATGACATGATTCTTCAAAACTAGACAGCATGTTTTTTGATGGCATGAAGTTGATGGAGAAGGTTAGATAATCCCAGGTGGTGGTGGCTCCTAAGGTTTTGAGGGACCTTCATTGGCTTCAAGCACATGTGGTGGTAGAGGTGGCTGTGGTTGTCCTGCTACTGCTACTACTTCAAGTGGAAAGTGAAAAGCATCCAATAATGCTTTCATTTTCTCTTCTTTACTCCTAGGATCATTCACAGTCCATGAAACTTTGCCAATGTTGACCAAGGTTGGAACATCCCAAGGATAAGGCAAAATAAGAAAGAGCTCTTTCACATTGATAAACTAGGTTGTGAATTGCTTGTGCTCAATGTCAAATGCTTAAAGTGTGTCTTGTAGTTCTTAGTAGTCATTCATCCTTTTTGCTAGGCTCTCTGTAACTGATCTCTAGTCAGTGAATTTCTCCTTGAGAACCTCAAGTTCAACATTTGCAACTACAAGCTTCTGCTTGGTGTCCTTATGAGTCTTGAACTCAACCTTGTACAACAAGTATGAGTTGGCCACTTGCTTTTCAAGTTTAGACTGCGGTCATCCAGTAGTCAGCATTGCCAAGTTTGTAGATTGGAGATTGGACAACTCTATGTACTCCATCATCTCTTGAATCTACAAATCCTTCATGCAAATTTTTTCCTTGTTGTAGGCATCAATCCCATCGACAATGGGTTTCCATAATTCTCTACCTTGTTGGAGTTGTTGGAGGGCCTCATTAACTTTTTCCTTCACTAGTTAGATATGCTTTTCATTCACCTCCTTTTGTAGGCCAACCTAGTCTTTGTAATGACTTTTAACTTTCTTGAATTTTAGGGCCTCATTCTTCCATATGTCAATCTCAATAGCTGACTTTTGGTGTAAGGCACAAATCTCCTCCATGGAGAGGTTACGATTCTCCATTGCTAATCTTCTTAGTTTAACATTTTTCTTGGCAAGCTACTCCTAATATTAATGGAAGAATTATTCTAACTATTTTTTTTTGCACATCAATGTTCCATAGGTGATCTACGGTCAAGGTCTATTTTCTCAATGAGTCTACATTAAGTGTTTCTATATTGCATGAGTTGTAGCTTCTACTATGGATCGATTAACAACCATTGTAACCATTTCTCCCTCAACGTTCTTAAGCTATTCCTAAAGCTATTAAAAAGATTCATCTTGTGTCAATGTAGGGTTGATAAGAGCAGGGTTGGAAATTCAAGCATGTAGTTCAATAACTTCCATAGCCAAGCATTGATTATGTGCTCGAGCTATTTCAAGTTGCCCTTCCAAGATGAGGCACTTTCCCTTTGCCTCTAGCAGCTTCAACTGGGTTATAGTGATGGTATTTGGAAAATCAAAGATGCCCAAAATCAGTTGCATAGTTTCCACCAATTGGTCCAGCAATTCTTCATGCTGAGCTACACTTAATATTTTGCTAATTGTCCCTACAGATGCCTCTACATCTCTTAGTGTAGAAACATATAGTTTAGGTGTTGTAGATGCATTTAATTCCTCAACAACTCTATCATTAGTGATATTTGTAGTTGTCTCTTTCCCTAGTGCTGCTTCACCAATACAGTTGCCTCCTCACCCTTCTCCAAGTGCACCAAAAAGACAATGGCATTTCTAGATATTTCTAGGAATAGATGGTGTTGAGAAAGAGACACCATCACCTCTCAAGAACTTAGATTCAACCTCACAAGCAACTATGTTTGTTGGGAAAATAGCATTGATCCACCTCCCTTTATCTGGCTAATGGTATGAGCCACATTTCTAAGGTGACTAGTCTGTACACAGATGAATCTCTACCACTAGTTCCTACCTGCTACTCTCGTTGTTGCAAGAGCTACTCTCAGAATTTCCACATGCATTCAACTATAGTGCAAGCCTTCAGTTTTTGCTCATGAGTAGGTGGTGGAGGTGGACATTGCTACACCTCTTCTATGGTCATGGCAAGCATCTTATCCTTCATCATTTTAGCCTATGAAGCACTAGGAGCATGCTTGAGTATATCATTTGTATAATAGACTATCCTTGCCATTTTGCATAGTTTTCTAATCAAGTAGGGAAAGGAAAAGGTCTTTCTTCCATGTTCATTCTGCTTGAAACACTTTTCTATCTCTAGATAGATTAGTTATAGAATATTTGCTGAAAATGTTTTGCTTAAAGCAATGAATGCTCGGATGGAGAAGGTTGTTACCTTACTAGACCTCACCGTTGGATTGAGGTGGTAGGCCACTATCTTAAAATAGACTCACTCCACCAATGTGAGTGCACCAAACTCCTTATGATCAACCCCATAACACTGCTATGTCCACTCCTTCTTTGCTCTAGGGTCACCTTGTGTTGACAACTCTGCCAATTGTGTTCCTATGTTTGATAGCCCAAGGACCTATGTAATGGCCTCCACTAAGTAGGACAGTTGGATGTCCTTAATTTTCATAGGGGATCTTACTTTCTTGTTATTCTAGAAGAGATACATTTCTCCCATGTACCACTCCCCATTGGAAGTGATGATTGGCCACATGGAAAAGGCTTGCAGTGGAGTTCTGACATCTTCAAAAGCCCGTTCAAGGAATGGTCTGAAATTCAATTTTTGGAGAACTGAGCATTGGACCTCAAGGCTACTAATTATGTCGAGACAAGCCTGTGTGAGTGCGACTTCCAATCTAGGTATAGGGCCTGGCACTTCACTTCATTGTGAATATTTAGATGTGGCTACCTCTTTAGGAATCTATTAGACAAATTCCACCTTGGCCTTATCTCTGAGAGGTCTTGTTGCATGGGTTGCCTCAACCTATTCTTGGCCATGTTCTTGTTGGCCTCTTCCTCCTCTAGGTCACTTCTCCTGTGGTTGTGATGGTCACTCCTCCTACAGTCTCTTCAGTTTTGGTGCCATCTATAATCACACATAACAATAAATTACTAGTTATTATGTAACTTAGAATGATTGGAATACCTTGTCTCATGAGGGGGTTACATTTAACTAAGGTGTGATTATGGCTGGATAGATTAAGTAGTTAATTATTAATTTAATCTTTAGTTTACTGAAGTTGTTGGAAGGGTTAAATTCTTAAAAATTAATGAGTTAATAGCATTTATTACTTAATCCTTTAGGAGAGTTCAAAAAAATTTCAAAAAAAATATCATTAAAACCTTGGGGTTTGCTACCCCCATGACTAAGAACTTACCTTTGGTAATTACAGGATGGAAGAATGAGGTGATTTGGATAAATAGTATGAGAGTTATAGGCTCAAGAAGGTTTTGGTCTCTGAAAATTGCAAAAACTCCTTGGGCATTATGGACCAAATGTGAAAAATTCCTAAGTTTTTGATAGTATTCATAGTATTTTTGTACTACGTTGACATGGCCTAGTTGATGTAGTCCACTGCGTCGATGGGGCCTTGTCGACGTAACTATTGACCACCATTGACTTTCATTAACTTGGTGAAAACTTAAAATTTACAAAGAGATTTTGAACGAAATTAGGGTCAAATGGAAGCCCAAATAGCCACGAACATGATGAAAATGTGAGAAGAGGGTGTTGAAGTCCCAAAAATAAAGAAAATGAGGAAAAAATGGTAAAAATAAGGTGGAAAATGAGAGTTTAAGGAGCATAAAGTGGTGTGCACAATGGAATATGCTAAAGATAGGATTGTAATGATGTTGAAGGTAAGGGACTTAACTAACCAAACAAAGAGATATGCAAGTGGGTCCTCCCCATAGTAGGCTCATGTCCTTGTTGCCTTTGCATAATCCCAACTAAGGAGTCTGTGGGCCCTATAGTTGATTAATGGTTATGAAAAGTTAAAGACCAACCAAAAAGAATCTATCCAAGAATTTCAACATGTCAAACTAAGACATCAAGCATAACATAGAAATCGATAGTGAGCTAAGTTATGGAAACATAGATGGATGACTGAGAAGGTGAGATGAAATCCCAAATTGAGGTCATAAGAAGTCCCTTGTGGAATATGTATTTAAAATAACCTAAGAAGATCCATCCTTAGTCCATACCAAAACTAGCCTTTTACAATGACTTTGCATCACCACTCCAAGGCCGATCAAACCATTCAAGACATAAGAGTGCTTCCATAAAACAACAACCATTCCAAAAAGAGAAGAAAAGAGAAGTAGGAAGTGAAAGAGAGAGGGGCTTAGTTAGAGGGGACCTTTAGGCATGGGTTCATGTCTTTCTAGTCCCATAATTAGTGCTTATAGCTCGTTTATTTGTTTAAAGGGTGTGCTTTGAATTTCCATCATTTTTTTTGAAATGGGAACCACACCATGCAAAGACTTATTTTTTTTTATTATGTCGAAGGGGTGTGATTTCAATTTTCATCATTTTTTAAATTTTTGGATGAGAACCACACCATGCAAAGACATTATTTAACTTCCTATTATTAGTGGTTGGAATAGAATAGTAAGAAGTTCATGAAGAACACCCAAGCACTCAAGTAAGCAGAAGAGTACAAGGAGTATTAAGTCCCCTTGAAGTCACACCCTCTACAAACCTTTGAACTACTAAAGTCACCAATTGATTAAAAGTCTCATTAGTGGAAGGGACCTCAACCTCCTAGAACAAGGAAAACCATAGAGTTTATTGGGTCAACAGATGATGTGGACTCATAGTTACCACACATCAGAATTCAAAAATAGAAGCCAAACATCGATAATCAGAACATTAAGCATAAACCATCATTAGTAAATAGTAATAGTGGCATTATGTCTTGTAGCAATAAAGCACTTTTATTAGCAAAAATAATGAAAAGTCATACTTAAACAAAACAAAACAAAGTAAAGTATAAAAGAAAGTGTAAAATCATCAAGAAAAGTTCAAAGGTACTAATGATGGTGCAAAATTGCAAAAAATTTGAAAATTAAAAAATTGTAAAATCAAAAATGTGGGAAAAAAAAGTAGAAAAAACTAAGAAGCCATTGGATCATTAGCACGGATGGCCATCTCCCCCACGACTAAGTTGGAAGGAGGAGATTAGAAAAATGGAATGTGATAGTCCATTTGTCAAGGTGGTAGTTACACTAGCTTATCTTGGTTCTAGGAAAGGTTTTACTTGTTGGATGTTGACTAGCTACTTTTTATTTGATCTTTTAAGTTTGTAAATTAACATGGCCCCAAAGGAAAATATTTGATCAATTATATTAGGTCCCTCCCACAACATTTGGAATTTTGTCTCCTGGGATACATGTGTGGGGTTCTAATAGAGAACCTTATCACCTAGTTGAAATGTTACTTTCTATATTTTGAGGTCATGATGTTGCTTGTTGAATGCCTTGTGCACCTCATTCAAAGATAAGGGTACCAATTGGTTTTCATCTAGCACATTCAGGTTGATCAATCTTTCTTTTTCTGCTAGACTTAGGTCAACATCCAAATCATAGGTTGTTGAGAGTGTATGAAGCTCAGATTAAATCAAGAGCATTGGAAGTTTTCCATACACTAACTCATAGGGAGAGTAGCCAATATGGAGTTTCCATGTTGAGCAATAGGCCCAGAGGGCATTGTTGAGTTTGGTACTCCAATATCTCCTATATTTGCTTATGGTTCTTGTTAAGATCTTTTTGATCTCTTGGTTAGTTACCTTTTCTTGAACATTGGCTAGGGGGTGGTAGGATGTTGTTAATTTATGTTCAACCTCCAAGCATTACATTAACTTTCTAAAATTAGCACATGTGAAATGAGTTTCATTATCAGAAATTAGTGCATATGGCATCCCAAACTTTTTTACAACATTTTGTTATATAAATCTAGTAGCAATGGATGATGTACAATCAGTAATGACTATTTCTTTTGCCCATTTTGTGCAGTAGTTGACTACTACAATGATATACGTCTTTTCATTGAACATGGATGTGATGGTACCCATGAAGTCAATGCCCCATACGTTAAAAGGCTCTAGTGGTTGAATCCACTATTGAGAACCTTCCATTCGAGCAGTCATTCCACCATCTTGTTGACAACATTCACAAGATCGAACAAACTACCAAGAATTCCTAAAGATTGTAGGCCAACAGTATCTTGCCATCAGGATTATTATGGCCATGTATCTCCTTGCATAGTGGCCTCTACAAGGCCCTTCGTGAGCATCCTGGAGAACGCACAATTGATCTTCATTAAGGGCACACCAACTAATTAGGCCATCAACACACACCTTGTAAAGGTGTCCATTGATTTCCATGAAGTATTAGGCTTGATGAAGAAATTATTATGTCTTTCTGAAGTTAAGACCTTGTGGCATCTCTTGAATAAGAAGATAGGTGAGGATGCCATTGTACCATGTTGTTTTTTTGGTCATTTGATCATTTATTTCTCCTGTAAAGAGGAGTTCATTTGAAAACTAATAAGAGAGTGGGCTCTCCTTCTTTTTATTATTCCATCTTAAGTGAGAGAGGTGGTTAGCAACCACACTCTCAGTCTCTTTTTAATCTACCATTGTGAGATCAAATTCCTATAAGATCATGAGCCACCATATGATATGAGGGCTCACTATTGGCTTGTTCATGAAGAAAAAAATTACACTGTGATCCGTGTGCACAAATACTTTGTAGCTAAGCACATAATGCCTAAAATTTTGAAGAGCATACACCACTACCATTAATTCTTTCTCCATGATGGTGTAATTTAATTGTGCTCCCACAATGCTTCAACTTGCATAGTGGATGTAGTATGGACATTTCTTATCATCCAAATACATGAGCATAGCTCCCAAGGTGTAGTTAGATTCATTCATCATGATGTGGAATGGTTTGGACTAGTCTAGTGTTCATAGAATTGGCATTTCTATAAGTTTTTATTTTAACTATTGGAATGCTTGTTCACATTTCTTGGTCTAGATGAAAGGTGCATCTTTCTTTGTAAGCTCTACCAACAATTTTGTGATCTTAGAGAAATTCTCTATGAATCACTAGTAGTAGCCAATGTATCCAAGGAATGACCAAACATCTTTAATGATTTCTGGTTAATGAGTTCTTCCTTGGATGATCCTTATTTTCTCAAGGTCTACCTCAATCCCTTTTTGAGTGATTTTATGCCCCAATACAATGCCTTCTTGGACCATGAGATGGCTCTTTTGCCAGTTGAGTTACAGATTTGTTTCCACACATCTTTTTAGTACTTTCTCAAGGCGGTCCAAGGCTTGCTCAAATGTACCTCCGTAGTTGGAGAAGTCATCCATGAAGACTTCCACACCACTATCAACCTGATGTTGGAAGATGCTAAAGACCAGGCATTGAAATGTTGTAGAGGCATTGTATAGACCAAATGGCATCTTATAAAATGGAAAAGTCCCCCAGGGACTTATGAATGTTGTCTTGGCCTAATGTTCTAGTGTAATTTGGATTTGGTTATAGCCACTATAACCATCCAAGAAGCTATAATAGTGATGCTTGATGATAGTGTCCAACACTTGGTCCATAAATGACAATGGAAAATGATCTTTAAATGTTGGCATGTTAAATACCCTAAAGTCAATGCAGATCCCCCACTTGCCACCTTTCTTTGGCATGATTACTAGTGGACTAACCCACTCACTATCCTTGATGGCATAGATAAACCTTACCTTGAGAAGTTGCTCTATTTCCTCCTTAACAGTCTGCTTCAATTTGGGGTTCAGTCATCTCTACGACTGCCTTCTTAGCTTCATGGTTGGGTCAGTGTAAATGTAATGTTGACATATCCTTGGATCAATTCCTATCATCTTGGAATATGACCAAGCAAAGGCTATTAGACATTTGTTAATCACCTTTAACAACCTTTCTTTTTGTTTAGGAACAAGTTTGATATTGATTAGCATTAGCTTACCATTGTTTAAGAATGCATACTCCATGCTAGTTGGTAGAGTTTTCAACCCTAGGGGCTTCTGCTTGAAGTTATCAAAGATTTCCAACTCTCCCCAATAGGTGTCATAATTTTCATCATCAAAGAGTTGGTGATGAACTTGTTCAAGTTCATCCATGCCTTCAACATAAGCACATGTTAGGCTTTTAGTTGGTTCCATGCATAATGTGCTACTTTTTGAGTCAGTTGTCAACCACTAGGTGCCCTCCTATTTTGTGGTTGGTACATATAGACACTATTGAATATCTATTTTTTATGCACACTGATTACATGCTTTAATTTATGTAGTTTTGATGGACCAAATCTTTTGCACATAATTGCACCCATTATCATTGCACACAATGCATGGAATATTCTTTTTCTTCAACCATCCAAATTCATTTTTCTCAGATATTTTTAAGGAGAGGTCTCTTATGCCCACTCATGCATCGACTATGCTTAACTAAGCTCTTTCCATAATGATGGGAAAGTCACCTTTGCAATTCTCAACCTTGATCACCAAAAAATTAGTAGGATAGGACCACCCACAAAATATGGTCATAATGTCCTCTACTAACCCTAAGGGGACAATAACTAACTAGTCTACCAATTGCAAATGAATGTTTCTCTTCTTAAGAGTTGGTAGCTTCTAGGCTTTGTACATGTCACAAGAGATGAGGTTGACACTAGAGCCAGAATCAAGAAGAGCATTGCATGACTCATGTCCAATGATGTGCAAGTAAATGAGTGGACTTCTTGGGTTAGATCATTTCGTGGAAATATGACCATCCTTGATCCAATTAGAAACAACATGAGTTAACATCACAATGTGGATCCAAGGTTGCATTTGGTTTGAAGGGCACTTGAAGGTGTTGGATGTAGAGGATGAGGGTGTTGAAGATGCAGGATGACTAGCCACATGAGGTTGTGAGGGTTTAGGAGGACTATTGGGTAAAAAAAAAAGGCCATTTCCTAGATCGATTGTCTAAACCACATGGCTAGAAGGCTAGATGTGAATGTATAGCCCTCATGGAATTTTGCTACTATAGCTGTGAAGGGATTTCACCTTGCATGGATGGAGCAGGAGCTAACCGCATACAGGGTAGAGGGATGTGCATAAATAGATGTAAAGGGTTGTATGGTTATGGGTTTTCTCCTTGAGTAGATGATGAATGTGATTGGTGGTACTCTGGAGAGTAATAGTGATGCTGAAATGAGGTGTGGCTTGTAGAACTTCTTAGAGAGATAGGTTGCTAAACATAGTACCTATATGGATTTGGTTACTTATAAGGATACTACTACCTTAGTAGTAGCATTGCCCACAATTGTGGTTGGTGCCACTGCTAGTATTGTTCATATGGTTGTGGTGGAGTTCCACTTGGGTAGTAAGCTTGTTGTTGTTGATGGAACCATCTTAGATTACCTTGAGGATAAGGCAATCGTCTAGGTGCTTGCCTATGTCCTAGCCAAGAATTCAATGCATACATCCCAAACTCTTGTAAGTGTAACATCATAGGGTAACATCCCTTTGGATGTTCATATTCACAAATTTCACAACCAGCATCATCTTTAGAGTCTGTCTCCACAACTTTCTCTATGTCAGTAGCTTTGCCCTTACCTTTTTAGTAGGCATGTTTAGCTTCTTTTCACCTCCTGCGATTATGATCACTATTTTGCTCTTTGGATTATTCAACAATTTTCATAATAGTTTAGAATTTTTCATCCAAAGAGTCTCATAATTTATCAAGCTTTGTTGAAATATCAAAAATAGATCTTAGGATGGGCAAGGTTTTTCTATTCACCACTTCATCAAGTGATGACTCCTCCTCATCACAAAATCAAACCTCCAATTTCTTGATAAAAGGGTCCCTATTATACTCTTCTGCACTTTCCCTTTTTTGCAACTCATCTTCTTCTTTTACTACATGCTCTATCAGCTTTTGGATTTGATGAGCTCTTAGTTCAAATAGTCTTCCTTGGGCATACACCCTAAGAGTTCTTATATTTTCTACTCTAAGCTCGTCTATGATGTGGTGAAGTTATTCCCTCTAAGAATAATCATGGCTAGGGCATCGGTGTAAGAGTGAACATTTTCCCATAGTAGCATCCAAGGGTTCATGTGTTTTTTCGTTTCCATCCTTGGATCTACCTCCTCAAATTAGACACTTTAAAGTACGCTTGATATTTATCGTTGAATAGCTCCAACATGGTACTCCATCTGTGGATAGATTTTGGCTCCAAGGACTGGTACTAGCTTTTAGCTTCCTTGATGAGTGTCCTCAAGAAGAGCTTGAGTTTCTACCATTTATTTTCTATGTTCTATAAGGCACAAGCATCATGGAAAGCTTGTAGATGTGTCTGTGGATCAAAGTTGTATCCCTCTCAAATTTTAGGATATTATCCATGTCTAAGCACTTAATCCAACTATCTTTCATATGCCTGGTTAGATTTCTAACTATCTCTACAATGTTAAGCATACTTCTAGTTGCCAACAGAGGTTCCTCATCATGATTATATTAATGATGTTAATGATGGTTCCTACCACCTTTGTGTTCTTGATGGCCTTGATGGTCATTGTTTTCTCATTGATCATCCTCATCATGATTATTTTGACAATGACTTCTATGAGAACTAGAAAATGAAGAGGAATGTTTGAAATTGGATGAAGAGGATTGAGAAAAAGATGGATTTCCACCACCACTAAAGTATATGCCACCACGATTCCACTCATTATGACCACCATCCCTAAATCCCTTGCTATTTTCATGTTTGCTTGAGTCCTTACCTTTACTATCACTTTGTCTTGAATCTATTTTATGAATAGTTGATCATAGGTTTAGGGTCACACCCTCATTACCAACAACAAGGGGTGGAGAATCTTCATGTTGAGAACCTTCAAAGGGAGGATCCTCATTGTCATCTTGATCTAATAGGAATAAGGAATTAGTTAAATGTTTCCCCTTCATAGCCTCATGGTGCTTCTCTTGATGTCGATCTCACTTGCATTGTGTTTCAGTGAGATAGTAGTCTCGATTTTCATAACCATTCACAACGTATTCCTCATGAAGATCTAATATGCCTAACTTTTTAAGGGTTTGAAACAACATCCTAGGCACAAATCGATCAAGGGGAAAGATGATGTTGCCCCTCCATATCACACCATTGTAGCTATTCATCCTAATGTAGGATGAATGTGAAGTTTGATATATACTCATCTACATGAGTATATACCACTTTGTACTCCTACGAGATCAGTGGTTTGACATTTTCGTGCCTATGAGAAGAAGAAGACATTTTGCAATATGAAATAAAATGTTAGTGCGCTTTTATAATTCTATGTATAGCATGAATGATATTGACCTTGAGGTTCATACAATGATATTAATAGTATTCACTAAACCTAAATAGCACACATTTCAACAAACAAAGTCCCTAGTAATGGCACCAATGATGAGCGACAAGGTACCTCCTATGTCCAACCATATGAATCATAAGAGTTCACGCATGATCTGGTCGAATTCTGTGGACTTTATAGTTTTGGGTGCACTAGTCTCTTAGGAAGTGAATCTTGCCTTAAGGTCATTCCTTATCTTCCCAATTACACTGGTGACATACATTGGTATGGTTAAGTGTAATTGAGGCATTTACTCTTTTATCATTTTATATTTTTATGATTTTGGTATTTCAAGAGAGATAAAGTAATTGGATTAACTAATTTAATTTAAGTAATTAACTAGTATCTAAGCAGTCCTAACATAAGCATCTGGTCCCACTTTCCACATGTTTTGAACCCACATATCCACTACTAGGTTACCAAGTGCTACACTACTAAGCATACCAAGCAATAATGTTGTTGGGATTACCAAGCGAATACGTGTTATGCTCAAAGCGGTCATACTTATGTGTTTAATCTATCTAGCTTATCTTTCTTAATTACTTCATTAGCTTAATTACTAGAAAACATTTAATAAATAATTGAAAATATTAAATGCATAAATGAAATATTTAATCTATCCAAAATGCTGCAAGGTTTATCAGAAAGCTCATCTTTATTGCCGCACACACTGTCGTGTTCAGGTACAACAATGCTCGAATAAAGATCCATACACTCAATGACTACTACTACGGGCACTTGAGAAAATATTCTAACTCTCAAATGGAAAAATTGCAAGAGCTCCATTACTACTACAATAAGACATACCATAAATGCAACTGGTGAGCACATATTTATGGACTAGGACAGACCCCTACATTGATGAGGCCATGTTGACGTAATGGACCGCATCAACGAGGCCTCGTCAATGAGGCCTAGTTAATGAGGCTGCATTGATGCAATTGACCTCATTGATGGAGCCTTGTTGACAAGGCCTACTAAACATGACAAACTAAAACTCATCATTGTTTAACTTGGAAGCTTCTTATAGGTTACTCTCACTATGAGTTAGTGTACAGAAATTTACCAAAACTTCTAATTAAAGTTGAACTTTATACACTCACAACTACATGTGAGCTTAACCTAGACATTAATCTAGCCCAAATAGAATGTCTAATGATACTGAATGTGCTAAATGAAAACTAACAAATAGCCCTAAGGATGAATGAAGTGCACAAGGCACACCATAAACAATGCCATGATGCACAGATAAAAAGAGTTAAATCCCAACTTGGCGATAAGGTTCTTTATGAGAATCCCATGGATGTGCCACAACATAATAAGTTTCAAACATTATGGAAATGATTTTATATTATCCATTCAACTTTTCCTTCTGGGGCCATGACAATTTACCACCAATCAAACCCTTAGAAATGTCTATTAGTTAACATACAACAACTTACGCCATTTTTGGAATCCCAAGTAACCAAAAACATTGATCCCTCTGCATAGGAATAGACAAGTTCTATTTTTTGGATCTCCTCTTCCCAACATAGTTGTGGGGGAGATGACCATCCATCCTAAGATCTTGATGAGGACTAATCAATTTTAAACCTTTTTTTTTCTGCAATGTTCTTTATACATTTTTCATTTTCTTGAATATTTTATTGATTATTCTATATATTTTTCTTTTTTTTTTCTTTTCTTTTCCTCTTTATTAATTTCATCCAGTTTTGTTGTGAATCTTTGATTTTGTTTTATCACTACTACATAGTTTTGGAAGTTATTCAAATAAGGTATTAATATTATGATTAATTAACCAAAAGGCCAAATTTTGTCTTTGGATTATGTTATCTACTAGCAATCTATGAATTTTCTTGTGATATCTAGTAGTGAGTTCACAAAATTCATCCATTTCATTTGTCCCATTAAAAATCAATATCCTAGAAGCACAAAGGTTCTTTTCCATTATAACTAAAAAGTAATCAATGATCTTGATATCCAACAAACTAGAAAAGGACCAAGCGGGAAAGAAATAAAGTGTGACCTTAAGAGGATTTGATATGGTTTTTCTCTCAAAATCCTTCTTAAGTTCTATGATACTTCACCAGTATATCATCACTTCTATTATTGATCATAAAAGGAAGCATGTCTTTGCATGGTATGGTTTCCATGAAAAAAAACCACTATAGTAATTTAAAGCACATCCCTTAGATTCGATAATAAACTACAAGCATTGGTTATGGGGTTGGAAAGACATGTTATCCATGGCTAAAGGCACTCCTTTAACTAAGGCCCTCTCTACTTCCTTCTTCTCTTAGAGTGATGATTGTCTTTTGGGGGTTTCATGAACTTTTGATTGGTGAAGAGATGGACTATATCAATGCAAGGTCACTATAAATGGAATGGACTTGGTCTTGACTTGAAATGAATTGTTATTTGATCATTGTAATCATAATTTTCATCAAACACCTCATGTGACCAAGATGTGGATTATCTCTCTACCATTACATCTCTTTCTATCATTTACTGACTTCATTTTCTACCACCTCACTACCTCATACCCTAGCCATTTGTTTAGTTTTTTTTCTAGATAACATGACCCTAGAACAATTCCTTTCATGGGTATGAAATTTAACTTAACCCAATCATTCATCATCCTTGGGATCCACAAACTCTTTGCAATGAAGGTATGTCAGGGCATAATAAGCATATGCCTACTTTAGGGAAGATCCACTTGCATACCATTGGTCTACCTTGAGTTAAATTTCTTAATCATGAGTAGTTTTTATGGTTCACAATCTTGATGGCATTATGATGAGTCATGAATTTGCTGACTGCCATGATAATGCACCCACAATAACACACCCGCGATATCTCATGGGTCGCGATATTGCATGGGCCGCGATATCGTGTCCTATCTGCCATAATGTCTATAAATAAGAGGCAGCTATCCCTCATTTCATAGATAGAGAGTTAGATTGTAGCAAAACTCTGGTAGTTTTATCCCTCCAGAGATAGAATAATTTCCTAGTGTTTTCCCGCAGTGTGGTGATTGTAATTGTACGACATCCTTTATTCAAGTGTGATGTACTTGGACACGCACATGACTGGAAATAAAGATCGAGATTACTTCATCATTGCAGCATTCATTTAGTTTAATTAATTATTTATTTAATTATTATTTACTGCTTTCTTAGTTAATCTCTCTCACCTTTATCTCTTAGTAAAGCGAAATGAGTATGACTTAATCACAAGCATTTAAGTGTGACTACTTGGTAACCTAGTAGCATACCTAGGCCATGCGCTTGGTAATCCAGTGGTAGTCATGCATAAGGTCCAAGATGTGTACGGATGATTAAGAAATGGATGCTCATCACACTTAGGCTAGTGTAGATTCTCTCTTACCCTTTCCTCCTAGCTTAGTCAATCTTATTTTCTATTGCCTTCAGGAGTAGCATTAGAATAGGAACACATCATATAACTCACTCTAGACTAAACCATACGTGACAGAGCTAATACTAGTCTAGGTGGGAAGACAATGAACTACGACCTAAGGACAACTGTTTAGGTGCCACAACTAGTCCATCTGCGGAGTTCGACCGAATCGCGCGTGAAAATGCTTGTATTCATATGGTTGAGTGTAGGGGTATCTCGCCACTCATCATTGGCGCCGTTTCCGAGGACGATGCTAGTTATCTAGATTAGTTATATCATACAAGGTTACTGTATAGGAATTAACGATATATCTCTTAAGAAGAAGGATTAATTATAAAAAGTCACATACGAATTCACACACAGTTTCACAATCATGCCTCTCCTACAAGACTATGATAATGCCATACCTAGTGAGAAAATTCATTGGAGAACCAACAGAATTAATGATGAAGAGGAATTTTGGAGTACTCAACCTTATGCAGGAGTCCCCTACATTTATGAACACCCCAATGATACTCAAAGACTCTCGTCATCCAACTCTAACACTTCTAGTGAGGATGAGACATCCCATAGAATGAGGAGGATCAAAAGGCCGAGGACCTTCTCAATAACTAACAAGAACTTACTTGGGGATGATTGAAAGACTTACAATAGCCATAACGAGTTTTATAGCTCCTTCTCTTCCTCTACTCCTTCAACATCAGATTGTGACACAGATGACTATCTTTCAAGGGATCAGCATAGAACTAAAAATCGAGCTCACAAAGAAAATCAAGAACGCCAACATAAATGAAGGCAACATCATCCCAACTTACAAACTCACAACTTACTTAGTGATGATGAACCCCTGCTGGCCACTAAGAGCCTAATGCCAATACAAGAGGCTATTTGAATCTCCTGTAGGCATCGTAAAGAGAGCCATCTACCCAGGCTCGCTTTAAACAACTTTCCCCATTTTTCAAAAGGTTATGACTTAGATCGGCATCAACATTTACAAGGCTTCTTCCATGCCTGTACATGGAACAACATTGATAACGGGTGGCAAAAACTTAAGCTCTTGCCTATGACACTCGTTGACCAAGCAAAAGTATGGTATAGATCATTAAAACGAAATTCAATATGACGTTGGTCAACAATGGTAGAATTTTTTAACGAAAAATATCAAACCTACGCAAGGGTGTCAACCTTGAGGACAAAAATCCAAGGATGGAAACAAGCACAACATGAACCCTTGGACATGGCCTTAGAAAGATATTATGCACTATTAAACAATTGTCTAGGCCATGGGTTTTCCGAGAAAAGGCTAATGTACCATATCATTGATGGGCTATGTAATGAAACAAGAGAGACCTTAGGAATGTATGCCCAAGGTCAACTATATGAACTACGAACCCATCAAGTCCAAGATCTTATTAAGAGGGTAGCAAAAGAAGAAGGAGAATTGGCTAGATTGGAGAGTGTTGAAAAACATCAATGGGACTAGAATCTCAACTTAACAAAGGTCCATGATCATAAAAAGGAGAGATCAACCAATCTCAAGGTGGAAACATCATCTTTGTTGGTGCAACAACAATCATTAGAAGAAATCGAGGCAAAGATTAATAAGATTTTGGAAAGGACGTATCAAAAGTATGGAGAATTTATCGATATAATTGGAGATAGAGTTTTAACAACCCAAGAAGCAAGACAAAACATTAGACAATCGGAAAGAAGGGATAAGGAAAATAAGAGCTCAACTGCTGATCATACATATGAATGCAAAATTTGCTTGTACGGTTACACCAAGGGCCAATGCGCAATCTTGTTACATTTACATGAGCATTGGAGAAACATGTTACATCCAGAGTTCATACAGAGATACTGTGTTCAATCACAATGGCAAAAATCCCAATCGTGGTAGAGACCACCACTAGACTGGAGACACCCTTATCATCTGGATCCAAATGCTTATCTTGTTCAACATCCTATTTCTCCAACTAGGCCAACGCACTTTATCTCACCATAGTACCATTCTCCTCAATACTATCAACCCATGCCTCCAACACAACCACCACCTTGTGCACCTTATACTCCTCCTAACTTTCAGAATTCTTATCCTTTCCCTCCTTCTACATCATCATCAATTGTTCCTAAGGCATCTACACCACCGCAATAGCTCCGAATGCTACTTGTGCTCCTATTTCCAATAGCAGTGAGAGACCTCAACAACATCAAAAGCATCCCTTCTTTAAACATGGCCGTAAAAAGGGATAACACAATTCCGAGGCCACTGCACCCTCTAACTCAACACAAGCTCAACATTGTGATGCACCCTTACCTTCAAACCCAATGCCTCATGTAACTTCATCAGGGCCACCAACTCACACTCCAACAACAATACAGCCCAATGAACACAAGAATGGAGAGCGACAACCCAATCCTTGCATACCATCTAACGATCCCAAATATCATAGTGGGTCAACTCGTTATCTAGGAACTACATCGTATAAATTGCCCCACTATGCTCATTATAATCAAGTGTGTGAACCCCGATGGGGTAAGTATGACCAAGTTCCAATACTTCCAACATGCAAGGATCATCATCTTCCATTTATTAATCCTTGCCATCCTCAACCAATTAGTTATGGAGGATATCCCCCATTTTAATAATAAGTAGGATTAATAAATATTTTTCATTTTATTTAATTGTTTCAATTTTTGTTTTCCAAGTTTTTATTTTTCAACTTCTTGTTTTATCTTTTTGTCTTTTTAGCATTTTTTTCTCTTTACATTCTTTGTAAGTAATCTCGTCCATGAATAAAACACTCATATGGATCGTTGGTTGAGATGTGTTTTATGTTATCATGTCTCAAGTGATCAATTATTCGGAACAGTGAGCCCATTACACCCACTCATCCATTCTACAAATAAAGAGGTTCTATTCGAGGGTACCATGATATTCTTAAAATTCTTAAAACTTAAAATTAATTTTGTGTTCATTGTACCTAGAATGAAGAAGGATGGACCAAGAGGGAATGACTAGGGTGTGACATCAAGGGGACTTGCGGATTCTCTTTAGTGACCCTTGTGGGAGTTATCATGCAACATGGTTGTACTAAGATCCTTGTAGATCTAATGAAAAATGGGAGTAAGAGTAATCAAAAAGGGCACTCAAAAATCAAATGTTGTTCTAGGGGGTCCCACTAGAAAGACATGCACCCATGCTTGAAGGTTGTCAACTTCTCTGGATTCAGTATTCCAAAAAGAAGAATAAAAAAGAGAGAGAAGAGAAAAACAAAGTACCACAAAACAAAAATCACTCCTCCCTTGAACAAAAAGCCAAGCGATCGTACGCCTTATTGTTATGGTACTCTCATAGTTGCTCATCATAGGATGAAACAATGTGATGTCACTATTTAGAGGAATGGACTTGGTCCTGATCTTGGAATGATGGGTTAATGACACGTTAATCATGCTTTGCATGCAGGATTCATTGTGCCCTGGGTTAGTTACCTTATGTCCCAATCTCTACGATCCCTTTCTCTAGTTCATCTCATCTCACTGTTCGTGTAATTGTAGCCTGTGTCATGTGTAACATAGAATTTGTACCTCGTTCCGGTGATATTTACATGTGTGTGTTTTGTGGAGTTAGTGTGGATTACATTTAACCCTTCTAGTGCCCATGGACACTTTAAGTGCGGTTACACAAGGGCAATTGTAGGTTGGAACCTGCTTTGTGGAGGACCCACTTGTGTAATCTTTTGTAATTTTCACTTATGACATAGCTCAAACACATCATTTATTACCCTCAGCGTATTGTTCATGATATTCTTTCCCTTATTACTATTCCTTCGATTCACCGTTCCTATGAATCATCACATAGCCTTTTTCTCTACCATCTGAGGTCCTTATTGATAAATTCCACATCATCATAATTTTCATGCCTTCAGAACCAGTTGAATTACCCTGGAACCCTATAAAAATCGTCCAGATATCCTTAGTTTACATCGTTTAATTTCAAAAGAAATATTAAAAATTTGGTACATTCTCTAAGTGCCCTAACTTTAATGAAAATATATATACGTGACCTCCCCGCAACACTTACCATCATTTTCCACTATTCACACAAGGGAGTTTTTTGAATTTTTTCTCTACGACTTGCGATTGTAAGACCCTTGCTTTTATACCTATATCTTGCTCATTGGTACTCCGATTTTCATTCCGTCTAAACCTACTTGACCCCAGAGTGTTCAGCTTAGTCATGGGGAAGGGAACATGTTGAATAGCACATAAATTTTTTGAAATTCATCATCACCTAGAGGACATCTTTAAGGGTAATTAGTTGAAGAATAAAATGTGTCAAAAACAATTTCATTCCCTTAGCGATACTAGAAAATTAAATTTGGAAACCACCTAAGCAAAGAGGACTCAACATTATAATCTTTCTGGGACATGTTCTTCTAATAATTAACATCACATAGAAATAAAGTAAATCTATTAAGGCAAGCAGTAAGGTATAACCTAACTTTGGTAACAACCTTACTAACGATTGGCTCCGTGTGATTGCAAATGGCCCTGAAACGCGGACAATAGGAAGGTCCTACTCAAGGTGCGGTCAAACAACCTAGAAGAGGTGAAGGACAAGTTCCTGCCAAACAACATGCAGAGCAAGAGATATCCTCTCTAAAAGTAGTGCTTGGTACTTAGGGAAAACATACCAATTTTGGCACAATAAAGAAGAAGGCACCATGGTTAACATTTGTGGTGTAACTATTGATTTCTCTATTTAAGCCATTTCAGAAGTATTAAACCTTCCAAATACAAGGCCAAAGGTTGCTTAGAACTAGTTAGACACTTTTAGAACTGAGCAACTTAATAAACTGTTGATAGAGAATAAAAGGGTGGCAAAAGAAAAAGAGAAGGCTGACTAGGATGCCTCTATGGCACAAGTGCAAACTTACACGCACGCCAAGGTACTCAAGGCCTTACAAGAGGAGAAAATCCAGGCCATACTTCAATGCCATCAAATCCCAAGATTTGGAGTGCAAGAAAAGGGAAAGACACTATGGAGGAGCCACCGCCACCAGGAACTACATGAGTTCCAAATTTTTGTAGTTGTAACATATTTTGTGTGTTGTGTCTTTATTTTGTTTTCTCCCCACACTGCGGCATCATCCCATTTTTCCATCTAATAATCCCATACCTATCCACTATGTAATCACTGTAACTCGAGGACAAGTTTTCATTCAGTCGTGGGGATATGATGAGTCATGAATTTGCTGACTACCGCGATAATGCACCCACAATAACGCACCCGCAATATCTCATGGGTCGCAATATCACATGGGCCACGATATCGCATCCTACCCACCGCAATGTCTATAAATAAGAGGCAGCTCTCCCTCATTTCATAGATAGAGAGTTAGATTGTAGCGAAACTTTGGTCGTTTTATCCCTCTAGAGATAGAATAATTTCCCAATGTTTGCCCGCAATGTGGTGATTGTAATTGTACGACATCCTTTATTTGAGTGTGACGTACTTGGACATGCACATGACCAGAAATAAAGATCGAGATTACTTCATCATTGCAACATTCACTTAGTTTAATTATTTATTTATTTAATTGTTAATTACCACTTTCTTAGTTAATCACTCTTACCCTTATCTCCTAGTAAAGCAGAATGAGTACGACTTAATCACGAGCATTTAAGTGTGACTACTTGGTAACCTAGTAACCTACCTAGGCCATGTGCTTGGGAATCCCAATGGTAGTCATGCAAGAGGTCCAAGATGTGTACAGATGATTAAGGAACAGATGCTCATCGCACTTAGGCTAGTGTAGATTCTCTCTTACCCTTTCCTCCTAGCTTAGCTAATCTTATTTTCTATTGCCTTTAGGAGTAGAATTAGATTAGGAACACATCATACACCTCACTCTAGACTAAACCATACGTGACAAAGCTAATACTAGTCCAGGTGGGAAGACAGTGAACTGCGACCTAAGGATAATTGTCTAGGTGCCACAACTAGTCTGTCTGCAAAGTTTGACCAGATTGCGAGTGAAAACGCTCGTTTTCGTATAGTTGAGTGTAGGGGTATCTCGCCACGCATCACATTATAACATCTAGTTTTGCTCTATTTGGCATCATAACATCCTTACTAAACTTTTCTAAATCCACTCAAATTGCTTCTATTTAGCCAAACTTACCCTTTTTCATGTTTTTTCCATCATTTCACATCTTTTTGACTTTCATTTGGCTCTTGTTTTGTTCCAAAAATCACCCAAATTTTCTCTATTTATAAATGTGAAAGATAGCTATGAATAGATGCGTTGATGTATCCTCATTGATGCAATGGGGTGAGTTAACGTAGCCTTGTTGACGTATCTTTGTTGATGTCATATAAAAAGGCTATAAATACATGTGACACTTAGCTCATTTTTCATCATTTTTCCAAAGCAGCAAAGGGGTTTTTGTAATTTTTCAAAGCCAAAGAACCTTTTAAGCACCCTAACTTCAACACTACTTCCCCTATTTCACCTATTTTTTGACCCTCAAGCTATTAGAGGTGCTTTGCTTTGTGGGGGACATAAAGCTTAGCTTTTTCATAGAAAGTTTTTCTAAATTTTTTTAACTTCCCATGGTTAGACTATTAAAATAATATTAAATTAATTACATAAGAGGTTAAGACCAACAAACAAACTCTATTACCTAGGAATAAAATAATATCCATAACCTGCTATCATAAAACAAGAAATTAAATGATAAGCTCCTAATGCCTAAGAAATTAACATGACATGATCTAACAAAGGAAAGGTATTCCAATGAACAAATTTTATGAATGTGCAAAAAACAAGGCAATCCCTCTCTAGTGAATGAATGGTTCAAAATTTACATTTTTATAATCATGGGTTATGTTTGTGATCATAGATAGTGCGCAAATGAGGACTGAAAGCAAGAGGACCATCAAAGGATAGGACAATGTGACCTTAAGGAGGAATTGGCCAATAGCAACAACAACCTCAAGAATAAGTAGCTAAGGTGATGCATGTTGTCAGATCTCTTTCAAAGGAACCCAAAGTGAAATATGTTAGGCAGATTCCCACTATAGAGATGTGCTAATCTAGGAAGCATGAGGTTCTTAGGCTGAGACCTAACCTTGAGGTCACCCTCATAGAAACCTTCTTAAAGAAAATTAGAATCAAGAAGCTCCAAAGTTCCATTTTACACAAGTTAAACTTTGGACCCTTCTTGGAGTTGACACTAGAGAAGATAGAACACAGTTGTAGGGGTCTCCCTTGTGGTCCATTTTCTCCAACAGTGGAGAGTGGTACATGAAGGAGACATACCTATGTTGGAAAAATTGAGAAGGAGATGCATCCATGAAAATTAATGAAATCATTGTCTCTTATTTAGTTGAATTCATAGTTGAAGCCCTTGGTTTGGCAAACATTGGGTTGGAATTTGTTGAAATTTTAATGAAGGTGGACCTGGAGGTAAAAAAGAAGATAGTTCAACAATGCTATAGAGTGGACTATAAGGAGTATAGTGTCTTAATAAAGGTGAAACAAGCCTACTTTAAAATCATGACTTATCACCTAAACCCAATGGTGAGGCTAAGTAAGGTGATAGCCTTCTCCTCCATGGCATGCACTGCTCTAAGTGGAAAATTTCCTATTAACTTATCTAAGCTCATCTTCCTAAAAATTGAAAAGCATTTTAAGAAATATGAGAAGTGTAGGAAGACACTCCTCTTTCCATGCTTGATTAGAAAATTATGCAAAAAATGAGAAATATCTCACTACTCAAATTATGTGGTTTGTCGTGCTCCTATTGCATCATGGTAGGAGATGATGAAGGACAAGGCAACAACAAAGCTATAGAAAGAGAAGCAACCACTACCACCACCACCTGCAGCCCTAGAAACCACACTAGATATGATTACAGCTATGGAACAACTTAAGAAACTTCAAAAACAATAATTGTAATAAGAGCAAGGATTTACAGGTGATGGGAAGTCATCTTTCTATCATCTAGTGATTAGCCATTTGAATGAGATCACAAGGACCATCAACTAGCTAGATAGTGAGACAATGTCACTATTCTCTACATAGAGGAACTAGGCACTCACAAGCCCTAATCATAGTACCAAGGAGATCACTATGTTCATTCTTATACAAGCATTTCCTGAAATTTTGTGAAATGCATTAGCCTTGTCTATCATGTTGAAGGAAGGGAAAAAAGCAATGATCCTTGTGATGCTACACAAGGAGTAATAGATAGTGGCAGAGGTGGTAGTTGATAGAGTAGTTAAAGCCCTTAATGCTCTTGTAGTGTTTGTACTAAAAATAACTATCATGGTAGATATCCATACATCCACAAGAGCAAGAAGTGATTGGTTAAGCATTGTCTAACTAAGGAGGTATTGGAACAACTGGTAGGAGCCAAGCAATTGCTTTAAGAGTTCTTTGACCTCCTAGATGAGATTACTACACACTAGTCACAGCTGCTAGAGACAAGGAGTAAGTTGTTGGTCCCAAACACACAAATTGAGGAGGTCACCATAATCAATTGTTGGTTGGCTGTCAATGTTGTAGAGTTATAAGCTTATCTCTCAAACTTTGCCATTCTTTGACTAGAGCTTACATGGGATGAAGCTTTCTAACATCTTTAGAAAAAATATCAAGAGGTTGATGATGCAAAAGAGATGGTGATGTTTGATCCATCCTTGTCAAAGACCATAGAAAAAAACACTCATAGGGACCTATCACAAGTTCATAAAGAGAACTTGGTCATCAAGAAGGATAATCATTGACTACAAAATGCTAAGCAACAAAAGGATGAGATGATTGAATACATTTGCCAATGATAGGAGCAACTTGCCAAGGTTAACTTAGACTTGAGGAGGTTGGTAGCTAAGGACTAAAATCTCTTGATGGAGGAGGTTCCTGCCCTTCACTAGAGGACTACAATTGAGATAGATGCCTAGAAGAATGAGGCTCTGAAGTTTGAAAAAGTAAAGAATCATTACATGGATTAGGTTGGATTACTCAAGAAGGTAAATGAAAAGAAAATAAAATTGGCAAAAGCAAAGAAGCTTAATGAGGCCATCCAACAACTCCAACAAGGAGGAGATGCATGGCAGCCCATCTTTAATGGACTAAATGTATACAATTAGATAGAGATCCACCTCAAGGAGTTGCAGATTGAGAAGATAATAGAGTACATGAAGCTTGTCAACGTTTGATATGCAAACTTGATAATGATGATAGTAAGGAGGCCAAGGAATAAGTTAGAGAAGTAGGTCACCAGCTTCTACCTCATCTATGAGGTAGGGTTCAAACTCCACAAGGAAAAAAAAAACAAAAGTTGCAAATAGCCAACACAGAGCTTGAAGTTCTTAGAAGTAGGTTCATTGATTAATGAACTATTGTTAAGAAGCTAGCAAGGATGATGAACAACTACCAAGAGCTATAGAACCTCATAAAGATGTTTGATATTGAATGTAAAACATTCACAACCTAGTTTGTCAACACGAAGAAAATGCTTCATTCAATGCCATGCTCATGGGACATCCCTACATCAGCTCATTTGGGCAAAGCATCTTGGATTGTTTATGACCCATGGAGCAAGGAGGAGAAGATGAAGGCACTTCTTGATGTCTTCAAACTTCCAGCAGTAGCAGTAGGATAACATCAACCCCCGACAACGTCAAGACACCACTAAGAACCATCTAAGTCATAGAAGCCTCCATCTCCAAGCACTGTATGAGACTTCATCATGTCTCCGTTAATTCAACAAGCGTCTACTAAATTTTTTGTCCAAGTGTCCAAACTTTTGTTGTGAATTTGCACTCATTTTTATAAATCTATATAATATGGCACTCAATGTTATTTAGAGTTAGTCAATAATCAATTTGTCAATAAAGTTCTATACTTTCCCAAATTTTGTAAGAAACTCAATACCAATTTTGTTCACTCAAGGATGAGGCTTCAGTTAGTCATAGGGAATTGTCAATAAGATAGGTTGTGTCGACACATGTGCATCAACGCAACCCTCTCAACGTATCCTGTAATATGTTGACACTGATGTAGGTGTTGCCTATATAAATGTACATACCCTTTGCAGTTATGACATTTTTTTATCATATCCTTAGCTAGATTCTTTTAATTTCTTTTGGTGAAAGTTAGAATATATTTCCCTTTGAGTGCCTGCAATGTGAATTTAAGAGATTGTATGATAGTTTATTCGAGTGCATCTATACTTGGATACATTTGCATGGACAATAATAAAATTGGGATTTCTTCTATCCATTATAGCACTTAGACTAGCATAATTCTACTTTTTCATAATTTACTTTATATGTAATTTACTTTCTTGTTATTAAGTAATTAATCTTATCATTCATAAACAATGTGAGTAGGAGCACCTAATATATTAACACTTGATAATCCTAACAGTGGATATCTAGTGTGCCCAATAATATATACTTAACCTAACAACGTTAGTATAGGTTCAAGATGTGTACGATAAGCGGTAACAAATACTCTACGTTAGGATAGTTAGTTAATGAATGAATGAATTAGTTAGTTAATTCAATTATTAAATATTTATTAATTTAATCATTTAGCCAATAGGATATAAAATAATAAAAAGTATAAAAATAGATATCTTGTACCTCAACTACACTTGACTGCATGCATAGATTAACACAAGCATAGACTAGGAAGACGACTTACAACTACATAATTCACTATTTAGGAATATCAACCACTTAGGTAAATAAGTCCATGGAATTCGGATGGATTGCATGTGAACACTTGTGATTTGTATGGTTGGGCATAGGGACTACCTGCTGCTCATCAATATGTTTGTAGATACTGAAGCCATTTGAAGCAAAGTCAAAATGGAAAAAGTGTGTGGATAAATGAGAATCTTACTTGAAAGGAACTTGCAAAAAGGGTTAAACAATGGAAAATGGTTATGGTAGCTTGTGAAATGGGTTTTGTAGCATATCTAAATGCTAGTAACATGGTAGTATTCCAAAAATTATTTAAAAAATGTATAGGTGCTTTTTGGTTATTAAATAGTATTAGTTTTTTTAATAGCTTTGATATTTTTGATTTTGTTAAGACTTGGGAAGATGTTGGTTTTGTAGTTCTTGGATTTATTAAAGTTGTTGTAAGGAGCACAAGTGTAGGGTGAAGAGGTAGACCTTTTGGTGGCATTGGAGTCTTAGTAAGGAAATCTCTTGAAAATTATGTGCTTTTAGAAAAATTGATGATCATAAACAATATGTTTGGCTAAAATCTTGTATTGGCATGGTTGTGCTTTCCTTGTCATATGTTATCTTGCCCTTTGACATGTTACATTATATGATTCTGTAGAGTTGTCTTGTGATCATCCTTTTTAGTTTTTTGGCATAGATATTGTAGAATTTTGAGCAAAAGGCTCAATGTTTTGTGTGTGTGTGGAGATTTTAATGCAGGGATAGATTCATAACAAACAAAAATTATTTAGTGGCAACGTAATGTTGGCAATTTAGACATTGTTAAAGATCATGGCTAGACAGGACATTCTACATATGGTACTATTAATAATATGGGTCAATTATTATTATAATGGACAAAATTTTTTTATTTTTTCATTTACAATGGCCTTGATAGATTTCCTCAATCTTCATTGTTTACTTTCCTGTCATGTTTTCAAATTCAACATCTCCCCTATCTTGATCTTTCGATCTAATAAAATTCTTTTGACTTAAGCCATTTAGCTATTTTAAGCGCTCGATTTTATTTTAAGTTATATATAGAATTAATTATTTTGGACCAAGCATAACTGGTTCTTGACGGCAAGACTACGCGAGGGTTTATTGCGCGAGGGTTTACTGCGGCGCGAGGGTTTACTGCGCGAGGGTTTCTGCGGCGCGAGGGTTTCTGCTTAACGGCTGGATCGCTGCTTTTTCTGCGCGAGGGTTTCTGTGTTCGCTGTGCCTGCTTTCGAGCGTGAGGGTTTCAGTGTTCGCTGCGCTGGCCTGTGACATAGGGCAGAACAAAGTGCTGATCACTAGGACGGGGTTTTGCTGCATTGCAAGTAGGACCTTTCGCCTTCTACTGTGCCCGCGGCATTACGCACCGGGTGAGTTTGTTCCATTGTGTTTTGTTTATTTTTTTATATTTTTTTTATATTCCACCAAAAAAAAAAACAAACAAACAAAAATTTCTCTATCTGATTTTTTGAAGTGGCTAGGGGTAGGCCCAACGGGTCTGCATGACCCAATCTGTTTCCCCTTCTTGCTCGGATGTTGGAGGCAAAAAACGTAAATTAATGGAATCCTCCAACATTGACTCACCGCCTCCTGATAGCTCCACCAACATGGATGCTACTGATTCTGTTTTACGTTTTGATTTTCCGGAAGACATCTTTGATCAAACTGTGCAAACATTTACTCACCTTTATACCATTGGCTTCTTTACTGGTAGGATTCCTCCTGCCTCGGTGTTCCAGGATTGGGTTAAAAAATTTTGGGAACCCCGTAATATTAGAATAACCCTAGCTTCCAATCTTACGAGAGGCTTTTTTCTATTCGCTTTTGAAACTAAGGCGATGGCAGAGTTTGTGAAACAACAATCAATTTGGGATGTTTATGGATCCTTTTTAGTCCTTCAACCTTGGAAGGAGGATTTCGATCCCGAAAAAGCAAGCAAAAGTATTTTGCCGGTGTGGATTGAATTTCCAGGACTACCTTCTCATTTTTCTCCCCATGTTGATATCCTTGCTGCACAAGTTGGGGAAGTCATCGGTATGGAAGCCTTTTCAGGTTTTCGTCCACGACCAACTCGAAGAGTGTGCATCAAACTAGATATGCAAAAGCCACGTCCTGATTCATTGGAAGTTAATGTGAAAGGAAAGACTTTTGTTCAAAAAATCACATATCTTACACTTCCTAACCGTTGTTACTACTGTCACGATCCGAACCACCGTAAAGCTCAATGTCCAAAGTTACTAGCCAAGCTTGAAACTGAGCGAATTTTAGCAGAACAAGTTAGTGAAGAACTAAAAAATCAAAACATAGCTCAGGACATAGGCAAGGATACTGTTGAGGTTCCCTCAACTAAATCTCCTTCTTCAGATGCCAAGGTGTCCGAAGTTGAAGATATGAGAGTCGAGGATACTGACGCCACCAAGACCCCTCTTAACCAAGAAGGGGCCCCAAAAGACGCTACTAGTAGTTGGGAGCGTGTTACCCGAAAATCTTATGCCTCAGTCACACGCGATAACCCCATCTTTAGTGCTTTCCCTAAAGGGCATCGCTCATCGACTGGTTCTAGCCAGCCCATTTACAAACGAACAAGCGCTCGGCGTCCTCTAGTTAACAACTTTGAATCTAGAAATTCTTTTAAGGCATTGGTGGTCGAGGAAGATCCTCTTCCTTCTACACAAACCCAATGAAGTGTTGTTCATGGAATGTTAGGGGTCTCTCAGACCCTCGTAGAAGATATATAGTTCGAGATTATATTCAGAGACATTCCTTTGACGTTGTTTGTCTTCAAGAAGTTAAAATCCAAGGATTCAATCTTCAAACTTGCTGCCAGAGCATTTTTCCCAACAGTTCTTATGTTTCTACTCACCATGAACATGGTAAAGGGGGGGCTATAATTTTTCTCCATAATAAGTGGCAGGAGTCTGTTCTTGATCACGGTTGTGATAATTTAGGGCATTGTAGTTGGGTTCGATTACGGTACGCGAATGAGATCTTAGGGATTGTCTCCATTTATGCTCCTTGTCACTCAACCGATCGGAAGCTCTTGTGGAATTGGCTCAGACACAATTTACCCCCAGCTAAATGGATTATTGCTGGGGACTTCAACATGACTGAGCATCCAAAGGATAAATTAGGAGGACAAAGAGGTGGTTTAGACAACAGGGAGCTCTCTGAGTGGCTCTCGTTGAAATGTCAATTAACGTTGCAAGAAGCTAATGAAAACTATTCCTCTTCTAGTACCTCTAACTGGTTTACTTGGAGTAACGCTAGACTTGGTGCTTCCTACATCTCTTCTCGATTGGATAGGGTTTATCTATCTACTAATCCCCTTATTCATTTTACTTCTACCAACGGTGCCCCTGTCCAAGCAGATTATTCCCAGGTCTTGTCAGATCATTATCCTATTCATTGGTCTCTTTCCCACTCTGGGAACTCATACTCTTCTAACGATCTTTATATTTTTAACACTGCCTTTCTTCATAGTAACTCCCTTTGCTCTTTATTGATGCAAATCTGGAATTTGCATCCTAAACCCCTCGGTGATGACGGTTGGATTGATTGGTGGACAAATGCTTGTACCCGCCTCCAACGGTTTTCCAAACATGCAGGTAAATTGATTGCTTCACAACTAAGTTCTCACAAGTCCAACCTTCATGAAGAAATTTCCTTACTTCAAAACACCATTAATCAAGATGAAGCTACTGAGGCTCACTTTAGTCGTTTGAAACGTGCCAAGGAGAACCTACGTATAATGGATCACTATGAAGCGAGAGGTGCTCACCTCCGTGCTCCTCTCTCTTGGCTTCGCATGGGTGACCAGGCTACAAAGGGCTTTTTTCGTCTCCTCAAAGGGGGGAATCCGTCCCATAAAATTTCAGCTATTCAAGTAGAAGATAATATCTTTACCTCCAAGGAAGACATTCTTCAGGCCTTCTTTGAGTTCTACTCTCGAACTTTTCGAAAAGAGGCGATTGACCCCACTACAGTTAACACTTGTTTAGGAGCTATTACACCTTTTAATCGCTCCATCTTTGGTGATGCTTCTCTTCTTTCCAAACAGGATCTTGGTAATGCTCTTCAACAACTCCACGATGGTAAAGCCCCTGGTATGGATGGCCTTCCCACAGAATTTTTTAAGAAATTCTGGCCC
>MNCI01000317.1:473936-487873 GCA_015680685.1 Gnetum montanum | reverse complement strand
GTCAAATTTACTAACGTCATCGGTGACGCAAATCCAGTGCGCTGTGTTTGATCGTTTCAGGATGTTCCCTGGAGTTTTGCCAGAACTTGGAAATTGGAAGTCCGACAGATGAAAACTGTGCGCAGAGAAATCATTCTGTGTGCTGTGTTTGAAAACAGCGACATAGACGATTCCTACACAAGATTCGGCATTTGAGAAATCAAGAGGTGCAAACACGAACCTTCGTACCGACGCTTCTGGTCAACGAACACTCGGGCAGAGAGCAAATCAATGACGTCAATGGCGTTCGAAAATTCAATAAAAGCGAATGCAGCGCAAAGCCGAAAACTGCAAGGAATGTAACACAAACACAACAGACGTCACAGGCTGCCTTAGCATCTGGAGATCGCGTGATTGAAGCATTTCCATCCATGGAGATTCGAGGCACAACAACAGCTCTGAGCAGCCGCCTGTGGAGCGCAATCAAAGATTTCTTCGAATGCCTGCTTCTGAGCGTTCTGGCAGCCGGTCCTCTGCCGCGGCACGTCGCCATAATCATGGACGGGAACCGCCGTTTCGCAAGACGCCGCAACTTGCAGAGAAACTCCGGCCATGTTTCCGGCGCCGAAAGCCTCAGCAGAACCCTAAGGTACCTGTACATTCTCGGAGTCGAGTACGTTAGCGTCTATGCCTTCAGCGTTGAGAATTTCTCGCGGCCGAAGGACGAAGTTGAAGTTTTGATGGATCTGCTTCGCCGGCGCCTCGTTCACATCGCTGAAAACGGCGACATCGCAGGACTCGCAGGCGTTCGCGTGAAAATTGTCGGAAATCTGAAGCTGCTTCCCGAGAATGTTCTCGAAGCGGCGAATCGCGCCATGGAGGCTACGGCGCGGAACGATCGCGCCGTTTTGAACATATGTGTGGCGTATTCTTCGTCCGACGAGATTGCGAATGCCGTTCGCAGGTCCTGCGCAAGATCAGGGTTTTGCGAAGAGGCGATTGGCGTCGAGAGCATCGAGGAGAATTTGTTCACGGCGGGATGTCCTGATCCGGATATTTTGATACGCACGTCCGGTGAGACGCGGTTGAGCAATTTCTTGCTTTGGCAGTCCGGACTTTGTTATCTTCATGTCTGCCGCGTGCTCTGGCCCGAGTTTTCGCTTTGGCATCTCGTGATTGCAATCCTCGGTTATCAGAGGATTGCGGGGACGTTGCAGAATGTCCGAAGGAAATACGGCATGTGTTCGACCAAATGACGGAGCGCATCCAATGCGCACGTTTTCATTAGTTATTGTTTGAAGTGATGCTTTTAAGTAACTGTCTGGTTTTGAAATCAGGATGCAGAAACAGATAACATACTCCGCTTGTTTAATGTTGTTCTGCTGCTTTCTTCTCGACCAGACAAACTTGATAATCTGTTCCACAATGGTAATACATTTTTTTTTTAACCGGATACTTAATTTTTATCTGAAACGTGCATTTTAAAACGAAATTGCAAGAATTTTAATGTCGTAGGTTGAAGATAAGTTCCTTGTTTAATGATTATGTGTGTTAAGTTTGATGCAGTGATGGCGCGAAAGAGCAATGATCATGCAGATCAGCAAAATATGAGGGACTGATTTGCTGAAGGTATTGCTGTTAAGTTTCTTTGTATGTGTTAATTGTGGTATTCTTATATTTTGGGCATTTGAGAAAAGGTTCAAGGCCAATCCCTTTTTTTTTATTGTTTGTCCTTTCTTTTTCTTGAAACAACCCATTAAATATCAGGTTGGTTTTCAAGAGATCTACTATATTTCAGACTTCCGTTGATGCTTGAACACCTTTGTTCATTCGGACAGTTGGGGAGGAAAACTTCATTGATTATTCATGGACATAGTTTCATACGGTGTTGTTCGAGATCAATTCTATCAACAATCGGATGTGAGATTTTCTTGTAATGCTGCATTGATGCGGAAATGAATTTCTGATTGTGCTGCGTGGAGGATAATCCCTTATTTTTTGTACCTTTCCTGGACTTGTTTTTAAAAAATCCTGATATTGTTAAAAAAGTATTCATTGTCTGGAAATGTTCAAAATTGCATGTTTAAGCTCCTTTTCCCTTGGCATCCTCATCTTCGTCTCGGCAAGTTACCTCATGACAAGCCAATCCGCTTAATGATTCTCTGGGACCGGGAGGGAATCCTGCTTAAAAAATTTCCCCCTTTCACATCATTTCATCTGTGGCAGCGCTTGTGTTTTTCCAAAATTAAGCTCAGTAGGCAGCTGCTTACATTTAGAAGAACTACTTTTTGCATTTTCAATATCCTTGATTGAGGATCACTTCTTGAGATGATAATTTTTTGTGACCTTTCCTCTCTTCCTTGCGTTGAAACTGTGAAAATTAAAACATCATGCTACGGATAAACATAAATAAGGATAGTAAGGGCTATCCTGCAAAAAGCTTAAAAAAAATAAAATTAAAAAGTCGTTTTTTTTTTATTTTTCAATTCAGTTGTAAATATATTGATACAGTTGTATAATAAGAATTACAGCTTGTCATGACAGTGTTAACAAATTATGCATTGTGCAAACATCATTATGTGCAAATATTATTGGCACAAAAGAAAAAGGAAAAAAAAAACATAACAAGAAGGAAATAAAAAAATTTGCAGAATGGAGTGAGAGAGAAACAGGTAAACAACTTTGCAACTTTTATAACATTGTCAAAACTACAGAGATACAATCACAAGTTAGTTGTTTCCACACAACCCTTACATGAGAAACCACATACTCTCAACACACAGCAACCCTTACATGAGAGACCACACACTTTCAACTCACTGACCATAACCAACCCAAGATGGATTTAAATAGCCAAAAAATAATGGAAATAATTAATTATTAACTTAGACATGTCTTCACTTTTTCTTTTACAACAAGTTTTAGATATCTTAACTCTTCTTTTGATATTTTAGAAAATTCTAAAACTAAACAAGACAAAAGTGAACTTCAACATAAGTTAACTACAGATTTTATCTTCACATCTCTAATAGACAAGTTACATATTCATTTACTTTTTATGATTCTGACCTAATCCAGTGCAAGGCTAAGATTTTTCATAGTTATTTTTGTTTTGAAATTGTTTTAAATTCTCAGCTGATGAATTACATCTAAAATTTCAAATTTTTAATGAAAGTTTTCTTGCTACAATTAAATGTTGAAGCAATTTGTCAACTTGTTGTATGTATTCAGAAACTAAAATTTTCAAATAAAAGGTTATATTTTTCTTCATGGATCAATGCTCCAAGCAGGTGGTGAGAAGAATATATAAAGAAAGAAGGTAGTCATTAATGGATAACAAATTTGAGGATCAGCACTCAATTTTTTTAGGCTGATCTAGCCTTTTTGCAAATAAAAATGTAATTTGCAATAAATAAGTTGATTGCATTTTTCCAAACTTTTATTTGGGCCAAGGTTCACTACATGAAGATAGTCCTAAAGTATGTATGCTCTGTCCAATAGATCCTTAACCTTTCTTTTAAGGGTGTGATAATAAATTCAATTTTCAATTTCAAAATTTTGTCATACTTTTAGGCATTGATGAAAGTATTTTAGAGATTAGAAAATTGAGGGTGCAAATTTCTCTTACAAAATTTTAAACTGTATGAAAACTTTTATTTCAAGAAGAAGTTTTGTTATCTTTACATATTTTTTCTCTGCAATTGCAGATTGCCTCAATTGCATGAATTCACAATGGCTCGTTGTCCATCTTTAACTGTACAAAATTAGCCTCTCTCATCCTGACCGAGTGTAGTATAGGAGTTGAGCACTTGTCTTTGAAAAGACTAATCAATTACATGCCTGCTAGCTTCTGTATTACTTAAGTGAAATGTTAAGGAAGGAGTGCATTATGCTGACCCCCAAAAATGGAACTTAGAACTTATATATAAACTCATCATGCTGCCATTTGCATCCTATGCTTTTAGGTATACCAGAGTGCTTTAAGTTTACACAAGAATAAGATAGTTGAAATTGAACTATTTATAAAGCTTTCAATGTAATTGAAAACAATAATTTTACACTTCAAGCTTTGGCTAATTGATGTAAATTTGTTCAACTTATTTATATATGAAATGAAATACTCCTCTGCCGCTCTATACACATTTATGAGGAAGGGGCGGGAATTGGGATATGCAATTGCATTAAATATAAAGTGATTAGTAAACAGTGTTAGGGTTATTATTTAGAGTCACTTAAGACCTGGTTCGAATTTGGGTGGAGCGAGTGAAAAAGAAGTTATGCTTTTGGTTATCTATCTACGAACTCCTAGTCTCTGCTTAGTTGAACTATTTTCTTTGTCACACAATCCCATTTTGAAACACCAAAAAATGAAAGCATTGGAAACAAGTTAGAGTTTTACAATCATGGATTATGCACATGGTTGCCATAGTATATGAGGATTGTGGGAAGTTGTGTCATGTGAATTTTGGCAATGAAATTGTCCTACTATTAATAGCTGTGTACATGAAATTTTACCTTAGTTATAAGGATAGGGGTTGTTGGAACTCAAATTTGACTAGAGCTACACCTTACACCTTAATAGATAGTTAACAACTTAACAGATAGTTAACGGAGAGATGAGAAAAAAATATTTTTGGAATACAACCATGTTCAAAGTATGATTGGAATTACTAACCTTTTGTTGAACAAGATAGTGAGTAAACTCTTTAAACATCGCTTCCAATGCCTATGACAGCAGTGTGTGATGTCGTGTTGGGTGAAATTTGTTAATGAAAATTTTATATTATTCATGGTTGAATGGTTGATATAGAGTACATTCGTTTCTTAGATTATTCATGGGGTGGGATTGTTGGAATATATCGATGTCATAATGAGAATAAGCATCCTTTTCTCTATTAAGAGAATGAGTTAATTTTGACTATTACATTCACCCCTTTCCTTTCCAATATTTATGCAAAATACTGCACAATGCCCACATGAGCGAAAATGCAAACATGCCCATCTATTTTGACTATCCCTCAAGTGCATGGACTGAAGATTTTCTGGACTACCAATCTAACCAGAAGTGTCTTTGCTATGCCTTAAATATTATGTATGTAGATTGTGTTAGCTCATGCATTCCGGATGTTCATGAACATTTCTTTAAATAAAATAAAAAGCGATTTCATTTTCATCTGGCCAAATGGCATAACATTATGGAATTTAAACCTAAGTAAGAGGTTAAGGGTTCAAGTTTCCTTTTAACTTTTAAACTGTATAATTAGAATTTTTGATACATACATGATGCATGCTACCATATATGGACATACATAGTAGTTACAATGATACATATATGATGCATGCTACCATATATATGGACATGCATGGTGGTTAAAGTAGGAAAACCATATGTTGATCCATATTGGTTATGTAGCATCTCATGCCATGTCCATGTTAAAACGATGGCTTGCATGCATCTCATTCTATTTTAACTAGCATTACTAATTTAACTTGCAAAATATGAAGATCCTTGGTTATTATTTTACAATGCCACATTTCCCAACATTTTGAAAAGGCCGCAACCATGAGAGTGGAAATTTCTATAAATAAGAAGAGGTCTACATGTTTTACATTACACATTGCACAACATTTTGAAAAGCCCATTAGCCATTAGAGCAATGAAAACTCTGTTTTCAAACATGAATACATCATAACGTAGTTTAGCATTGTTGATTTCTGTCTCGTCTCTTCTCGCAACATTTTATTCCATAGATATATATAGCATTACAATATATGGGATTAACAACGACACATGCACAAATCTTGTAGCCATATGGATGTGCATTGGTAAATCAATTGTAGTTTCATGCTACTCGCAATAGTGAAATGGGTAGCATTCTTGTTTAGGAAAAATGCACATTATTGTTATGGCCTTCTATATTACATTTCCTTTGCAACATAGATCAACATAATTTAATTGCTTGTGTTACGGAAAGTTTCAATGTAACTGTTTACATGTTATTATGAAAAAAAAAACAGTTTCAATGTAACTATTTATGTATTATGAAAAGTTTTAATGTAATCATTTACCTGTTATGGAAAACAAATGGTTTAAATGTAATTGTTTATATGTTATGGAAAGTTTCAATGTAACTGTTTACGCATTATGGAAAACAAATGGTTTCAAAATTGAAACCAACTTTGTTGTAACGGGTTTCCACAAATGATCTCGTATTTCTCATTTAAATTAGAGGTTAATCTTTGGTAATGTATTTTTTTTTGTTTATAAAGTGTTCTTGATGGAAGAACAAACGAATACCATAATACATCAAACTCAAGGCAGGGTTACAGTTTTGGTCCTTATCACAAACACTTAGCATACACTATCGTTGTTGAGTGTTAGTGTGATAGAAAAATTAAAACACTCTTCGAAACAAGTTCACATGAAAGCATCAATGGCTAAAGGTCAATTTTTGATTTATTCACATTTTGGTGATTTTGTGCAATTTGGTTCGATGCACGTTTTGATCAATATTTTATGACAAATTTCTTGCATTTGGTATTGGAGCACCAAGTTAGATCTCTGTCTTGTTGCTTAGAACTTATTTGGATGAGGTTGGGTGTCTGTTTTGATTCTTGAAGCACTGTTGCATGATCATTTTCCTTGAATTCTTCATTTGTTTGACTTATGTTGTGTCAATTATGATGAGTTTCCGATCCTTCGAAGTGTACATATGCTCAACAAAATGGGTGGCATAGTGGTAAAGCCTTAGACAAAAAAAGTTTAGGGCTTGGCCTCAATTTTTTAAGGATTGGATTTTTCTTCATACACAAGTCATTAAGGTCTTAGAAAAAGAGTTGCTTTCTTATGCTGAGTTGACTTGTTTTCGGAGTTTTGAATCATTGCTCCTATTGACCTTACACGTTGCAGTGAGATAATGTGCATGTTTTGGATGTTGAGACATGCTGGCATTTTGAGGTACTCTAGTCTCAGCAGAGAGCTTATGGTTAATCCTTTGCACATAGTGAAGTTTGTGGACTGTTAGACCTTGGGTTTGGCTTTATTTTTGTTTGTGCATTGTTAGAACTTTGTGTTTGGCTTTATAAAAAATAAAATCTGACGTTAGAGAGGAGATCTACTAGAGCAATTTGGTTTCTGAAATAAAATTATGTTTATTTTAATACCATATTTCTTAAGGAATGTTAGAATTTGGTAATTTTATGCATATTTTTGTATATATTTAGTAACATATTGATATGTGCATAGTTTTTTTGCATAAAAATTATGACTAATGATCTATATAATTTTGTATAATTAGAGAGTAGCCACAACATCTTTAATTGTGCAAAATAATATATTGAAAGCTTTTGGATCACATACGGTAAATAAACATTAAATTGTGATTAATCATATGTAATATAATAGATTTTATCCCATAGAAATTTTTATTATATTTAATATGATTAATTAGAATGATGTATTAAATTATTTTTTTTAATTTACCCATAGGGATTAAGAAAAGGGATATAATTTAGTAGTTTCATCATAAGGATATATGAATATGTTTGAATTAAAAATTTAGTCCACATGCAATTTTTATGCCATTCAATTTGTATTTTATGTATGATTTACATTGGTAAACATGTCATATAGTATTTTAACCTCAAATTTAGTGACATAAGCATGTTTTAATTTATGTAGTAATATAACTTGTGAACTACTTTAATTTTAAATGTGACATTTCCAAATTCCCACTTTGTTATGAATCTAATATAGTTGATGTTGACTATAACACATGATGGATTGACTCCAGTTTTACAATCCATGTTACTAATTCCTTGTAAGGGGTGCAAAACCTAAGGAAGCCAATGGAAGTGAGTTGTGCATCTATTTAGGCACCAGGATGCGCTCACATGTGGAGGTAGTCAGAACATGCAAATTAGTTTTAAGTAGTGGTTTTGTTTTAGAGTTGGAAAAGACATTTTATATTCCAAGTTTTTCAAAGAATTTAATTTCTATTTCAAGACTTGTATCATTGGGATTTTCCTTTAATTTTTTAGACACTATGTTCAGTTTATATTATAAATTTGAACTTATTGGAAATGGTACATTGATAAATGGTCTTTTCAAAATTAGTTTACAAAATGAAACTTCTTATACTTTTATGCATGTTCGTGATAGTGTTGGCATTAAGAGGTGTTATGAATGAAGAATCCTCTAGGTTGTGACATTGCAGATTAGGACATATCTCTATTGAGAGAATAAAGAGATAAGTAAATGATGGAGTACTTAGTACTCTAGATTTTATTGACTTTGACACTTGTGTGGACTACATAAAGGGAAAGTAGACCAATATGTCAAAGAAAGGTGCCAAGAGGAGTTCCAACATATTAAAGATCATACATACATATATTTGTAGTTTAGATATGGACGTGTATGGTCAAAAGTATTTTATTACTTTTATTGATGATTACTCACGATATATGTACATCTACTTGCTTCATAACAAGAACAAAGCTTTAGATGCTTTTAAGGTGTCTAAGGCTAAAGTAGAGAAATAGTGCGGTAAGCAAATAAAGATAGTGAGGTCTGATAGAGGTGGTGAATACTAAGGTAGATATACTGATGATGGACAAATGTTTGGCCCATTTGCTAAGATTCTTCAAGAGCATGGGATTGTTGCCCACTACACTATGCTTGGTTTTCCAAACTAGAATGATGTGGTAGAAAGAAGAGACCAAACATTATTGGACACGATGTAGAGTATGCTTAGTAGCTCCAAGCTTCCTAAGTCCTTTTGGACTAAATTTCTCAAGATAGCTGTGTATATATTAAATCGAGTTCCAACCACGGCTATCTCAAAGACATCCTTTTAATTATGGAAAGATTGGAAATTGAGTTTGTGACATATACGTGTTTGGGGATGTTCATCTGAAGTAAGAGTCTATAATCCATAAGAAAAGAAACTAGACCAAAGGATCATAAGTGGGTATTTCATTGGATATGCTAGATGATCTAAGGGATACAGATTTTATTGTCCATCACATACTACTAAGTTTTTGGAATCAAGGAATGCTAAATTTCTTGAGAATAACTTGATTAGTGAAAGAAATTGATCTTGGAACACTGTTCCTAAGAAAGATCATGCAAACACTCAACCCTCTACTTCAAGTGATAAACTGATTATTGTACACAACACGCCTAGAGCACAAATGTGTGATGAACAACAACCAATCATTAAAGTTCCACAAACTACTGATCAAGAAGTAGTAGATCCAGCTGAACAATAGATACCAAAACTTGTTAAACATCATGCTCTTTAGGAGAATGGTGAACTAATCTTAAGGAGATCTACTAGAGTAAGGCAATCAATGATTCCTAGTGACTATATAGTGTATCTATAGAAGTCTAACTACAACATAGGAGTCGAAAATGATCTTGATATGTTTTTATAAGCCATGAGTTGTAAGGAATCTAACTTGTGGTATGATGCCATAAAAGATGAGATGAACTCTATGTCATCTAATGGAGTTTGGAATCTTGTTAAGTTGCCTAATGGTGTAAAAACCATTGGATGCAAATGGGTCTTCAAGACAAAGAAAGACTTATTAGGTAACATTGAAAGATATAAGGTAATACTTGTTGCTAAAGGGTTCACTCAAAGAGAGGGAATAGATTACATGGAGACCTTTTCTCTTGTATCTAAGAAAGACTCCATTCATGTGATTATGGCATTGGTTGCCCATTTTGATTTTGAATTACATTAGATAGATGTGAAAATGACATTCCTTAGTGGTGATCTAGAGGAAGAGGTTTATATGAAACAACTTGAAGGATTTTCCTCTAGTGGTGGTGAGCACTTGGTGTACAAGCTCAAGAAATCTATATATGGATTGAAATAGGCCTTTCGTCAATGGTATTTAAAATTCCATGATGTCATCATTTCATTTGGTTTTGAAGAGAACATCATGTATCAATGTATATACCAGAAGGTCAATGGGAGCAAAATTTGTTTCATTGTCTTATATGTGGATGATATCCTTCTTGCGACCAATGATAATGATTTCTATACAAGGTGAAACAATCTCTCTAAGAACTTTGACATGACGGATATGGGTGAAACATCTTATGTCATTGGCATTAAGATCCATAGGGATAGATCTAGATGTATTCTGGGATTGTCATAGGAAACTTATATCAATAGAGTTTTAGAGAAGTTTTGGTTGAAAGATTGTTCATCAAGTATAGCACCCATTGTAAAGGGTGACAAGTTCAATTTGAATGAGTGTCCTAGGAATGATTTAGAGAAAAGGCAAATGAGCAAATAAGTAACATTCCATATGCTTCAGCTGTTGGATGCCTAATGCATGCTTAGGTCTACATAAGACCTAACATTGCATTTGTTGTGGGAATGTTAGGTAGATATTAGAGTAATCTAGGCATTGACCACTAGAGGGTGCAAAGAAGGTAATGAGGTCCCTTCAAGGTACAAAAGATTATATGCTTATGTATAGATGAATTGACAATCCAAAGGTGATTGGCTACTTTGATTCAGACTTTGCTAGTTTTGTTGATTCAAGAAAATCAACATTTGGTTGTGTTTTTATGCTAGTTGGAGGAGCCGTGTCTTGGAGGAGTGGAAAGAAAACTTTGGTTGCGACTTTCACATACTGTATATATGCCATTACAATATATGGGATTAACGATGACACATGCACAAATCTTGTAACCACATGGATGCGCGTTGATAAATCAATTGTAGTTTCATGCCCCTTGCAATAGCAGAATGGGTAGCATTCTTGCTTAGGAAAAATGCACATTATTGTTATGGCCTTCTATATTACATTTCCCTCGCAACATGGATCAACATAAGGCTTACCTTCCAATTTGTTTATGTCTATTTTCAAAGCATTGGTAATAAAGTTTTAGTAAAGGTAAGTTAAAATTTTAGTTTTATATTTGTTACTTGTGATTGAAAATTGTTTATACAAAATTTCAATAAAAAAATTTGATTTTATGTAAAATAGAATGAGATGTGCTGACATAGCTTGCACTTATTCTTAGAACTTTAATTCTTGTCATTTGTAAAATTATATCTTGTTATTGAAAGTACTTTTGTGCAAATTTTCTATAGTGATGTAGAGAAACTGCATAACAGACAAAAATAATAACCCAAATTTTTATTTTTAAGGATGAAAAGACTTATTTGTGAAGCTAGTTTATTATTTTTAATCTTTTTAATATGTGTTGAACATAATTTTTTATACTACCAAATAGTGTGTTTCATGCTATGAACCACTATAAAACCTATTGAGCAATCTAAATCTTTAGACACTCTTGATTGTTTTTGCCCTAATATAATTTTAATTTCTTTTTTTAATTGAATTTATATGATAATTTACAATTCTAAACCACTTGATACACTATCTAATTTAACATTATCTATTAGCATGACTAATAATATTCTTAATGATGGTTTCACCTTAAACATGAGGATAGTAAGAATATAGTAATGACAATTACATTCTAATAAGGATGTTAAGAATCTTTTTCTTTTTATGTTAGAAAATCTATTTGAAAGGGATTAAGCACATGAAGATATGCCTAAAGTTTTATGTTATTTGTCTCATGATATCTTTAATTTGATATTAAAATATGCATTCTTTACATGGACATTTAACAAAAATTTCTTTTGCTTTTCCTTTTGTTTGTGCACGTGCTAGATTTAGTAATGATATGATGATAATAGGTAACTAATAATTGTTATATTTTGGTGTTTTTTTTGAATCATATAGGCTTATTAAATTTCAAGAAAATTCAATATTCTCAGTTATATTTGCATTTGATACAACTGAACTTTAGTATTTCAGTATGTATTGACTTTTCCAAGGCCTGTTCTTCTTACTAGTGCAAAGTGCTATAACAAAAATCGCTATGCAAAATTTGTAACTTTGTTTCCATTTTATTAAAAATAGTTTATTTTTAAAAGCTTCCTGGTTCTATTATTAATACTCTTTTTTTATGTTAAAAGATGTTAGATAAACATGAGCATAAAGGCTTTTGGAAATTTTATTGGGGTTAAGAAGTACAAAATCCATTACATGAAGCATTTTTAAAAGATAATTTAACATGGTCATATTATTATGATGATGCATTTTCATGGATATATGTAGATTGTATTGATGACTTCATTAGAGGAGAGGAAGAAAATGAGCTTGTGCCAACAAAATTTAAATCTAAAAATCTTAATTTACAAACTTGGAAGGATGGAGATTCTTTAAAAATGAATCACTATGTTAAAAGAACTAAGTGGTGTATTAATATATACAAATTGTATACATTAATTGCTTACTATATTTTCAATTGTTACTTATATAGATACTATTGCTAATATGGTCCTACAGTTATAGTTGGTGTAACTAAAAATCCTGAAAGGGTATGTAATAAATTTGGAAAAAAGACAAGTTGTTAATGCAAGTTTATTATTTGTGTAATGCGAAGGGCATAGGATCAAGCATGCATTATTTACAAAGAGATGCAACATGTTAATAAAGAGGGTAATTATTGTCATGGATTTTAGGACCATTAAATGAAAGAAAAACATATTCTTTTCATGCATATATTAGATAAGATGAAGGAGGAGATAGTGTCTTTTTGTCATGAAGGTATGCCAGTAGATGTTCTATATGAGCAAATAAAAGACTCATTTTTCTTTCAAGAGAGACATGTTTCTTTTAAGGAGAGATGTTTATAAAATCTGCAAATAGACATTATCTACTTACAAAAAACACCCAATTGATAAAGTTAGTGTTCATTTGTGGCACAAATAATGTGAAAATTTCTTTTTCATATATCAGGAAAAGAACAAGGAGCAAAACATTTCTTTAATTATAGGTCTTCAATCACCATTGATGAGTGGCGAGGTGCCCCTACACTCAACCATACGAAACGAGCGTAGCACGCGCGATCCGGTCGAACTCCGCAGACTTAATGCCTAAACGCCATAAGAAACACTTGGGGTTAATCGTTCGTTGTCTTTCCAGACTTACTTGTTGTTGTCACGGTGTATGGTTAAGTAAGTCCGAGGTATATGATTTTTTTGGTATTTTCAAGTTTATCTCCTAAGCTATGAGGGTGAAGGGTTGAGAAACTAACTAAATCTAACTACAACACTAAGTCCTAGCGTCAACATCCGTTCCCACTTACCGTACACACCCTGAACTGTGCAACTGTGGCTACCAAATGCTAATCGTTACTAGGATCACCACACGTAACACACGTGCTTGAAGCGGTCATACTGAGGCACTTAACTAACCTAAGTGTGACAAGCAGCCGATTCCTTGACTAGCTGTACACATCCGTAGATGCTCGTAATCAAGTCGTACTTGTCCCACGTTCTAGGAGAAAAGGGTGAGAGGATCTACTCGCTATGAGTAGCCGATTCCTTGGCTAGCCGTACACGTTCGTCAACGCTCATAACCAAGTCGTACTCATGCCGCGTTACTAGGAAAGCAGTAAATAACATTAATTAAACCTATCCATGCACTGCAAGGTTTATCCACAAAGCTCGTCTTTATTGCCGTACACAACTTGTGTTCAGGTACAAAGCTGCTCGAATAAAGAACCGTTCACTTGGGGGACTCCTACTGCGGGCACATGGAAAATATTCTATCTCTGGGGTGATCAATCCACCAGAGCTTCGCTACTTAGCCTATCTGATATCAAATGAGAGGAGTGCCAGATCTTATTTATAGATTTGGCGGCGGACCACGATATCGCGTACGCGATATCGCAAGAAACGAAGCGATATCGCGTATGCGATATCGCAAGGGATGCGATATCGCGGCCTGTACAATTCGCGTCTCATTAGACCCCCATGACTGAATGAAAACTCGTCCTTGAGTTCCTTACAATAATATCAGGTAGGTATGGGATTATTGAGGGAAATGGAACTAATGGAATGACATGTGAACGGTTC
>MNCI01000317.1:430720-459456 GCA_015680685.1 Gnetum montanum | reverse complement strand
AAGAAGTAGTAGACACCCCGTGGTTGACAGCTACTCAAAGGAGCAGACAAATATGCATGGAACGAACTAAGGAGATAACTCATGCTAACACTGAAAGCATATATACATTGGAACATGAGCGTCGCCAACTTCCACCCCTAAATCTAAGATCATCTTTTGGGAGAAGTTGGGCACTGTTACGAATTTCAAACAGATGCTCATTATTTTGGATCTCTCCCTTACAACTCAGTCATGGGGGAGATGGCCACCTATGCTAATCATATGGGGCCCTCAGTTCTTTTTTGATTTTTGTTTTCCACATTTTTGTTTTACACGTTTTTGTTTTACAAATTTCTTTAACTCTTTTCTTGTTTTTGTTTTACAACATCGTTGTATTTTTCTATTTTTTGTGTGTGTGTGTGTGTCATCTACCATGTAAGTTCACCATCCAATAAGTGTTCAGGCCGATGGGATGAACTATTTTTCATTGATTGCTACTATTTGGTTTTTACCTTCAAGTTACAATGTTGACACTAAGGTATGTTCTTTTGATATGGCAGGCAATGAGTCCACTTCATCCGTCCATCCATCAAGTCTATGGTTCTCTTAGCTTGAACGTGTACAGTTTCCCTTCTGATAAGAACTTTAACGAATCGGTGACTGGGTACTTCTCAAACTAAGGAAGGACTCTAGGTTTGTAAAGGGTGTGACTTCAAGGGAACTTGATGCATTTGTGTTGGCCATTCACTGGGATGCTTGGATGTTTTCTTCTTGAGTTTTCTTACCATTCCGATGTTACCCATTCTTTGGAAGCTGAGACAATAAAAATAAGAAGTCTTTGCATGGTGTGGTCCTCACACATAAAAATGCAAAACACAAAAAAAAAAAAAAACCAAAGTGAGGATTCAAAGCACACCCCTTAGACGAAATAACTTTGGGCTACAAGCACTAGTTATGGAACCAAAGTGTTCCCTCTAACTAAGGCCCTTCTCACTTCCCATTCTCTCCTTTGTTTGGTCGGAATGGTGGTGGCTCTTGGAGATGCATTCTTGTTACTCCAGTGGATGGTTTGACTAAGTGTACTAATGCGAAGTCACTGGATGAGGTTGTTTTAAGGCCAGATTTGGAATGAGATCTATCAAGTCACATTAATCATGAAACACACAAGGGGCTATACACCATCTTGTCCTTGGGCTTCCATTCCATCCTCTTCTCTCCACCCTTCTCTCCACTATTCACCTCATTGCCGATTGTATCATTAGTGTATATTTTGGTAGATACGTGGTTTTCTTTTTGGTAAATTCTTATGGTTAAGTCTTTAACTCTTGTTCCAAAGGACATTCCCAGAGCCTATGGACTCTTTGAATGTGGGATTGTCAGGGCACTAAGGGCATGAGCCTGCTTTGGGGAGGACCCACTGACATTCCTATTTGGTGCATTAGTTAACTACTTTTCCTTAAACATTTTGCAATTGCTTTTATTTTGTTCGTTTCCATCTTGGCATCTCTTTTCTCGATGTCCTAGTTATCCATTTTTATCTCTCTTCGTTACTCCTTTTCTTTCTCCATTCTTTCGCTACCAGAGGTTTGCGATTAGTCATGGGGGTACGGGGCCTGATTTTTCGATTTTTCTCCTAAGCCCTGAATTTTTTCGTTTTTCTTCCTAACCCCTACACCTTCCATAGTCATTACTTATATATTCCCAGATCCATATCAGCCATACCACAACTCAGCCAATGGAATTATACCAAAGCAAGGTATAATCACATTGAAATTCATTTACCCTTGCTAATATACGACTGTGTTGTGTGTGCAGATGGCGATCATGCAACAATGAACTGGATCTGGAGAAAGAACTTAGAATGGAGCAGTGCTGAAGCAGCTATGCAAGGAGCCGGATTGATGATGCGCTTACAGATGGATAATGAAAGGCGCAATCTAGGCGTTGGCAGCAGCAAGACTCTTCTCTCTTCTTCTCTTCTCTTCTCTCTCCTCTTTTCTCTCAGCTACCAAATGTGGCCTGATGTCAATGTAATAAGGTGTTCACCCTTGTTGTCATGAACACTAGTTTTGACAAGTCTTGTAATAATGATCCATTCACATGTCATCCCATTAGTTCCATTCCCCTCAATAATTCCATACCTACTTGATATTATTGTAAGGAACTTGAGGACGAGTTTTCATTCAGTCATGGAGGTATGATGAGACACGATATCACATGGGCTGCGATATCGCATGGGCCACAATATCGTGTCGTCCTCTGCGATATCACGTATGCGATATCGCGGTCCGCCACCAAATCTATAAATAAGAGGTGGCACTCCCCTTTTTCCACATCCTAGGCATAAAGTAGCGAAGCTCTGGTGGATTGATCACCTCAGAGATAGAATATTTTTCATGTGGCCGCAGTAGGAGTCCCCCAAGTGAACGGCTCTTTATTCGAGAAGCTTTGTACCTGAACGCAAGTTGTGTATGGCAATAAAGACGAGCTTTGTGGATAAACCTTGCAGTGCATGGATAGGTTTTAATTTATTATTATTTATTACTTTCCTAGTAATGCGGCATGAGTATGACTTGGTTATGAGCGTTGACGAACGTGTACAGCTAATCAAGGAATCGGCTACTCATCGCGATTAGGCTCTCTCACCCTCAACTCCTAGAACATGGNTGTACGGTAAGTGGGAACGAATGCTGACGCTAGTTAATTTAGACTTAGGACCTTAGTTAGAGTTAGCTAGTTTCTCAACCCTTTGCTATTAGTATAGAAGACATAAAACCAGAAAATACCAAAAAAATCATATACCTCGGACTTACTTAACCATACACCATGACAACAACAAGTAAGTCTGGGAAGACAACGAATGATTAACCCCAAGTGTTCCATGGGGCGTTTAGGCATTTAGTCTACGGAGTTCGACCGGATCGCGCGTGCTACGCTTGTTTCGTATGGTTGAGTGTAGGGGTACCTCGCCACTCATCAGAAGCCATAGAGAATACTATCACGATGAACCCCTACTCACTACCTGAAGTATGTTAGATATAACTAAGGTCGTTAGGATCCCAAAAAGGCACCAAAAGGACAGTAGGATCAAAATATTAGACATGAACAATATCCCACGATTTGAAGGGGGATATAATGTTGATCCTCAAAATCATCTACAAGTGTTCTATGATGCATGTGCCTTGTAAAATATAGAAAATGAGTGGAAAAAACTACAATTTTTTCCACGGACACTGATCAAGAAAGCAGAAAGTTGGTACTAGTCATTAGAACTGGAATCCATTCGTCGATGGAGTACCATGTTAGAGTTATTCAACAATAAGTATCCAATGTACTCCTGAGTGTCCAACCTACGTAAGCAAATCCAAGGATGGAAACAAGGAGGACACAAACCTTTGGATGCTACCATGGGTTGATATTATGTATTATTACATCTTTGCCCTGGCCATGGTTACTTGTAGAGGGAACAACTACGCCATCTCGTAGATGGGCTTAGGTACGAAACATGAAGAACCCTTGGGACTTATGCCCAAGGAAGACTATCCGAGCTTAGAGCCCATCAAATACAAAGATTATTGGAGCAAGTTGTCAAGGAGGAAGGTGAGTTAAGGAAAAGAGAAAATGTGAAGGAATACAATAGAGATCCTTTTCTCCGAAAGAAGGAAGTTAGATTTTGTGAGGATGAAGAAGAGTCACCACTCAAAGAGATGGTGAATAGGAAGACTTTGCCCATTGAAAAGTTCGCATCAGATGTATTGGCAATGGTAGACCAAATGTGGGACTCCCTAGATAATAAATTTCAAATCATTCTCAAAATAGTAGAGTCTAGAGAGCAAGGTAGTGACTGAGAGAGGTGAAAAAAGAAAGGAGTTGAATATACACGTAACACAGGTAAGGGCAAAGTTGTCATCATTGAAGAGGTTGTGGATTCAGACATAGACAATGATGGGAGATGTGAGATATGCCAATATGACCATCTTAAGGGATGTTGCCTAGTAATCTTCCATCTGCAGAAGTCTGGGTTGTATGCACTAAACCCACAATTAAATAGATGGCAAACACCCTGAAGGTTACCTTATCCTTAAGGTAGCCCAAGGCAGTTCCACTAACCCTTGACATATTATTTGAGTGGAGCTCCATCATAACCAAATGAATAGTATCAATAGTGGCAACACCCACAATAATGGGGAATGCCACCACCATGTCAATAGTACCCTTACTATTAACCTGACCTGTATGGATACTATGTGTAGTAGCCAATCTCTTCATGTGAATCCACTAGTCATGTCACTCCTCAAATTCACTACCAAACCCTTGAATACTATAGAACTCCTTCTCTTAGGGGAATTGTTCCATAAACGTACTATCCTTCTCATCCGACTGCATCTCTTTCAACCTTAGCTCCATTACCACCTACTCCAACTATGTAGGGTGAGCTTCCTACCTAGCCGCAACAACGTAATGCTACAAGGGCTATCAACCCTCAACCTACTATTGGTTTAGACAATCGCATAAAGAAAAGATCCTTATTTAGAACCAATAGTCCAACCAAGTCCTTACAACCACAAGTAGTTGATTCTCCAAAGGCCTTACCATCATTTGAATCTTTGGAGCTTCCTTCGAACCAAAGATCACACTTAATGCACACAGTCATGTTGACTCATGCTATCACCAATTAGATTAAAGTTGTCCATCTTCCTAGGAAATTTTCTAATCCTAGAAGTCCTCTGATTTATTTACAAATCGCTGGGAATGAGCCTTGCAAAGCTCTTTTGGATTCAGGTTTTGGTGTTAACTTAATCTCTCAAGAAATGTACAAAGCCTGGAACCTGCCTCCACTAAAAAAGAGTAATATTTGTTTAGAGTTGGCTGACCAGTCTCTCACTGTTCCATTAGGATTAGTGGAGGACATTATCACCACTATTTGTGGGTGGTCATATCCAGTTGATTTCCTAGTGATTTAAGTCAACAACTGCAAGGGGGATTTCCCAATCATTATGGAAAGGGCATGGTTAAGCACAATTGATGCATGCCTAGGTATACGTGATCTTTCTCTAGCAATATCAAAGAAAAATATGTTTGGAAAGATCGAGAAGAAGAAAGTTCCATGCATTGCATACAATGACATAGGGTGCAACTGAATGCAAAAATCCTGGTTTGTACAATGCTTAACATTGATTGCATACAACGAGTGTGCACAAATAACTGACATACAAAGATGTCTATATGTAGTAGGCACAAGACAGGAAGGCACCCAGTGGCTAATAGCTGACCAAAAGAGCAATTCAACTCTATGCATGGAACCAATTGAGAGCTTGACTTGTGCCTATATCGATAGCATAGATACATTAGAGTAAGTCCATCGCCAACTTCCAAGTCTTGACATAAAAAATATCAACTGGGAAAAGTTGGAAATCCTTGACGAGTTCAATCAAGAGGCCCTTCAGTTAAAATTGTTGCCCACCGGTATGGAATACACATTTCTCAAGAATGGAAAATCGGTAATCATTAACGTTAAGCTTGCTCCTCAACAAAAAGAAAGATTGCTAAAAATGGTAAAAAAATGATCGAAATTATTTGCTTGGTCATATCCCAAATTAACCAGAATAGATCCTAGGATATGCCAACATAGAATTTACACTAATCCCTCCATGAAACCTCGATGATAACTGCAAAGGCGATTGAACCCAAAGCTTAAGTAAGTGGTTAAAGAAGAAATTAAACAACTTCTAAAAGCTGGGTTCATCTACCCCATTGCTGATAGTGAATGGGTTAGCCCATTAGTCATTGTGCCCAAAAAGGAGGTAAATGGAGGGTGTGTATAGACTTTAGGCTGTTAAATATGACAACATTCAAGGACCACTTCCCATTGCCATTCATCGACCAAGTCTTAAATACCATTATAGGGCATTGCTACCATAGTTTTCTTGATGGTTATAATGGATACAATAAAATTCAAATAGCACTAGAAGACCAAGCCAAGACTATGTTCACAAGTCCTTGGGGGACATTTGCATATAGACAGATGCCATTTGGCTTGTGCAATACCCTAGTAACATTTCAACATTTGATTCTAAGTATCTTTCAGTAGCAAATAGGGAAAGGTGTGAAGGTCTTTATGGACAATTTCTCCACCTATGGAGCAGACTTTGAACAAGCATTAGATCGATTAGAGAAACTACTGAAATGATGTGTAGAAATCAACTTAAGGCTCAATTGGCAAAAAATCCATTTAATGGTCCAAGAAGGCAGTGTGTTAGGGCATAAGATTTCACAAACAGGGATAGAGGTAGATCCTGAAAAGATTAAAGTCATCTAAGGAATCACTCATCAACTTGACACTGTAAAATATATTCGATCATTCCTTGGACACACTGCCTATTATAGATGCTTCATTGAGAACTTTTCAAGGATTGCAAAACCTTTGGTAGAACTAATGAAGGACATATCCTTTGAATGGGCCAGGGAATGTGAGCTAGCCTTCCAAAATTTGAAATATAAGTTTGTAGAAACATCTATTATACAAGCTCCCGACTGGTCTAGACCATTCCACATAATGACTAACATGTCCAACTTTACTTTAGGAGCTGTACTTACATAGTTAGATGACTAGAAATGACCCTATTACATTCACTATGTAAGTCAAAGTATTGTTGGTGCACAACTCAATTACACCACAATAGACAAAGAAATAATGGCTGTGGTGTTTGCATTAAAAAAATTTAGGCACTATTTATTGGGCTATAAGATATTTGTACACATGGATCATAGTGCAATTCGGTTCCTAATAAATAAATCAACAGTGAGCCCTCACATCATACGGTGGCTCGTGATCTTACAAGAGTTCAACCTTACAATGATTGATCATAAAGGCACCAAGAATACTGTTGCTAATCATTTATCTTGGTTACAATGGAACACAAAAGAGGAAAAATATCCCATTTCTAACCACTTTCCTAATGAACTCCTCTTTGTAGATGTAGTAAATAATCAATTAACCACAAAGACAAATTGGTATAGTAGCATTCTTACCTATCTCCTTACACAAGAAACACCACAAGGTTAGATGTTAAAAAGAAACAATAGTTTCTTCACCAAACCAAATATTTCATGGAAATTAACAAACAACTTTATAAGGTATGTTTTGATGGCTTGGTTCGATGGTGTGTTCTCAAAGTAGATCAATTGCAAGTTCTCCAAGATGCTCATGAGGACCCTTGTGGGGGTCATTACGCTGGGAGACAAACAACCATTAAAATCTTGCTTGCAGGATATTATTGGCCTACATTATTTCAGGACGCTCATCATTTCATCCAATCTTGTGAGCACTGCCAACATGATGGGGGAATGACTGCTAGAATGGAGGGTTCACAATAATGGATTCAACCTTTAGAACCCTTCGACATATGGGGTATTGATTTTATGAGGCCTATTACACTGATGTCCAATGGAAAAGCATACATCATTGTTGCTGTTGATTATTTTACAAAGTGGGCAAAAGTAGTCACTATTATGAACTGTAGATCATCTACTACTACACGATTTGTTCAACAACAAATTGTAAATAGGTTTGGTGTGCCTCATGCACTTATTTCTGACAATGGTACACATTTTACAGGTGCAACTTTTTGAAAGCTGATGCAACGCTTAGGAGTTGAACATAAGCTAGCTACACCATATCATCCTCAAGCAAATGGTCAAGCCAAAGTCACCAATAGGGAGATCACAAGAACATTGACACGGACCATTAGCAAATATAGGCAAGACTAGAGCACCAAATTGAATAATGCTCTTTGGGCATACCGCTCTACATGGAAACTCCCTATAGGCTACTCTCCCTATGAGTTAGTGTACAATAGACTTCCAACACTTCATATCCAAACTGAGCTTTGTACACTATCTACAGCATGTGACCTCAACATTGACCTCAGTCTAGCATAGAAAGAACAGTTGATGAACCTTAACTTGCTAGATGAAAATCGATTAGCCACCCTATCATCCAATAAACTACACAAGGCCTTCAACAAGCAATGTTATGACCTAAGGATTAGGAAAGTCAAATACCAACTAGGAGATAAGATTTTGTATTGGAATCCCACACATGTGCCACAATAAACTAAATTTCAAATGCTATGGGAAGGACCTTATATTATTCATAAAAATTTCCCCTCAGGGGCTATGGTGATCTATAAACCTGATAGCCCAAATAAGAAATTATTGATTAACATTCAACAAAGAAAACCTTTCCATGAGCCTACAACAACTAGTACTAACACTACCTTTGTTAATGGCTAACCTTGCTAATTATTTTGGATCTCCTCCTTCCAACTCAGTCGTGAGGGAGTAGCCACCGATGCTAGTCATTTTGAGCCTCAGTTTCTTTTGTCTTTTTTATTTTACAGATTTTTGTTTTACACATTCTTCTTCTTTACTTATTTTTGTTTTACACCATCTTTAACATTTTTTACTATTTTTTCTTTATTACATTTTGTTTGAATAAATTTCACTCATCATAAAATAAGTGCTCATGATGGTGGAGAATACTATAATAGTGTTGATTGCTAATGTTTGGTTTTTACCGTTGACTTTTAATGTTGATGCTAAAATATGGTTTCTTTTGATAAAATAGGAAATGAGTCCATGTCGTCCATTCATCCCTTTAGCTCTATGGTATTCCTTAATCTTGGAATTTTACTGCCCCTTTTTCTAAGTCAAATTATTAATGAATTGGTGGCTTGGCATTCTTCAAACCAAGGAAAGATTCAAATGGATTGAAAAGGGTGTGACCTCAAGGGGATTCGACGCATTTGTGCAAGTTATTCTCTTGGGTACTTGGATGTTTTTCATAGGTTTTTCACCATTCCACTCTTGTTCAAATATTAGGAAGTTGACTAAATCAAATAAGTCTTTGCATGGTGTGGTTCTCACAAAAAAAAATAAAAATAAAATTGGTGGGAATTCAAGGCATACCCCTTAGACATAATAAATAAACATGAGCTACATGCACTATTTATGACATTAGAAAGACATGCTACCCATGCCTAAAAGTTCCCTCTAACCAAGGCCCTTTCTTACTTCCTGCTTCTCTATCTTTCCCTTGTTAGAATGGTGGTGGCTTTGTGGATGCATTCTTGTTGCTTCGGGAGGATGGGTTGGTCTACTGCATTGATGCAAGGTTACTAGATGTGGTTAGTTTTAATCTAGATTTGGAATAAATTCTATTAATTCATCTTAATCATATCCTACACAAGGAACTTTACACAACCTTGATTTTGGGATTCCTTTCTGTTTCATTCTCTCTTTCTGTATTGCTTCCCATATCCCACCTCATTGCCAATTTTATGATTAGTCCATATCTTGGTTGCTACATTATTATTGTTTGGTAAACTCTTGTGAGTAAGTTCTTAACCATTGTTTCCATATGTCATTCCAAGAGCCTACAGACTCTTTGGTTTGTGGGTTTGTTAGGGCATTAAGGGTATGAGCCTGCTTTGGGGAGGACTCACTGGCATTCCTTTTTGGTGCACTTGTTAAGTTCTTTTCCTTACAAATTTTTTTTGCAATAAACTATTTCTCGTTCACCTCATCAGTGACATCCATTTTTGTTTTGTCTTAATGGCATTACCATTGTTATTTCTCTCATCTTTCTTGTTCTTTTAGTTTTTCCACACTATTGCTATCAGAGGTTCACTCTTAGTTGTGGGGGTCCTATCACAAATTTTTCCATTCCATTACTTATCTCACACCTACATATTAGGTAGTCATTAGTTATAAATCTCTAACTCAGTATCTACCATACCTACAACCTAGCCAATGTGCTTCATATCGAGGCAAGGTATCAATGACATTATGTCATATTTATCCTTGCTAATTCATGACTGTGTTGTGTGTGCAGATGACGATCACATGAATAATGGATTGGGATAGAAGAAAGCACTTAGGATGGACTAGAGAAAAAAGCATTTACACAAGAAACAAGCTTGATTATGTGGCTATGGATGAATAATGGTGTGCACGATTTTGACATTGGCAGCAATGCACCTCATTTTCTTTTCTCTCTCTCTTTCCAAGATATCAAATAAAGGTCTAGATGTCATCTATGTACAATGTTCACCATAAAGGTTATAAACACCAATGCCATAATATATTGTCAACTATTCACTGGGCACTTTACATCTGTCATTCCATGTACTATTAGATTGTCATATAGTCAATAATCCCACACCTTCCTAATATTTTGTAAGGAACTTGAGGATGAGTTTTCATGTAATCATGGGTCATAATATCGGGACCGCAATATCAGGTCTGCGATATTGAAGCCTGCCAAGCGATATCGGACATCTGATATTGTAACCTATCTCATTGCCTATAAATAAGAGTCGGGCACACTTGGTTTTGGGATGAGATAGTTAGTTTCTTAGTCCCTTACTCGAAATCTTGCAGTTTTTCCTTTCCAGAGTTGGAATTATTTCGAAGTGTTTGCATAGGAGTCATAAAGTGAACGGATCTTTATTTGAGCATTGTGTACCTGAGCACACCTTGTGTCTAGAAATAAAGACAAACTTTGTGATAAACCTTTCAACATTCAAAATAGCTTATTTATTGCATTTAATGTTATTTAAAGTTATTCAATGCTTTCATTAGTTAATTGGCTATTTTATTTATTTTTTAATTTTCAACAAGTAAGCACACTCAATACAACCACTTTGAGTATACATAGAACACTTGATAATCCAGTAACGACTAGCGTTTGGTAATCCTAGTAATGTTACATTAGTTCAGGATGTGTACAGAGAGTGGGAACGGATGCTAATGTTAAGACTAGTTAGAACCTAGCTAATTAGTTAAAATTAAATTAGTTACTTAATTATTTCATTTCTCCCTTTTTAGCACCAGGACATAAAACATAAATAGCATAAAAATCATATACCTCAAGTTTACTTAACCATACAATTGTGCCATATGAGTAAGCTTGGGAAGACAACAATTGCCTAACCCATCCTTCTTTTAGAAAGGAGCATAAGCACTTAGTCCTTGGACTTTGATCGGATCACGCGTAACTCTTGTATTCGTATGGTTGAGCATAGGGGTACCTCGCCGTTCATCATTAAGGTGCAAATCACATAATATAAGATGGAATGTAAACATTGTTATGTTGGATGATTCAAATGTAGAGATTAATGTTATCAAATAAAATTAGAAATTATTCAAACAATTATTAGATGTTTTTTAAATTTTATTATTTACTCTTAACGTTGCAAGTTTCATATTTTTTCAGTTCAGTGATTGGTTGTTGACTATTTTTATGTACATGGCATGTTTCTCATGCATGGAGGAAGAACCTAACATCAATAGTTAAAGATAAATGTTAGAAATTTGATGTTTGAAGCTCTTTTTCACATTGTGAATATTTCCAACAATGTTGCAAATGTAATTAAGGAGTTGAAAACATTTATTACAACATTCTATGATCAAGTAGATTTTATAAACTAGATGAAAAATCAATGTATACACAATGAAAAATTTAGTAGGTACACTCAATGACTCCTACTATAGGTACTCAAGAAAATATTCTAACTTTCCAATGGACAAACTGCAAGAGCTCTGCTACTACTATTAATCTAATGCCATAAATGTGACTATTGAGTGTCTATTTTGACCTATAAATACACACTCAATAGTCACATTTATGGCATTAGATTAATAGTAGTAGCAAAGCTCTTGCAATTTGTCCATTGGAAAGTTAGAATATTTTCTTGAGTACCTATAGTAGGAGTCATTGAGTGTACGGATCTCTATTCGAGCATTGTTGTGCCTGAGCATGACAGTGTGTATGGAAATAAGGATGAGGTTCTTGATAAACCTTGTAGCATGCTAGATAGTTTAGATGTTTCATTCATGCATTTAATGTTTTCAATTATTGATATAATGTTTTCTAGTAATTATGCTAATTAAGCGAGATAAGCTAGATAGATTAAATACATAAGTACAACTACTTTGAGCATAACACGTATTCACTTGGTAATCCTAGCAACATTATTGCTTGGTGCACCTAATAGTGTAGTGTTTGGTAACCCAATAATGGATATGTGGGTTTAATATGTGTACAACAAGTGGGACTGGATGCTTATGTTAGGACTAGTTAAAGATTAGTTAGTTAATTAAATTAAATTAGTTATTAAATTACTTCATTTCTCTCTATTCAAGTACCAAAGAACATAAAACATAAAATAATAAAAATCATATGCCTCAATTACACTTAACCATACCATTCCCAAGGTTGACATCATTCCAAAATAATATAACTACAAAAAACACTGATACTTTATTTGTTTGCAAAATGTCTTCTTCTCGTAGGTGTGACGATGTTAAACCTCTAGTTGCATAGGAGTGCAAAGAAATATATAGTCATCCAGATGAGTTTGTGCTTGATTTCACCTTCATCCTACATTAGGATGAGTAACTACAATGGCGTGATATGGAAGGCAATATTGTATTGCCCTCCAATTGATCTGTGCCTAGGATGCTGCTTCAAACTTTAAAAATATTAGGCATATTAGATCTTCAAGAGGAATACATTGTGAAGGTTATGATACTTGGGACTATTTTCCCTCTGACACACAATGTAGGTGAGATCAACATTAGGAGAGTCATCATGAGGATGCAAAGGGAAAATGATTCACAAGTCCTTTGTTCCTACTAAACCAAGACAACAACAAGGGCCCTACCTCTGAGGACTCTTAGCATGAAGATTCTCTATCCTTTGTTATTGGTGTGAAGGTGTGACCTTGAATTTGGAGTCTATAATCCACAATTCAGGTTTAAGGAAAGATGGTAGTCAAGACAAGGGATTAAGTAAGCATCAAAATGATAGGAAAAATGATGAATGTGGTTGTGATAACCAAGGGAGAATTGGTAGATTTCATGGTGGAGGAAGTCCTCCTCCTTATTCCCCCTCTTCATCTACATCTACTTCTTCTTCTTGTTCTGATTTTGAAAGATGCTTCCAAAGGAACAACCATGATGGAGGTGAGTATAAAGACAATAATACTAATTTCCATGTCCACAATAATCAAAGGGGTAACAAAAAACATTATCGATGACAATGAAATCATGATGATGATGAGCCTCTGTTGGCGACATGAAGCATACTTAATATTACAAAGGTAGTTAGAATTCCAACTAGGCATGTCAAGGATAGTTAGATTAAGTACTTAGACATGAATAATATCTTAAGATTTGAGGGGGGATATAACTCTAATCTGCAGACACATCTACCAACTTTCCATGATGCCTGTGCCTTGCAGAGCATTGAAAATGATTGGTAGAAACTCAAGCTATTCCATAGGATACTCATAAAAGAGGCTAAAATTTAATACTATTCTTTAGAGCTATAATCTATCCATAGATGGAATACCATGCTTGAACTATTCAATGATAGATATCAAACATACTCTAGAGCGTCCAACCTAAGAAGGAAAATCCAAGGATAGAAATAGGGAACACATAAATCTTTGGATGCCATCATGGGTAGATACTATTCTCTTTTACATCGATGTCTTGGCCATGGTTATTCTTAGAGGAAACAACTCTACTATATCATAGATGAGCTTAAGGTAGAAACCAAAAGAACTCTTGGGGTTTTTGCCCAAGGAAGATTTTTTAAACTAAGAGCACATCAGACACAAAGGCTAATAGAAAAAGTTTCAAAAGAAGAAGGTGAGTTGCAAAAAATGGAAAATGCTGAAGAATACAATAAGAACCATTCCATAAGAAAAAGAGAGGTCTGGTTTGTGATGAGGAGGAGTCACCATTTGATGAAGTGGCAAACAGGAAAACCTTGCCCATCCAAAAATCTATTTATGGTATTTATACAAATGTTGATAAATTATGGGACTCTTTGGATAAAAAATTCCAAATTACTATGAAGATTAATAAAAAAATCCAAAGAGCAAAATAGTGATTATAACTGTAGGAGGTGGAAAGAAGCTAAATGTACCTACTAGAGAGGTAAAGACAAAGCTACTATAGTAGAAGAAGTTGTGGAGACAAACTCTGATGATGATGTTGGTTGTGACATTTGTTAGTATGAAAATCCTAAGGGATGTTGCCTTGCGGTGTCACACTTACGAGGGTCTAGGGTGTATGCATTGAATCCTTGATTAGCATGGAGGCAAGCATCCAGATGATTGCCTTATCCACAAGGCAATCCAAGATAGTTCCATCAATAACAACAAGCTTACTACTCAACTAGAGCTCCACCTCAACCATATAAATAATATCAATAGTGGCACCAACCACAATCATGGGGAATGCCACTACTAAGATAGTAGTACCCTTATAAGCAACTAGATCTGTATGGGTACTATGTTCAACAACTTGTCTCTCCAAGAAGTTCAGTAAGTCACACCTCATTTTAGCATCACTATTAGCCTTCAGAGTACCATCAAACTCATTCACCATCTACTTGAGGGGAACACCAATATCCATACCACCCTCCACATCTATCTGCACACATCCCTCTACCCTCAACTAATTTACCTCTTGTTTTATCCATGCAGGGAAAAATTCCTCCATAGCCATAGCAACGAAATGCTATGAGGATTATACATTCACAATTGACTTTTTAGCTATGTGGTTTGGACAATCAATCCAAGATAAGATCCTTTTTTTGACCCAACAGTCCTTCCAAATCATCACAACCTTATGTGGTTGGTTTCTATGTATTTGTAACAACCTCATCCTCTACATCAAATACATTTGAGTTCCCTTCAAATAAAATGCCACCCCAAATTTGCATTGTGATGTTAACTCATGTTGTTTCTAATTGACTTAGGAAGTCCACTCATTTACTTGTAGATTACTAGACATGAGCTAAGTAAGGCTCTTTTTGATTCTAGTTCCAATGTCAATTTCATTTCCCATGATATGTACAAAGCTTGGAACCTTTCATCTCTCAAGAAAAGCAACATCTATTTAGGACTGAAAAATTAGTCAATCACTATTCCCTTGGGATTGGTGGAGGACATTATGACCATAGTTTATGAGTGGTTGCTAATTTTTTAATGATCAAGATAGAAACTTGCAAAGGTAACTTCCCCATCATTATGGGAAGGGCTTGGTTAAGCATAGTTGATGCACACATGGGCATAAGGGACCCCTCCTTGAAAGTCTCCAAGGAGAATGAATTTGGAAGACTTGAGAAGAAGCATGTTCCATGCATCGTGTAAGATGATAATGGGTGTAATTGTGTGAAAAATATTTGGTCTATCAAGAGTACGTTCATTACAACATATAATTAGTGTGCACATAAAATAGATATTCAAAGGTGTTTGTATGCAGTAGCCACAAAACAAGAGGGCACCCAGTGACTATCAGTTAACTTTGATAGCAGCACATTATGCATGGAACCTACTGAGAGCCTAACATGTGCTTATGTCAAAGGCATGGATGAACTTGACCAAGTTCATCACCAATTCTCTAATGATGAAGATGATGATACTTGTTGGGAAGAGTTGAAAATCCCTGATATTTTAAGCAAGAGCCCCTAGAGTTAAAAACTCTACTAGTCAACATGTAGTATGCATTTTTAAACAATGGCAAGCTAGTCATAATTAATACAAATCTTGTTCTTTAAAAAAAAAGATAAGCTATTATAGGTAGTCAACAAATGGTCAACAAAATTTTCTTGGTTATATTTTGAATTGATAGGAATCGATCCAAGGATATGTTAGCATTGCATCTACACTAACTTGGCCATGAAGCCAAGAAGGCAACCACAGAGGTAGTTGAATCCCAAATTGAAGCAGATCATCAAGGAGCAAACAGAATAATTCCTCAAAATGGGGCTCATCTATTCCATCACAGAGAGTGAGTGGGTTAGCCCACTCATAATTGTGCCAAAGAAAGGTGGCAAGTGGTGGGTCTACATCAACTTTAAGCTATTGAACATGGCAACATTTAAAAATCATTTTCCATTCTGTTTGTGGACCAAGTATTGGACACTATCTTCAAGCAATGCCCTTGCAACATTTCAATGCTTGGTCCTTAGTATTTTTCAATAATAAATTGGTAGAAAGGTAGAAGTATTTATGGATGACTTCTCTACCTATATGGCTACGTTTGAGCAAGCCTTAGATCTCCTTGAGTAGGTTCTAAAAAGATGTGTTGAAATAAACCTTAGGCTTAATTGGCAAAAAAATCCATTTAATGATCCAGAAAGGCATAGTATTGGAGCATAGAATTACTCAGGAAAGGATTGAGGTAGATGTAGAAAAAATAAGGGTCATTCAAAGAATCACATGTAAACTAAAGATAGTTAAATATGTCTGATCATTCCTTGGACATATTGGCTACTACTGGTGATTCATAGAGAACTTCTCTAAGATCACGAAGCCATTGGTTGAGCTTACAAAGAAAGATGCTTCATTCATCTGCACTAAGGAGTGTGAAGATGCATTCTAATAGTTGAAGGAAAAACTTGTAGAAACTCTAATTCTATGGACACTAAAATAGTCCAAACCATTCCACATAATGATAGAAACATCTAATTATGACTTGGGAGCCATGCTTATGTAGTTGGATAACAAGAAATGTTCATATTACATTCTCTACACAAAAAAAGCATTGTGGGTGCATATTTGAATTACACCACAACTAAGAAAGAATTGATGGTAGTGGTGTATGCTCTCAAAAAGTTTTAGCACTATGTGCTTGGATACAAAGTATTTGTGCACATAGATCACAGTGCCATTTGCTTCTTGATGAATAACTTAATGGTGAGCCCTTGTATCATATGGTGGCTTGTGATCTTGTAGGAATTCAATCTCACAATGGTAGATTGGAAAGGAATTGAGAACATGGTCATTGACCACCTTTCTCAGTTAAGATGGGATAATAAAGAGGAGGAGAGTCCACTCTTTGATCAATTTCCAAATAAACTCCTCTTTACAAGAGTAATAAATAACCAAGTTCCCATAGAAATAAAATGGTATGATGGCATTCTCACTTACCTTTTCACTTAAGAGATGCCACAATGTTTGGACTTTAGGAAAAAACAACAGTTTCGTCATTGAGCAAAGTACTTCATGGAAATCAATGGATACCTTTACAAGGTGTGCACCGATGGTTTATTTCACTAGTGTATCCCTGATATAGATCAATTATGTATTCTTTAAGATGCTCATGAAGGCCCTTGTGAAGGCCACTGTGGGGAGACATATGATCATAAAAATCATGATGGTAGGATACTATTGGCCTACAATCTTTAGGGATGCCCACCAATTTGTCTAATCTTGTGAACATTATTAGTGAGATGGTGGGATGACCATTCAAATGGAGGATCCTCAATAATGGATTTAGCCATTGGAATCCTTTGACATTTGAGGCATAGACTTCATGGGTCTCGTCACACCCATGTCCAATGGAGAGATGTATATCATCGTTGCAGTTGACTACTGCACCAAATGGGTAGAAGCAACAACCGTCATTAATTGTACATCATCCACCACTACTAGATTTGTATAAAAACATGTTGTAAACAGGTTTGGGGTGCCACGTGCACTAATTTTTGATAATGAAACTCACTCTATAGGTGACACCTTTCACAAACTTATGCAATGCTTGGGGGTTGAACATAAATTAATAACACCCTATTACCCCAAGCCAATGATCAAGTAGAGGTAACTGTCAAGGAGATCACAAAGATCGTAATAAGAACCATGAGAAAATATAGGAGAGATTAGTGCATGAAACTCAATGATGCCCTTTGGACCTACCAGTCAACATGGAAACTCCCTATTGGCTACTCTCCCTATGAGTTGGTGTACGGAAAAATTCCAATTCTCTCGATTCAATCCAAGCTTCATACACTCTCAATAGCCTATGATCTAGACCTTGACTTGAGTTTAGCACAAAAAGAAAGATTCATTAACGTGAATGTGCGAGATGAAAACTGATTAGTGGTCCTATCTTGGAATGAAGTGCACAAGGCATTCAATAAGTAGCTTCATGACCTTAGGATATGGAAATTAAAATTTCAACCAGGAGATAAGGTCCTTTAGTAGAACCCCACACATGTACCCCAGAGAAAAAAGTTCCAAATGTTGTGGAAGGGATCTTATATAATGAACAAGACCTTTCCCTCTGGGGTCATGTTAATATACAAACCTGAGAGTTCAAATAAATGATAGTTGGTCAACATCCAACAAGTCAAACCTTTCCTAGAACCAAGACAAGCTAGTGTAACTACCACCTCAATGGATGGACAGCCACACTCTATTTTCCATATCTCACCCCTTCAACACAGTTGTGGGGGAGATGGCCATCCATGCTAACCATCCACATGGCTCCTCAGTTTTTCACCTTTTTGTTTTATACATTTTTGTTTTACACCTTATTGATTTTTATCTTATAACAGCATTAGTATGTTTTATCTTTCTTGAATATTTTATACTTTTTTATATATTTTACTTTATTTTATTTTATTTTTGTATGTGAATTTTTACTATTTTTTCTAATAAAAGTGCTTTATTCCCATAGGATACAATGCCATTGTTGTTGTTTACTAATGATGGTTTGCATTTAATGTCATGATTATCAATGTCTAGCTTCTATTTTTTAATTTTGATGTCTGATGACTATGACATAGTTTATTTGTCATGGAACAAGCAGTGAGTCCACATCATCTAGCCATCCACAAAATTTATGGTTTTCCTTATTTGGGAAGTTTGAGATCCCTTTCATTAAAGAAACTTTTAATAAATCGGTAACCTTGGTAGTTCCCAGAATTGGGAAAATTTCAAAGGTTTATACAGGGTGTGACTTTAAGGGGACTCAATACTCCTTGTATTTTTCTACTTTCTTAGGTGCTTGAGTGTTTTCATGAGCTTCTTACCATTCCATCCCAACCACTAATAGGAAGTCAAATAAAGGCTTTGCATGGTGTGGTTCCCATCTAGAAAAAAGGAAAAGAAAAAAAAGCATGATGGAAATTCAAAGCACATACCTTAGATAAATAAATGGGCTACAAGCATTGGCTATGGGACTAGAAAGACCTAACACCCATGCCTGAGGATCCCCTCTAACTAAGGCCCTCTCTCACTTTTTACTTCTCTTTTCTTTGCTTTATGGAATGATGGTTATTTTATGGGAGCACTCTTGTGTCTCAAGTGGGTGGATTAGTCTTGGAGTGGCGATGCAAAGGGACCAACAAGAACAGGCTCAAGATTAGCTAAAAGAAACCCATACAATGGAACCTTTTCAAGGGGTGCCCAAAGTGGAATCTATTTGATAGATTCTCAATGAAGAAGTTGCAACAGAATAATCACAGTGTGGGAAGGCACCAAGACCCATATTGAGGCTTGAAGTCATATTAACACAAGCCTGCCTTGACACCATTAGGCCTTGGGATATCCAACACTTGGTTCTCTAGGAACTAAACTTTAGGCCATTTTTAGAGCATGCTCTAGTAGAGGTAAAAAAACAATTGCAAACCTCTTTGATATGGCCAGTCATAACTTCTAGTGGGGAGTGGTACATGGAAGAGACATACCTCTTATGGAATAATAGAAAGGTAGGCTCCATAGTGAAGATCAAAGACATTCAGGTGTCCTAATTAGCTGAAGCTATCACACAAGTTCTTGGGTTGCCTAATTCTAGGACACAATTGGCATAGCTGTCTACATAAGCTAACCCTGAGGCCAAAAAGAAGTGGACCTAGCAATGTTATAGGGTCAATTGTAAGAAATTTGGTGCACTCACATCACTGGACCACATATACTTCAAGATAGCACCCTATCACCTCAATTCAATGATGAGGCCTAGTAAGGTGACTACCTTTTCTGCTCGATCATGCATTGCTCTAAGTGGGAGATTTCTAGCAAACCTTCCACAATTGATTTATTTAGAGATTGAGAAGCATTTCAAAGAAAATAAATGTGGAAGGAAAACCCTACCTTTTCCATGCCTCATCTAGAAACTTTGAAAAAGGGTAGGGATTTTCTGCTATGCAAATGACATGATCAGGCATGCTCCTATGATCATGTGGGCTAAAATGATGAAGGACAAGATACTTACTTTATCTAAAGAAGGGAACCAATAGTTGCCACCACCACTGCCTACTTAAGAAACAATGTTGGAGGCTCACGTAGCCATTGAGTGCTTGTGCAAAATTTGAGAACAACTCTTGCATGAATAGGAGCAACGTGTAGGAAAAAGTGGCAGAGATCTATCTATATATTGACCTATGATGAGTCACCTTAATGAGGTGGCTTAGGAAATTAACTAGATATTAAGAGGTGGATCAATATTCTCTACCCAGTGGATGTAGTTGCTCAAAAGATTGAATCCCAGTGCTTGAGAGGTGACAGTGTCTTTATCTCAACACCATTTATTTTTAGAAATATTTGGGAATGTTGCTTTCTTTTCGGTGTGCTTGGAGGAGGATGAGGGGGCAACTATATTGATGATGCAACACCAAGGATAGAAGACTATTGCTGAGGTAGTTGCTGATCAAGTCATAGAAGCTCTCAATGCACTTGTGGTGTTTGTACTTGATGTATCTACACTTTAAGATGTGCAAATGTTTGTAGGCATAGTCATTGGAAGATTGAGTGTAGCTCAGCATGAAGAAATTGCTGGATCAATTGGTGGGAAGCAAATAACCAATTTTGAATATCTTTGATTTCTTAGATAAAATAACTACAACCTAGTTGAAGCTACTAGAAGCAAAGGGCAAATGCATCATTGTAAAGGGGCAACTTGACATGACTCAAGTACAAAACTAACACTTGTTCATGAAAGTTGCTAAACTACATGCCTGTTTTGCTGATCATACACTCCTTAGCCAAATGATAACTAGAGATGAAGCTTTTCAGTAGCTTCAAAAATAATTAAAATAAGCTAAGGAGGAAATGGTGATGGCCATCTTCAACTAGTACATAGTAGAAGCAAAAACCTACTCGGTTCAAAAGGACTTAGTTTATATGTGTCAAGAAAAAAAATTATTGACTGTAAAAAATAATCACTTGTGTAATGTTGATGCATAAAAACAATAGAGGTAGGATTTCATTCATCAACAACATGAGCAGCTTGCTAGGCTAAACATAGAATTGAGAAAATTGGCCACAGAGAATTGTAATCTGTCTATAGAGGAAGTCTAAGCCTTACATTAAAAGTCTGCCATTGAGATTGTTGCCTAGAAAAATGAGGCTTTCAAATTTAAAAAAGTCAAGAATGATTATAGAGACCAAGTTGGCCTATAGAAGGAAGTAAATAAGAATGGCTAAGGAAAAATTAAACGAGACCCTTCAGCAACTCTAGTAAGGAAAAGAGATGTGGCAACCCATCATTAATGGAACAAATATCTACAACAAAGGGCAAATCCACCTAAAAGAGTTGCAAATCAAAGAAATGAAAGAATATATGGAGTTGGCCAATCTCTGATATGTGAACTTGGCAATGTTTTTTATTAGAAAATCGTGGTCAAAACTTGAAAAATAGGTGGCTAGATCATACGTGTTGTACGAGGTTGAGTTCAAGCACCATAAGGACATCAAGAAAACATTTGAGGCAACAAACGTTTAACTTGAAGTTCTTAGAGAATAATTCACTAATCAATGATCAACTACTGAGAATTTGGCCAAAAGAATGAATGATTACCAAGAGCTAAAAGATGTAGTTAGAGTGTTTGACATTGAGTGAAAATAGTTTGCTACCTGGTTCATTAAATGCTAAGGAGCTATTTCCAATGATTCCTTGTTCTTGGGATGTGCCCATTTTGGCCCACATTGATGAAGTTGTGTGACTGTGCATGATCCCAAGAGTAAGGAGGAGAAAATGAAAGCATTTCTAGATGCATTTCACCTCCTACCCAAAGTTGCACCAGTAGCAAGACAACCATAGCTACCTCAGCTACTAAACGTGCCTAAAGCTAGTGAAGGTCCTTCAAAGCCTCAAAACCTCCATTGCCTTGGACTGTTTGATCTTCGTAACTAACTTCACACCATCAGAGTACATGTTATCCAATTTTATTACAGATTCATATCATGGTGTTCAATCTTATGTCATGAATACCATAATTTTTGTAATGTGTTGTTTCGTCCACTTGGGCATTCAATTTTATCAAGTTAGTTTGTTAAGTCTTTCATTAGTCAATAATCCCATACATTCTCAATTTTGTAAAGAAACTTGAAGACAAAATTTCATTTAGTCATGGGGGTACGATGGATCGTAGTTTTCATTCAATTGGGCCCTATTGATGAGGCCTCATTGATGCATTATTTCATGTGTCAACTAGGCATTGTTAATGTAGGGCGTATTTTGACCTACAAATACGCACTCACCAGTAGCATTTATGACATCAGATTGATAGTAGTAGCAGAGCTCTTGTAATTTGTCCATTCAAAAGTTAGAATATTTTCTCAAGTACCCATAGTAGGAATCATTGAGTATATGGATCTTTATTTGAGCATTGTTGCACTTGAGCACGATAGTGTGTATGGCAATAAAGATGAGCTTCTTGATAAACCTTGTAGCATTTTGGATAGTTTAGATGTTTCATTCATGCATTAATGCTTTCAATTATTGAAATAACGTTTTCTCGTAATTAAGCTAATTAAGCAATATAAGCTAAATAGATTAAATACATAAGTATGACTACTTAGAGCATAACATGTATTCACTTGGTAATCCCAACAAAATTATTGCTTGGTATGCCTAGTAGCATAGCATTTGGTAACCCAGCAGTGGATACGTGGGTTCAAGATGTGTACGGCAAGTGGGACTAGATGCTTATGCTAGGACTAATTAAAAATTATTTAGTTAATTAAATTAAATTAATTATTAAATTACTTCATCTCTCTCTATTCAAGTACCAAAGAACATAAAACACAAAATAAAAAAAATCATATGCCTCAATTACACTTAACCATACCATGTGCCTCACAAGTGTAATTGGAAAGACAATGAACGACCATTAGGGTAAGATTCACTTCCTAGAATACTAGTGCATTGGAAACTAGAGAGTCCATGAAATTCGACCGGATTGTGCATGACCGCTTTGTGATTCGTATGGTTGGACATAGGGGTACCTCACCGCTCATCAGATAGGCAAAGTGTAATTGAATTGGAAGAATATATTACTTATTTAGAAGAAAAATATGAGTTCTCTAAAATACACAATGGGTTATTAAGTGAAAATAGGTTGTCTAGTGGGATTAATCCATCCAAGATGAAGAAATCCATGGGAAAAATGACATTGCAAGAAAGTTCTTGAAAGAAGTTATCATTTAATGCAAATGAAGATAGTTGAACAGGTACACAATAAATAACTTATTTTCTATATATGAAAACATTATCATTAACATAATATAAATATGAGGCGTTTTGTTTGGCTTTATACTTGTTGATTGGTTAGTGCCAATTTTCCAACTACCTTGGTTGGACATGTCATCTTGTTTACTTGGTTAGAATTTTAATGACCTTTAACAATAATTTTAAGTCCACATTATCTTAAACTATTTAATCCTAACATTATGAGTGCATTTTCTATTTTCATAGGTTTGGCATTTTAGTGATTTTGATATAGTTATTTACATTGTCAATTTTATTATTATTATTTTACCATGTATGATATAGTATTAAATCATTATAAAAGTAGTTTATAATTTAGCTATTGTTTATAGGCTTGGACATATTCAATGCTATTGTGGTCTGTCCAATTTACTATATTGACAAATTTGATAAATTATTGCTAGTGTTGTTATGTTTAAGATGAATAATTAATCAACAATTGTAAGCATTTTGGTTTTGATCTACACATTGGCAAAGTAGAAATCATAATTGTTATACGTATCTTCATATGTTGATGCAAGAATCTCTACTATTATTACACTTTACCTTTAGATGCCAGTCTTTTTACAAGATAACTATTTTAGAAATGAACTTTGGTTGTATTTATATGTAATAGTAACAAGTTACAATTTTTGTGTTTTAATAAAAATCAATCTCTTAGAGTTCATATTGTTAAACTTACCTCTTGTTGATAAAATAGAATTGTTAGATGAATGAAATGGTAATTTGTAAATGATAAATTTTGAAGTTGGATTAGTCATGCTTATGTGGAACTAAATGTGATTCAATAATGCATATATGAGGTTTAAAATACTTTTATTATTGAAATTTGACTAAATAAATTAAATATAAAAAGATATTTATATTTTTGAAAAGTATGCAATGGTCTTATCACTTCATTTCTTATTAGTTGTATTAGTGCCTCTAAACTCCTCTAATGTAGGTGCAAATGACAATAACCATTATCATTTCCTTTCATGCCTCATTCTCAGCTAGGCTTACCCATGCTTGATAGGCCATGACTACATCTAATGTCCTTGCAAGCTATTCATGCTAGAATAGGACATTGAGAGCTAGTATAAGCCTCCCCAAAATCATTCCAAATAATCAAATTTGATAAAAAATTCTAGTGGTGTTCAACCAATTCATACTTGCTTACATCCTGTCCTATACCTTATGAAATACTGCCATTGAAATCATCAAAGTACAAGGAAAAGAACCAATTAGATCTCAAATTAATGAGATACAAAGTCAAATTTAAAATAAAATGCTTGGAATAAAAGATTTTTCTTTGAAATTAAGAGTGAGATTTTAAAATAAAGAAATAAATATTCATAGGAAGATCCTTTGAATCCTTCAAACAAAAATCAGTTTTAGTCAAGTCTTTTATAGAATTTTGTATACCTTAACACAAACAGGTGTTATTGAATCTATAGTTTTTTATGATGTAGAATAGAAACTCATGAGTCTTGATTCCAATAATTTTATTGAAACAAACACATGCTACTTAATGAATCATGATTTGGTAGGTGCTGATATCAGACCATTGATGTTGGACCCTTGACATCGAACCCTTGATGTTAGACCCTTGACATCGAATCCTTGACATTAGAACCTTGACATTGGACCCTTGATGTCAGACCCTTGACATTGGATCCTTGACATTAGACCCTTGACATCGGACCCTTGACGTTGGACCCTTGACATCGGACCCTCAATATCAAGTATGCGATATTGTGGTTTGGCTAACGATATTGGATACGCGATATCATTGTGCATAGGGAAGTAGTTAGAGTTAGAGTTAGTAAGTGTAGAAGTAGATTCTTTTTGTGCATTTTTAGTTCCTCTCAACTCTTTCCCCAGTGCATGCCTGTAGTGTGATGATTGTAATTGTACAGAACCTTTATTTTAGTGTGACATACTTGGACACGCGCATGACTGGCAATAAAGATTGAGATTACTTCATCATTGCAGCATTCACTTAGTTTTAATAGCTTACTTGTTATTGTTATTTATTTTTTTCTTAATTAATATTTCCTTGCCTTCATCTCGTATCACTGTTATTAAACGCAGAATGAGTACGACTTAATCACAAGCATTTAAGTGTGACTACTTGGTAACTAAGTAGCATATCTAGGAGTGGTTAAGTAATATACGCTTGGTAATCCCAGAAGTAGTACACAAGGTTCAACATGTGTATAGATGATTAAGGATGGATGCTCATCACACTTCGGCTAGCTTAGATTCTCTTCTCCCACTCCCTCTTAGCTTAAAAAAAAGTTATTTTCTATTGCCTCTAGGAGTAGCACTAGTTTAGGCCCACATCATACACCTCACTTTGGACTAAACCATACGTGATAAAGCAAATACTAGTCTAGGTGTGAAGACAGTGAACTATGGCCAATGTGTAACTATCTAGATGCCACAACTAGCCCATCTATGGAGTTTGACCGTATCATGTGTGAATGCTCGTATTCATATGGTTGAGTGTAGGGGTACCTCGCCACTCATCATTGGTGTTGTTGCAGGGGGACAGTGTTAATTATTTAGATTAGTTACATCATCCAAGATCACTATAATGAAGCCTTGATGATATATTTTTTAGAAGGAAGTAATTGCAAATAAATCACAAAAAAATTCACAACAATGTCTCTCTCACAAGACTATGATAACATAAATGATGAGTGGCTAGGTACCCCTACACTCAACCATATGAATATGAGTGTTCATACATGATCCGATTGAACTTCGCAGACAGGCTAGTTGTGGTATCTAGATAGTTACATGTTGATCATAGTTCACTCTCTTTCCACTTGGACTAGTATTTGCTTTGTCACGTATGGTTTAGTCTAGAGTGAGGTGTATGATGTGGTCCTAAACTAGTGCTAGTCCTGGAGGCAATGGAAAATAACTTTGATTAAGCTAAGAGGGAAAGGGAGAAGAGAGTCTAAGCTAGCCTAAGTGTGATGAGCATCCATCCTTAATCTTCCGTACACATCTTGGACCTCGTGTGACTACTTGGTATCCTAGTAGCGTACCTAGGACGTGCACCTAGTAATCCTAGTAAGGCAATTCATTGGAAAACTAACAAATTATACGATGATGAAGATGAAGTTTGGAGTACTCAATCTGATGTAGGGGTCTCCTATGTACATCAATGAAGACAACATCATCCCAATTCACAAATTCATAACCTACCTAGTGATGATGAGCCCCTACTGGCCACTACAAGCCTAATGCATATACAAGAGGCTATTCAAATATCCTGTAGGCATTGCAAGGAAAGTTGTCTACCCAGGCTTGATTTAAACAACTTTCCCAAGTTTTCAGGAGGCTATGATTTAGATACACAACATCATTTACAAGTCTTCCATGATGCCTGTGTATGGAACAACATTAATAATGGATGGAAAAAACTTAAGCTCTTTCCTACGACACTCGTTGGCCAAGCAAAAGTATGGTATAGGTCCTTAAGACCAAAATCAATTCGATGTTGGCTGATAATGGTAGAAGTCTTCAATGAAAGATATCAAACCTATGCCAGAGTTTCAACCTTGAGAAAACAAATCTAAGAGTGGAAATAAGCGTAATATGAACCCTTATACATGGCCTTAAAATGATATTATGCATTATTAAATAACTGCCCAGGCCATGGATTCTCTGAGGAAAGGCTAATGTATCACATCATAGATGGGCTCCGTAATGAAACAAGGGAGACCCTACAGATGTATGCCTGAGGTCAACTATATGAGCTACGAACCCACCAATTCCAAGAGCTTATTAAGCAGGTAGCAAAAGAAGAAGGTGAAATGGCGAAGTGGGAGAATGTTGAAAGCTCTTGATGGGACCAAAATCTTGGATTAGCAAAGGTCCATAATCATGAAGAGGAGAAATCAACTCACCTCAAAGAGGTGGAATCATCTTTGCCAATACTACAATCACTAGATGAAATTGAGGCAAAGATCAATAAGATGACAGAATGGATACATGAAAAATGCTGAGAATATGCCAACACCATTAGAGGTAGAACCATGACGAACCAAGAAGCAGGACAGAACACCCTTAGACAATCAGAAAGAAGGGTTGAAGAGAATAAGAACTCAACTGCTAATCATATGGATCATTGTAACATTTGCCTATACGATCACCCCAAAGGTCAATGCCCAATCCTATCACATTTACATGAGAACTAGGAAAGAATGTTACATCCAGAGTTCGTACAAAAATACTGTGTTCAATCACAGTGGCAAAAATCCCAATCGTGGAGGAGGCCACCCTCAAATTGGTCACACCCTTCATATCATCCAAACCTAAGCGCTTATCAAGTTCAGCATCTTGTTTCCCCAATCGAGTCAACATCCTCTATCTCACCACATTATTATCATTCTCCTAAGTACTATCAACCCATGATCTCTCCAAAAAAATCACCACCTCATGTGCCTTACACTTCTCCTCAAATTCAATATTCTCATCCTTCATTTCCTTCTACATCACCACCAATAGTACCAGGAGGGTTTGCACCAAAGCATCAACCCATGAACATTACTTATGCTACTACTATCAATAGTAGTGGGAACCCTTCACAACATCTAAGGCATCCCTTCTTTATATGTGACCGTAGAAAAGGATAGCACAGTTTCGAGACCACTGCATCCTCCAACTTAGCACAAGCTCAACATTGTGGTGCATCCTTCTCCTTGAACTCAACACCTCATGTTACCTTATCCAGACGAACAATCAACACTCCAACAACTATGCAGCCCAATGAATATAGCCACGTAGGGAGACATATCAATCCTTGCATACCATCTTATGGTCAATGGTGCCATAGTGGATCAGCTCTATATTAATTAAACTCATCTTNATTAAAATTGACATAGTGGGGCAAGTTATAAGATGAGTTTAATTAATACAGAGCTGATCCACTATGGCACCATTGACCATAAGATGGTATGCAAGGATTGATATGTCTCCCTACGTGGCTATATTCATTGGGCTGCATAGTTGTTGGAGTGTTGATTGTTCGTCTGGATAAGGTAACATGAGGTGTTGAGTTCAAGGAGAAGGATGCACCACAATGTTGAGCTTGTGCTAAGTTGGAGGATGCAGTGGTCTCGAAACTGTGCTATCCTTTTCTACGGTCACATATAAAGAAGGGATGCCTTAGATGTTGTGAAGGGTTCCCACTACTATTGATAGTAGTAGCATAAGTAATGTTCATGGGTTGATGCTTTGGTGCAAACCCTCCTGGTACTATTGGTGGTGATGTAGAAGGAAATGAAGGATGAGAATATTGAATTTGAGGAGAAGTGTAAGGCACATGAGGTGGTGATTTTTTTGGAGAGATCATGGGTTGATAGTACTTAGGAGAATGATAATAATGTGGTGAGATAGAGGATGTTGAC
>MNCI01000317.1:380764-420442 GCA_015680685.1 Gnetum montanum | reverse complement strand
TATGCAAAGTATGTGCAACATGATTCTAAGAGACCTCGTCATTGATATTGAAGAAGCCGAACAGATTAAGGATTTCTTAGAGAATCTTGAAAGATCCCTCGCATCAATCGTGAAAGATGGGGTGTTAGAAACTATTCATTCCTTTAACCAGTTTTTGAAGAAGTGCAACGACTCCAGTAATCTCGATGAAAGTGAAATACAGGAAACGTGCAGTGCCATGTCTATGGTTTTTGGACTCCTCGAAGAGTGTTAAAATCCGACAGTAGGCTTATATGCATCATTATAGAGAAAACTGGAATAGGTTTTACCATCGACATAGTTCTCTATCCTGGAATGATTGATCTATATTCGGTTTGTAAAAGGTAGGATAAGAGGTGTCTTATCAAATTGCAAAGTCATGCTTTTGTCTTTAACGAAAAATGAATAAACAAGTACATTTCCATGCTTTATTTGGTTTGCGTTTTCATCACCGCTTTTGGTATTTTCTATTCATTTTCTTTTCAAAATTTCCGTTACCCTGGGTTTTATGCACTAACTCTAATTGATTATAAGGTTAATGTAAGGATTTGATACTTAGAATAATCAGAATTTGTACTCCACCACCGGCAAATTATAATTCCAAAAGCTATAAGTTTTAAATTCTATTTTTTGTTAGCTTAGTTGGCACAGTAGGAAACAGACAATTTAATGATTTATGGAACCGCAGAGAATAGAATAGACAATTTTGTATTGAACCGCAGAGAATAGAATAGACAATGAAATAAACCAAGAGAAACTTGAATTTTATTGCAGAGAGCACTGTATTTTATATATCCAAATTTTGGTTGCATTATTGCTTGAACTATTGGAACCCGGTTCAGATAACTTGTTGGAACTGCTGTAACAGACTCGGTTACTCCTCGTTAGTGTCAAAGTTCCCTGAAGGGGAAAAAAAACTATAAGAGTTTGGAATTTAAATATTACATGAAAAGAGCAAAGAAAATCTTTGGTTGGAATATGCCTCCTGAATCCAAAACTTTTCTAAAAGATTACTCATACCTAACAATACTATTTTAAGAACCTTACAAAGGAAAAGAGAAAAATCACTTGCTAAAGCACAAACTAAATCTGCAACAAATCATCATGATCCACATAAAAATAATTTTTGAAACAAATTTTGTGAAACCTCTTTATTGTTGATTCATATATAAGGTATTATTTAATGGCTCTTCCTCTGTATCTTGAAAATCAGAAGAACCCTCTTGCGTGCAAGAAAAGAAAGAACGATTTTGTTTTTCATCGGAAATTTCTTAGGCAGCTACCTTACAGTTCACCTAAACATGCCTAATCTTGTTAGAATAAAAGCATGTTTTCCAGGCTAAGTTTCACTTAGCCATGCCGGCTGGTCGCTATCGTAGGATGGAAAAATGACAGGAAGCATCACTGTGAGTTCCAAGCAGTTGCAGAACCCTCTGATTCGTCGATATCAGCGATCCTAGATGGTGACTTTGGGCAGAGTATGCACAATATAAGACGCAGTGGAACCAAACCCGATCAAAATTTCAAAGATCATCAGATGAGATTCGATGTAACCGGTCCCTCTGGTTTGTTAAAATCTGGGATTTCCGGGAACTTTCTCTCCCATCGTTGTTAATTAACGAAGTGCATTTTCCTAAGGTACATCATTTTCTGGGTTGCATCAGAGTATAGAAGTCCTCTTCATGACTTCCAGTGACTGCCGCATAATGAATTAAATGATATGGCCTTTCAGATTTACTCTTCTTTGGAATCTCTTCGTCAAATTGATTTGAATTCCAACCTTTGAACCTAAGGACCCACTGCACTCATCACACGGCACAAGGCAACAACAATCAACCACAGTTTTTTGTTTTCAACCAAATCAATATCCTAAAATTATATGGTCCATAGCATTGTCTAAATTTAGAACGAATGTTTATCAACATCTCACAAATTTTCAGAGTCAAGTTACAAATGTGACTGTTCAGGCGGCTCTGTTATAAAAGTCTACGCGTTAACAGCAATGCCGTATATCAAACGTAGCGATTCCATTCCAACTTTGCAACTTCCATTCCAACTCTGCAACTTCCATTCCAACTCTGCAACTTCTTCAATCAAGTAGACATGGGTACCCACGGGAGGGGTGGTTGGTTATTGGCGTTAACATAGCCCATAAATGAGGCCCTGTCCTTTCATCTCCAGAGCAGTCTAAACATATTGATAATAGTGTTTCCATCAACCTTGACATTATTTTCACTGACATCCACACCACACTACGGCTCTCTCAGTACGGTGGTGCTTTGGGAGAAACTGAGTGCTCCTGGAATCGAATTTACGCACGCGAAAGCGCGTTTGGACGAGTAAATGCAATTTTCAATCAGCAACGCGTTCACAGATCGTTGTTGTCCCTTTTGGCCCTCTCATCACGTTCAAAACCCCAATTACACAAGAATTTGCACGTCTTTCCTTACACGTGCTCTCTGTGGCCCCCAGCATGGAAATCGTATGTGTAAACAATATCAAACTGAAAATAATGCTTCAATCAAATCAAATTTAATAAACGACTGATATGTCACTGCCATCACCACCACACCCAGAGCCCAGAACATAACCCTTTTTCATTTGGCAGTGAGCGTTGAAAAACTGCAGCGTCAAGGAAAATTCACTGACGAGTAAATGCAATTTTCAGTCAGCAACGCGTTCACAGGTCGTTGTTGCCGTCTGATCATGTTCAAAACCCCAATTTGCACACGTCTTTTTCTCACGCGCTCTGTTGGGACCCGAGCGTAATGCTTCAATCAAATCTAATCTACTAGACGACTTCTGCTATGCCACTGCCATCACCACCACATCCATGACCCGGTAACTTTTTCATTTTGCAGTGAGCCTTGGAAAACTGCAGAGTCAAAAAAGATGCAGCGTCAAAAAAGATTCATGCACCCGAAAGCGCGTTTGGACGAGTAAATGCAATTTTCAGTCAACAACGTGTTCACAGATCGTTGTTGGTCATCTGATCACATTCAAAACCCCATTTCGCACAGAAAATCGCGCGTCTTTTTCTCACTCACGCGTGCTCTGTTGGGACCCCGTTGGGACCCCGAGCGTAATGATTCAATTAAATCTAGACAAACCCAGATCATAACCCCGTAACTTTTTGATTTTGCAGTCCAGATCATAACCCCGTAACTTTTTGATTTTGCAGTGAGCATCGGGAAAACCGTAGCGTCGAGGAAGATTCACGCCTGCGAAAGCATTTTCGCGCCAACGCGTCTTCATCGGCGGTGTTTTTTGACCTGGTTCACCATGGGACGGTGGTCAGCAACGCGTTCACAGGTCGTTGTTGACCCTCTCATCGTGTTCAAAACACCAATTCACACCGGAATTCGCGGGTCTTTTTACCACGCCTACTCTCTGTTGGCCCTGACGATCGAAACGAAAACATTGCACGGTACCGAGTTGACTCCGTACACTCTCGCCCACTGCCATCAACCAATGCGTGATAACGCCATCCAGTTATTTTTAATTTTTAATTTTCAAAGTGTTTTTTAATTTTTAATTTTTAAAGTTTTTTAATTTTTTGTATTTTTAAAGTGTTTTAATGTTGAAAATCTGATTCTGCCAATAAAAGGTAACCGTTTCGTTAGGGACTTGCAGTCACCCCCACAAACCTAGAAAGATCAATACTATAGCAAAACGCCCAAAACCCATAACAAAAATCAAGGAATGATCCATCCTCTTTTTATTCTTTGTTTTCAGTGCATGAAATATATCTACATAAACTTCTTTGTTTTCAGTCCATGAAATATATCTACAAAAGTTTATGGGAGAAAAAGTATTGTAGAGTGAGAAAAATGGTATTAAACGTGTGGGTTTCTACCGGTGAAAATTTGAAGATATAAATAAATGTGGTTAACGGTTACAACAGCCTTGTTCCATTTCGCTACGATGTTTCTTGTACAACCAGATATTTTTAGTTCATTAAATCTCCCCACAGACCAAACATTTAGAATGCAAAGATATTGGAACAGTGACTTCTATAGTTTTTTAAATTTCTAGGTGTTATTTTCGATTTCTCATAGTTGTAACCATAATTAAGGAAGATCAGATTATATATATATATATGCAAAAGTAAGAAACGCTTGCTAGTTGGCTTCTTTAAATGACACCTAACAATTGGTATCATCACAAGCATATCTCAAGCATATTGAGACATAAACCAAGTTTGATTTTGAGTGTTGAAATTGCAGGCACAGGATTCACATACACATAAAAATATTTTAAATGTGTAGACTGAAATTGTAGACCTTGAGCATAAAATTAATTTAATAAAGGTCATTCAAATACGCATAAAAATAATTTAAATGTCAAAACCTTTCAATCTACATAGGTTTTTCAAGCAATTATTCCCTCCTCATAACTACTTGATCTTCATTATTTTATATCTATATCATAATTCTTAATCATTTTAGACATTTTTCATTACTCTTTTGCCTTAATCTTTTTACTGTTTATTGACAAGACTATACTATTTTTGTGTAGCTCTATTTATCATTTAAGATCAATTTAGTTGCTACCACTGTTTTCAATTTGAGATGATATTTCTTATTTCATTGTATTATTTATTAATTAATTTATCAAATTTTCAAAAGCTAATATTATATATCTCTTAATGACAATTGATGGGAAGCGATATCGCATGGGCCGCGATATCATGTACGCGATATCACGTACGCGATATCGCAGTCCGCCGCAATGTCTATAAATAAGAAACGACTCTCCCTTATTTGAGATATAGTTTAGATTGTAGTGACACTTTGGCAGTTTGATCCCTCTAGAGTTAGATTATTTTTCCAGTATCTGCCTGCAGTGTGGTGANGCTTGGTAATCTCAGTGGTAGTTGTGCACGAGGTCCAAGATGTGTACGAATGATCAAGGAATGGCTGCTCGTCACACTTAGGCTAGATTAGATTCTCTTACCCTTTTCCTCCTAGCTTAGCTTAGTTAATTATTATTTTCCACTACCTTCAGGAGTAGCGTTAGAATTAGGAACACATCATACACCTCACTCTAGACTAAACCATACATGACAAATATAAATACTAGTCTAGGTGGGAAGACAACGAACTGCGACCTAAGGTTAACGATCTAGGTGCCACAACTAGTCTATCTGCAGAGTTCGACCGAATCGCACATGAAAACGCTCATATTCGTATGGTTGAGTGTAGGGACACCTCTGGCTACTCATCAACAATATAATTATATTTCAAGATGTTTCTTCAATGACCTAGGAACAATTATGTCAAGCAATTCAAAAATTAGAAGATTGTATTGATTTTTGTTAAGATTTAGGACTTTTGTATACAGAAAAAATATTTTCAAATTGTAACATACTAATAAAAAAACAAAAATATTTTTCAAAGAAAGAAGGATATAGATTTGTTTGTCTTCATTGTCATAAAAAAGAAAATATTTGTTTTGAGACTTAGTTCATAAAATCAAAATTAGAATTAAAAAAGTTTTTTATGATTATGTATGATTGGAGTTGGAATGCTCCAACGAGTATGTAGAAATTCAAAACAAAGTATCCAAACATAATGTTGTGGATTGGTATAACTTTTGTAGAAGTGTGTGTGCAAATGTTTTATTAAAAAATCCACAACAAATTGGAGGTCTAGGAAAAGTAGTAGAAATTGATGAGTTCAAGTTTGGGAAAAGAAAATATAATAGCAGTAGGCGTGTAGTACATCATTAGGTATTTGGAGGAATTGAATGTGTCTCAAACAATATGTTTCTTGTTGCTGTTGAAAATAGGTCTAAGAAAACATTGATAAATTTCATTTATCAATGGATAAAGCCAAGTTCTATAATTTATAATGACATGTAGAAAGCTTATAATTTAGAATGGCTTCATCAAATTTAGTTCAATCATAGGATGGTTAATTATTCACTACATTTTAAAGATCTAGTCATAGGTGTTCATACAAATACTATAAAAAGCACATGGTGAGTAATAAAAGCTAGCATTTCATGAAACAACTCAAGGAGGGAGTTACATGATTCATATCTCCATAAATACATGTAGAGGAAATATGCACCAAGAAAAGAAGATGCATTTTTAATATTAATTAGGCATATTACTGAACTTTGTATGGACCCTTCCAATAATATAGAAGGTTAATAATTCATCATGTATTTTTGAAATGGTATGTTCTTTTATTAGCAAAAACAAAAACTTTTTTTAAAATGTTCTCTCCTTCTAAAAGAGAAGAATCATGAATGTATACCTAATAAAGCTTGTGTTCAACAATTGCAAATGATAGACACAAACCAAGTTTGAGGTTTTAAATATAAATATTTGTAAAAAAAATATTTGGGAAAGTAATAATGAATGTCAATTATGATTTTGAAATGAATATTTAACTTAAAATGAATTAAATATGCCATGTAAATGACCCAAAGAATACTAAATATGCTTAAATTATTAAATTATGTGTTATCATGTTATTCAAAGTATCACATCCCTTAGTTACAGCTTGAGGAAAATCATATATGTAAAAGAGTTGGCTTGAATACTTACACTTGCATCAGTAAAGCAAGCATTCCATTTTGTCCATTTAGAAATGGAATATAGCTTCAAAGTTCACCTTAGAAAAATTTCAACATAAAAATCCTTTATGAAAATTTGTGACAATGGTGAATACCTTAGAAAGAGAGGTACGGTTCTGCAAACTCCATCTGTGGTTGCATATCCTAAGCATGTCCCACAACCCAAAAATGACAACAATACCTAGTAAAGCCAATGGCAACTTGTACATGCACGCAAAAACGTAGAACTAGAAATCTAAACTTAAACTCAAATTGCTAAAAAAATTAATCTAAAATAACCAACAAAAGTAAAAATCAAGATTTGGGAATTACAGGTTATGTTAAAATGGAAATATTTCTAGATGACATGTGGGAAGTAACTAGATGACGTTAGCATGCACTGGTTAATGGTGGTGCGTGAGAGTCTACGGGAGTCAACTCCCATATTGTGGAATGCTTTTTTAGCCTTGTTGCTTGGTGCTCTCTTGCTCATGCATTATTGTTGAAAAGCTCATTGCAAGATCCACCAAAACCCTCGCATCATATAGCACCTAAACCCTACCTATGTTTGTCACCCTACAACCTATCTCACCCTTCTCATAGCGTGTTATGCCTACCACATTATTGGTCTTGCCTTGTCACCCTACAAAGGTGCCCTAGAGTAAACTTGAATGAAAAACCAATGCTTAACTAAGATTACCCAAACATTACAATTAAATAATAATAATAATAAATATTTTCACCATATATGATACTCTAAATTTTTTTATCTTTAATTGATAGGTGCCATGTACTAAGTAAAACAAGGAAATCTAAATCATCAAGGAGATTTGGAGGAAGAGATTATGTAGGGTCACTAAGTGGGCAAACATGTGGCCAGTTCCTCTTTGGAAGAGGAAGATAGGAAGAAGAGGAAGGAGAAAGCCTACTTAGGTAGCAATAAAGGCATCACGGAGCAACCAATAAGAGGCTAGCAATTAGCAAAAGGCCTTTTCTTCCTTTCCTATTTTCATCTCTTTCCTAGTATCATCTCCCTTATCTTTCCCTTATTACACCCCATTATCCTACCATAGTCTAAGACTTACCCTAGTTGCTACCTGAAATTGGCTAGAGTAAGAATCCATTGAGGTTAAACTGTATAAGAGGCTTGAAATGCTTTCCCTTGAGTTTAACTATGAGAAGGACTAGGAGAAAGGTTGGGGTAGCATCTTGGTCAAGAAGGAGGCAACAATTACCCACCTGTGGGAGCTAAAGGGTTAAACTAAGCAACTAAGTTAGGCCATCTAGTCTTATTATGAGTACCTTTAGGGGGAGATGTAGAACCATCAAAATGGATGAACCAGTGAATAGTTTGCTAAGTCCACATCCTCCCCCTTTGTTTCTTTTGATGTTTATTTATGTTCATCCATGTTGGGATTATGTAATGAAGTGTTAACTTTTCTTACTTTAATTTAATGAAAATATTTCATATTTAATATTTCTACTATGCTTTTTACATTTTAAGTTTTGTTAAAATTATCAGTTACATTTTCTTTTCCACTTGAGACTATTCCTAGGCTAGTTATGCCTGGAAGTGATAAGCGATGGAGCAATCCAACACCCAACCATACAAGTCATAAGTGTTCACACATGATCCAATCATAATCTATAAATGCTCAATGTAATTATGCTAGTAATTGAGTTAAGTTCAAGATTTTTGTCTTCCCACTTAGAGCTAGTAAAGTGCAAGTGTATGGTTTAGCTTGTAGTGAGACATATGATAACTGATGATGTTGTTTGGCTCTTATAGCTCCGAATTGTAAACATGGTGAAAAATGTCTAAGTCTAGCTAATTAAGGAGACATAAATCTGTTCTAGCCCCTTGTAATGGATAACTATTCCTAATTTACTACACATGTCTTGGGCTCATGTAATCATCATTAGGTTACCAAGTATTATGCTACTAGGAAAACCAAGAGATACTACTACTAGGATTACCAAATGATCACACTTAATGCTGAAAGATAGTCATATCCATTTCACTTATTATTAACAAGTAAAAGTAAAGCATTTAAAAAAGTAAAGTGTTAAACTAGTAAACAGTAAACATTATGCTAAGTAAACATTAAGAAAATGTAATGATGTTGCAATGATGGGAAATAGTCTCGATCTTTATTTCTGTTCCTAACTTGTGTCCAAGTACAACTTGGTCAAATAAAAATTTCATTCAACTATGACACATCACACTATGGACCTTTACTTTCACTAAGTCTAAGCTAGGAAATCAACCTACAAAAATTTTGGTTACTATGGGAATGAAAGTTATGTGAATCGTGAGTCCAAGTGTTGTATTTATAGGGCTGCACACATCCTGAGACATCGTATCAATGATGATGTATAAAGAGTGTTGACATAAGATCAATGATATCATTGATACGATGTCGTTTTGTTTGTGACGAAGGTTTGACTATATCATACCCCCACAATTGACTGGAAACTCATCCTCGAGTTAAAATAAAATGAGGATAGAATCCATTACAAAATTGGGAGGTAGATTCAACATGACATGACTAATGGACTATTTACATAACTCAAAATGTCGCAGTGGTGTTGTATAGAATTCAACTTAAGTGTATGAAAAAACAAAACAAAAACTAAAGGAGCTTGATGTAGCCTATGTGCCTAATGGTGGTGGCTCTTCTATCAGTTGCTTACCCTTATCATCAAGCTTTTTGAATTGATATCAATTTAGCAACACTTTAAGCTTTTCCTCTTCTCTTCTAGGATCATGTACTGTTCATGCTTGTTGTGCAATGTGATATGGAGCTAGTACATCCCATGGACATGGTAGTTGCAGAAACATCTGATTAGCTTTGACATACCATGCTGCAAACGACCACCTTTCTTCTTTTAACAACCTAACCATCTTTGGTAGCTCCTAATAATCAAACATTCTCCTAGCCAGGTTTGTTGCCACATCTTTCTGGCCCTAGTAGCTAGCTTTTACAATTTCTCATTGAGAATTTTCCACATGTAATTTTTGTAAAGCATCTTTTCGATCTAAAAATTCTTTCTCATACAACATACACTGTTGCTACCTATTTTTTCAATTCATTCTTGGGCTTGCTTGTTGTTAACATGGCCAAGCTAGCATATTGGAGATTCACTAACCCTGTGTATTTTGTGAGGTCTTCTATTTGTGTGTCTTGGTTTTTGACTTCTACTTGGTGGACATGAGCTAAACTATCCAAGATTGCATGCTAGTTAGGATCTACATAGAAATAGAGCTAATCTTAACATTGACCATCTAGATTGGCCTCGTTTTACCACATGCTCATTTTGATTGTATATTTCTATCTAATCACGTAGACCTATTCCATTGATAGGGTTCTATTCTCATAGGCCAAGTGACTCATTTTCTAGTTGACATAAGCTAATTACTCTCGAAGTTGTTGGATGCTTTCTTTGAGCACATTCTTTTTTCAATCAATGTTGGTCAACCAAGCATTATCGATAGCTAATTGTTTTTTCTCTTCCTACAAGGAAATTAGTGCATTTACATGCACATATGTTTATTCCTTTGCTATTGATGCATCCTAAACTGCCTTCTCATTCTTTTTTTCATCCATATGTTATGATGAATCAATCTATTCATGTCGTCTGTGTGGAATTGGTCTAGTTAGTTTTGCGCAACAAACTGAGTAGGATCTCTTCTTTCTATGCATAGGGTGGTGAGATTTTCTTAAAGTCTTTTGACTTCATTTTCATCATGCTCTACCTTGGTCTTGGAAATGACCAACTTATCCTTGATGACTATTAATTTAGACTACACTATAGTGATATCTTGAGGGATATGAAAAAGATTTTGCATGACTTGTCTTGTTTGCAGTAGTCTATCAAGAACATCTTCATATTTAGTAGGAGTCATTGAGGTACCAACTACTATTTGAATGTCCCTTGCTCTAGAAATATCCAGTGGTGACACAACATGAATGTTGAATGATTCTTTGATGTGATCTATAATTACTTCAGTAGCTCTCACTACATCTTGATGCTACATTACCAACACTATGGATCCTTCTCCAGTTTCCAACATCACTTGGAATAATGTAGCATTCACTGATATCTATTGTGATCATTCATCCCCTTCTCTTAATTGCAATGAAATTTGACTATTGGCAAGGTTTGGTTAAATTATAGGCCTGATTGCATGATTGATGACTTTGTAAAGATTGGTCCCTTCTCTCGTATCTTAGCTTATGGTATATGCAATTTATTGTAGATGGCTCATTGATGGTTGATAATCTTACAGTGGTGGTGGTGAAACTTGTTTCTATTACTTTTCTTGTTGCTAAGTAGTTGGTGGTTGGATACTAGGTCCTACTTGCTATTGTTAAGTAGTAGTTTGGATGGTTTTGGTAGGAGTTGAACATGTAGCTCCCTTAGTACCTTCTTACTTTTCTAGTTGATTCTTTTTTAGAGGCATGGGTTTCAAAATCTCTATGTCTAAGGAATTTTGAGCTTTTCTCAAAACATCATTTGTGTAACTCAGGATGCCTACCTATTTACATAGTTTCCTGATTAGGTAGGGGAATGGCAATGTTGGCTTCTCTACCTTCTTCTCTTCAAACTGCCTTTGAATTTTGAGCAAGTATAGATAGGTGACATTTACATTGAATTTCCCATTAAAATGGCACTCTCTCTAGCTACATAAGTTGATATTCTATTGAGCCTCTTAGTTGGGAATAGATGATAAGTTCTAATCTTAAAATAAATTTTCTCCTCTACAGTAATCTCACTATACTCTTTATATTCCTTGTCATAGGCTCTCTATAGCTACAATATTTTCACATTTATTTTAGACCTTGTGGATATTTATGCCACTAGTTGATAATGTAGGCTAAAGGGGAGATGATTGAAGTTGTGTTCTAATGGCCTCTGGTGCAAACTCCATGAAAGGGCCAAAATTGAGTTCCATAATGACTGTGTACATGATCGATTTCTCTTGGATGGCTTGGAGGTAATTAAGTGACAACATGAGATTTTGTCCTTCTTTAGGTGCTTATGGTGCTAATGAGTGGCAAGGTACCCCTACACTCAACCATATAAATACAAGCATCTCACGCACGATCCGGTCGAACTCCAAGGACTAAATGCTTACGCGCCTTAATGGAACACTTAAGGTTAATCAATAGTTGTCTTCCCAAACTTACTTGTATTGTCACAGTTGTATGGTTAAGTAAGCTTGAGGTATATGATTTTTATATCTTTTGTTTTTTTAATGCCTATGCTAATAGGGAAAGGTGAAGAGAACTAAATGACTAACTTTCATTAACTACTTGCTAACTAAGTTCTCATTATCCTAGCACCAGTATCTGTTTGCACTTGTTGCACACACCCTGAACCAGTGCAACATTGCTAGGATTACCNGGTCGTACTGAGTGTATTTAACTAAGAGGGTTGAAGGTTGAGAGAGATATTAATTAACTATGAAAGCATTAAACAATCATTAATTACTAATTAGCTTAATCTTTATGCCGCAAGGTTTATCATAAAGTTCATCTTTATTTTCATACACAAATGTGTGCTCAAGTACAATTTTCTCGAATAAAGATCCATTCACTTTAAGACTCCTACTATGGGCACATGGAAATTATTCTAACTCTGGAATGGTAAAACTACTATAGTTTGGCTAAGGGTCTAAGTCTAGATGCCTAAAACAGGGAAAGCCACCTCTTATTTATAGACATTGCAGCAGGCTGCGATATCATGTACATGATATCGTAGGGGTAGATGCGATATCGTGGCTCATCATACCCCCATGACTAAATGAAAACTTGTTCTCGAGTTCCTTACCAAATATTGGGAAGGTATGAGATTATTATACTAATGGTGAATGGGGTGACATGTGAACAGATCATCATTACAACACATGACAATATTAGTGTTCATGACAAGAAGAGTGAACACTACACACATTTGACATCTACCCTTATTTGGCAACTGAGAGAAGAGAGAGAGAGAGAGAGAGAAGTCTATTGCTACCAACGCCAAGATTGCACCTTCCATTGTCCATCCATAACTACGCCATCGATCTTGTTCCTTGCATAATTGCTCTAGCACCAGTCCATTCCAAGTGTTCCCTCCAGATCCAATCCATTAGTGTATGATTACCATCTGCACACACAGCACAATCTTATATTAGCAAGGGTAAATGAATCATAATGCAGTTAATTCCTTGCCTCAGTGTAAGGTCCATTGGCTGAGTTGTGATATGGCTTATGCGGATTCTAGAGATATAATACTGGTGACTACCCAAGGTGTAGGGGTTAGGAGAAAATTAAAAAAATTGGACCAGGACCCCCATGACTGAGAACANAAAGAAAATAATGCATCAACCAAAATATAGACTATTGATACAACTGGCAATGAGGTGAAAAAAATGGAGAAAGAAGGATGAAAAGAAGAGAATGGAATGGAGTCTTAACAACAAGGTGATGTATAGCCCCTTGTGTATTAATGGTTAATGTAACTTAGTAGATCTCATTCCAAATCCAGCCTCAAAAAATCCACATTCATTAACTTCACATTAATACATTTGGCCAATCCATCCACTTGGAGTAACAAGAATGCTTCTGCCAGAAAGTCACCACCATTTCGACGAAACGAAAAAGGAGAAAGTAGGAAGTGAGAAGGATCCTTAGTTAGAGGAAACATGTTTATTTAGTTCCATAACCAGTGCTTGTAGCCTAGATGATTATTTTGTCTAAGGGATGTGCTTTGAATTCCCACTCTCTCTCTCTCTCTCTCTTTTTGCGTGAGAATCACACCATGTAAAGACTTATTATTTTTATTAGCTGAGCTTCCCAATAATGGAGCAGTGTCGGAATGGTAAGGAAAACTTAAGAAAAAAACATCCAAGCACCCAAGAGAATGGCTAGCACAAATGCATCAAGTTCCCTTGAAGTCACACCCTTTTTAGTCCTTGAGTCCTTCCTTAGTTTGAGAAATGCCCAATCACCAATTCGTTGATAGTTCTTATTATTTAAGGAAAGGGACTATACAGTTCCAAGCCAAGAGAGACCATAGAAATTCATGGATGCATGGATGATGTGGACTCATTGCTTGTTAGATCAAAAGAACCACACATTAGTATCAACATCATAACTCAAAGGTAAAAATCAAACATTAGCAATCAATGGAATACAGTTCATACCATCTTCAGGAGCACTTATTAGGTGACAAAATTAACAAAATAAATAAACACACAACTAAACAAAAAAGTATGAACAATGTTGCAAAACAAAAACAAGAAAAGTTAAAGAAATTTGCAAAACAAAAATGTGTAAAACAAAAACTTAAAAAGGGAGCAAGGGCCTTGATTGATTAGCATAGGTGGTCATCTCTCCCATGACTAAGTTGGAAGGGGGAGATCTGAAATAATGAGCAAGGTTGCCCTCTCTCAGAGGTATTATGTGCACTAGCTATTCTAAGTTCATGGAAGGGTTTGGTTTATTGCACATTGACTAGTAATCTTTTATTAGAGCTTTCAGGTTTGTATATGGTCATGGCCCCTAAGGGAAAGGTTGTCTGCATGATGTAAGGCCCTTCCCACAATGTTTAAAATTTTGTGCATTGTGGCACATGTGTGGGCTTCTAGTAGAAGACCTTATCTCCTTGTTTGTACTTAACCTTTCAAATTTTTAAGTCATGAAGTTGTTTGTTATGTGCCTTTTGCAACTCATTTGATGATAGGGAAACCAATCAGTTTTCGTCTAGCATGTTTAGAGTTTCCAATCTTTGTTTTTGTACTAGATCAAGGTCAAGGTGGAGGTCACATGTCACGGATAGTGTACGGAGCTCAATTTGAATTGGAAGCTTTGAAAGTTTTCCATATACTAACTCATAGGAAGAATAGCCAATAAGGAGTTTCCATGTGGAGCAGTATGCCTAGAGAGCATCATTCAATTTAGTGCTCCAATCTCCCCTATATTTGCTAATTTTCCTTGTTAATATTTTAGTAATCTCCTAGTTGGTGACCTCGACTTGGCCATTAGCTTGGGAGTGATAAGGTGTAGTCAATTTATGTTCAACCCCTAAGTGTTGCATCAATTTCTCAAAGGTTGCACCTATGAAGTGTGTTCCATTATCCAAGATAAGTGCATGTGGCACACCAAATCTGTTTATGACTTGTTGTTGCACAAATCGTGTAGCTGTAGATGATGTGTAGTCTATAACAACAACTACTTCAGCCCATTTCGTTAGATAGTCTATGACAATGATGNTCTTAATAGTCATTTGTATCCCTACATAGTGACCTCCACAAGGGCCCTCATGAGCATCTTGGAGAACTCTTAGTTGGTCCACATTGGGGACACACCATCAAACCAAGCCATCAGGATAGACTTTGTAAAGTTGTCCGTTGATCTCCATGAAGTACTTGGATCTGTGAAGAAACTGTTGTTTCTTTCTAAAGTCCAACTCCTATGGTGTTTTTTGGGAAAGGAGATAGGTGAGAATGCTACTATGCTAATTTGTTTCCATGGGTTGGTTATTTACTACATCGGCAAAGAGGGCTTCATCAGGAAAATGATCGAATATGGCATATTTATCCTCCTTGTTGTTCTAGTGCAACTGAGATAAATGATCTGCAACTACGTTCTCGGTGCCCTTTTGATTGATCATAGTTAGATCAAACTCCTATAGGATTACCAGCCATCATATAATACGAGGGCTAACCATTAGCTTGTTCATGAGGAACTTGATTACACTATGATCTGTATGGATGAACACTTTGTAACGTAACACATAGTGCCTAAACTTATCTAGTGCAAACACTACAGCCATTAATTATTTTTTTGTCATTGTGTAGTTAAGTTGTGCACCAACGATACTCCTACTTGCACAGTGGATGTAGTAAGGATGTTTTTGGTCATCTAACTGTGTAAGTACAGATCCTAAGGCATAACTGGATGCATCAGTCATTATATGGAATGGTCTAGACCAGTTAGGGGCTTGTAGAATGGGAGTTTCCGCAAGCTTTTATTTTATTGTTTAGAATACTTGTTCACATTCCCTGGTTCATTTGAATGGTGCATCCTTCTTCATTAGTTCTACCAATGGTTTGGCAACCTTGAAGAAGTTCTTAATGAATCTCCTATAGTAGCCAATGTGTCCAAGGAATGACTGAATGTCTTTGATAGTTTCTGGTGGTCAGGTGATTCCTTGGATGACCCTAACTTTATCTAGGTCTACCTCTATTCCTGAATGTGAAATCTTATGCACAAGTACTACGCCTTCTTGGACTATTAGATGGCTTTTCTACCAATTGAGCCTTAAGTTGGTTTCTATGCATATTTTTAGCACTTACTCTAATTGGTCCAAGGCTTGATCAAAGCTTGTTCCATAAGTGGAAAAGTCATCCGTAAAGACCTCCACTCCGTTCCTTCTCTGCTGTTGGAATATGCTTAGAACTAGGCGTTGAAACGTGATAGGGGCATTGCACAAGCCAAATGAAATTTTTTTATATGCAAATGTTCCCCAGGGACTGGTGAATGTTGTCTTGGCTTGATCTTTTGGTGCTATCCGTATTTGGTTGTATCCACTATAGCCATCTAGAAAAACTATGGTGTCTAAGACTTGGTCAATGAATGGTAATGGAAAGTGATCCTTGAATGTTGCCATGTTCAGTAGCCTAAAATCTATACACACCCTTCATTTTTCTCCCTTTTTAGGAACGATCACCAAAGGGCTAACCCATTCACTATCAGCAATGGGATATATGAACTCAGCCTTAAGAAGTTGCTTTATTTCTTCTTTTACTATTTGTTTCAATTTCGAGTTCAATCACCTATGTAGTTGTTTTCAAGGTTTTATGGAGGGGTCCGTGTAAATCCTATGCTGGCATATCCTAGGATCTATTCCAGTTAACTCGAGGTATGACCAGGAAAAGGCTTTTGACCACTTGTTTATCACTTTTAGTAGTCTTTCTTTTTGTTTGGGAACAAGTCTTGCATTGATGATCACCAGTTTTCCATTTTCAAGGGTCATGTACTCTAAACCGGTGGGCAATGGTTTCAAATCTAAGGGCTCCTGTTTAAATCTCTTAGGAATTTCCAACTTTCCCCAGTTGATGTTTTCGAGGTTAAAGCTTGAAAGTTGGCAATGAACTTACTCCAGTGTGTCTATGCTTTCAATGTAAGCACTACTTATTCCCTCAGTTAGTTCCATGTGTGTTAGCGAGTTGCTTTCTTGATCAACCATCAACCACTAGGTGTCTTCTTGTCATGTGGCTGCTGCATACATGCAATTTTATATATTAATGTCTTTTGCACACCGATTGCATGTAGGCAATGCTAAAATTTGCATAACGTATGATTTATACATGCAATGGCACCTTGTGTCACTGTATGCAATGGATGGAACTTTCTTCTTCTTGATCTTTCCAAAAGTGTTCTTCTTGGATATTTCTAGGGAAAGATCATGGATTCCTAGGCATGCATCTATGGTACTTAGCCATGATCTTCCCATTATTATTGGGAAGTCCCCCTTATCGTTGTTTACTTATATCACTAGGAAATCAGCTAGATACAACCACCCACATACAGTGGTAACAATGTCCTCCACTAGTCTCAAGGGGACAATGATGGACTGATCAACCAGCTCTAGTCAAATGTTACTCTTCCTTAATGGAGGCAGGTTTTAGGCTTTATACATCTCTTGTGATATTAAGTTGACTCTAGAACCTGAGTCCAGAAGAGCCTTACATGGTTCATTCCCAGCAACTTGGAGATAGAGTAGAGGACTTCTAGGATCAAAGAATTTTCTGGGAAGGTGGCCCACCTTAATCCAATCAGCAACGACATGTGTTAATATAACCGTGTGTGTTAAGCTTGATTTTTGGGTTGAAGGAGACCCTGAAGCCTTACTTGATAGGGAGGTATTCAGATGTTCAACCACTTGTGATGGTGAGGGCTTGGTTGGATTGTTGGTTTTGAAGAAAGATCTTTTCTGCATAAGGTTGTTAGAACTAACTACGGGTTAAGGACTCATAGCCCTCATGACATTGGATTGCTTTGATTGAATGGGGAGTGCCCCTTGCATTGCTAGAGCGGGTGGTAATGGAGCTACCAGTGTGAGAGTTGCGAATGGGTTCAGAGGATGGTATGTGTGTGGGTTATCTCTCCTAGGAGAAGGAGTCCTATAATACTCCTAAGCTTGGTAGTGATGTTGTGGTGTCACGTGACCAACAGAGTAACGTGGAGAGATTGGCTACTGCACGTAATAGCCATATGGATCTAGTTGCTAGTAAGAGTATTGTTGGCTTGGTGGTGGCATCCCCCATGACTGTGGGTATTGCCACTACTGGTGTTGCTCAATAGGTTGTGGCGGAGTTCCACTTGGGTAATACATTAAACGTTGGTGGAACTGCCTTAGGTTACCTTGGGGATAAGGTAACCGTCGGGGTGCTTGCCTTTTGTTAAGTCATGGGTTGAGTGCATACACCCCAGACTCTTGTAAATGTGAGATTACTGGGCAACATCCCTTAGGATGGTCATATTGGCATATCTCACATCCACCATCATTGTTTGTGTCAGAATCCACAACCTCTTTGATGATGGCCATTTTACCCTTACCTTTGTTACGTGCATGGTCTAAATCCCTCTTTTTCTTTTTGTCATAGTCACTACTTCGCTCCTTAGACTCCTCTATAATTTTAAGAACGATTTCAAATTTACTATACAAGGAGTCCCACATTTGGTCTACCTTTGCTGACATTTCTATTGTTAATTTTTGGAGTGGCAAGGTTTTTCTATTCATCATCTCCTCAAGTGGTGACTCTTCCTCCTCCTCATAGAATCTCACTCTCCTTTTTCGGAGGGAAGGATCACGGTTGTACTCTTATGCACTTTATCTCTTACGTAGCTCCCCTTCTTCCTTAGCTACTTACTCTAGCAATCTATGGACTTGATGGGACCTAAGCTTTGATAATCTCCCTTGGGCATGCATTCCAAGGGTTCTCCTAGTTTCATGCCTAAGTCCATCGACGAGATTGCGTAGTTGATCCTACTGCAAGTAATCATGGCCCGAGCAACAATGTAATAGTGCATAATATCAGTCCATGGTAGCATCCAATGGTTCATGACTTCCTTGCTTCCATCCTTGGATTTTCTTTTGTAGGTTGGACATCCAAGAGTATTTTGATATTTATCATTAAACAATTCTAGCATCGTACTCCACCTTTGAATGGATTCTGATTTTAAGGACCAGTACCAGCTTTCTGCTTCTTTTACTAGTGTCCTTGAGAACAACTTAGCTTTTGCCATTCATTCTCGATGTTCTGCAAGGTACATGCATCATGAAATGCCTATAAGTGGTTTTGAGGATTAACGTTGTATCCCCCCTCAAATCGCGGGATATTATTCATGTCTAACCTCTTAATCCTGCTATCTTTTTGGTGCCTTGTGGAAATTCTTACAACCTCCATGATGTCTAACATGCTTCAGGTTGTAAGTAGGGGTTCTTCATGGTCATTTCTTTCATAGCATCTATGATGTCTATGCAGTTCCCTACTATCCCTTCTTCCATGCTGTGATTCTCTAGAGTGCCCTCGTCCTCACTCTCGACTCTCTCGTCAAGGTTTCTCACTCTGTTTACCTTTATCCTCACAATTAGGTTCCTTATGACTGCATCCTGATATTGAAGGAGAGGATGAATGTGATGATGAAGGTGAAGAAGAAGGAGAACCATCACCATGCCGATGTTTCCTACCTTCTCTTCGATGGTCTTGGCCCCGATCGTGATTACGATCAAACTGCCCACCCTTATCATGTGTTTGTGTTCCCTCGTTGAACACTTGGTGTTCATGGGGATCAGAACTAGGATTGTAAATTGTCAAGTGGAGGTTCTAATACACCACCTCCTCAGTAGGAGGGGGAACATCGTTTTGTGGAGAACCTATTGAAATAGGTTCACAACCCTTAATTTCGCTTAAGACAGGTGGAACATTATGGGGTTTTTTTCCCTACAACGATGTATAGTATCTCTTTTGTTGCAAGTACCTTTGACATTGCGCTTCTGTGGGATGGTAGTCCCTTGTGTCATGGTCACATGCAACATACTCTACATACAAATATGACATGCCTATTCATGCAAGAGCACAAAGGAGCATGTTGGGGACTGCTCAGCCTGGAGCCAACACTATGTTACCCTCCAAGTCTCTCCAACGCAGTTTTTCATCTTGATGAAGAATAAAGGTAAAGTCAGGTACATATTCATCGTGATGAATATATACCACACAGAATTGTTGAGGAACTGGTGGATCTTGGTTACATGTGTTGTGCTGCTGACTGTCTCTAGTGTTGGTCCTAGGCGGTGAAGTGCTTTTGTGCAAAGAAGAAGACATTTTATCTTATTCGGTGTGCTATTTACCATTATCTTATTTTTCTTTTGATCAACCCTAATGGTTCATTCTAGTGTCCCAATGATATGAATGATCTCCTATGTTCTACGTAGCGCACAAACAACTAAGTCCCCAGCAACGGTACCAATGATGAGTGGCGAGGTACTCCTACACTCAACCATACGAATACGAGCATCTCATGCATGAGTCAGTCGAACTCCAAGGACTAAGTGCTTACGTGTCTTAATGGAACACTTAAGGTTAATCAATTGTTGTCTTCCCAAACTTACTTGTATTGTCATAGTTGTATGGTTAAGTAAGCTTGAGGTATATGGATTTTATATCTTTTGTCTTTTTAATGCCTATGCTAATAGGGAAAGGTGAAGAGAACTAAATGACTAACTTTCATTAACTATTCACTAACTAAGTTCTAATTATCCTAGCAACAGTATCCGTTTGCACTTGCTACACACATCTTGAACCAGTGCAACATTGCTGGGATTACCAAACGCTACTCGTTACTAGGTTACCAAGAATTACACATGTGCTCGAAGTGGTTGTCCTGAGTGCACTTAACTAGGAGAGTCAAGGGTTGAGAGAGATTAATTATCTAGAAAAGCATTTAAACATTTAACAATAATTAAATCTTATTTAGCTTAGTCCACATGCTGCAAGGTTTATCAGAAATTTCGTCTTTATTGTCGTACACAAATGTGTGCTCAGGTATAATTATTAAGAAGAGCCTTACATGGCTCTTTTCCAGCAATTTGTAGATAGATGAGTGGACTTCCTAGACCAGATGTTTTTGTAGAAAGATTGTCAACTTTGATCTAGCTAGAAACAACGTGAGTTAACATGACAGTGCAGATCCTAGGTGGAACTTGGTTTGAAGGGAACTTGAAGGTATTTGATGTAGAGGATAGGGGTGCTGGAGATGTAGGGCAATCAACTAGAGTAGGTTATGAGGGTTGGAAAGGATTGCTAGGCCAGAAGAAAAGTTGTTTCCTTGATCAATTATCCAGACCACTTGGTTGTAAAATTGGTTGTGAGTGTACAATCCTTGTAGCATTTCATTGTTGCAGTTGTGGAGGAATATCACCTTGCATAGATGGATCAAAAGGTAATTGAGGTGTAGAGGGATGTGGAGGATGATAAGAATGTGTTCGGTGGTACTCTGGAGAGTAATAGTGATGCTAGAATGATGCATGACTTACCAAACTTTTAGGGGAAATGGGCTACTAAACATAGTAGCCATATGGATTGGGTTTCCTATAAGGGTACTACTGCATTGGCAAGGGCATTTCCCATAATTTTTGTCAATACCACTATTGATATTGTTCATACAATTGTGGAGGAGTTTCACTTGGGTAGTAAGCTTGTTGTTGCTAGTGGAATTATCTTGGACTACCTTAAGGATAACGCAATCATCTTTGAGCTTGCCTACATGCTAGGTAAGGATTCAATGCATACACTCTAAACTCTTGTAAGCGTGACACCACAAGGCAACAACCCTTTGGATGTTCATATTGATAGATTTCACATTTAGTTTCATCATTAGAATCCAACTCCACAACTTCCTCTACTATAGTAGCTTTGCCCTTACCTCTTTAGTAGGCACGTTCAACTTCTTTTTTCCTCCTGCTATTACAATCACTATTTTGCTTTTTGGATTCTTTAGCAATCTTTAACGTGGTTTAAAAATTTTCATCCAAAGAGTCCCATAACTTTTTAACTTTGACCAAAATGTTAGAAATAGATTTTTGAATGAGCAAGGTCTTTTTGTTCACCACTTCATCAAGTGGTGATTCCTCCTCATCACAAAATTGAACGTCTCATTTTCTAATGGATGGGTCCCTATTATATTCTTTAGAACTTTCCCTCTTTCATAGCTCACCTTCTTTTTTTTCTAGCTACTTAATTAGCCTTTTGATCTAATGAGCTCTCATTTTAGACAACCTTCCTTAGGCATACATCCCAAGGGTTCTCCTTATTTCTACTCTAAGCCAATCTACGATGTGGCAAAGTTGTTTTCTCTAAGAGTAACCATGGCTAAGGCATCAATGTAGGAGTGAATAGTCTCGGCCCATGGCAACATTCAAGAGTTCATGTACCCCTTGCTTCTAGCCTTGGATTTTCCTTTTTAGATTAGACACTCTAGAGTACGTTTGGTATTTGTCATTGAATAGTTCTAACATGGTACTCCATCTGTGGATAGATTTTGGCTCTAAAGAGTAGTACTAACTTTTAGCTTCCTTAATGAGTGTCCTTAGAAAAATCTTGAGTTTTTACCACTCGTTCTCTATGTTCTATAAAGCATAGGCATCTTGAAAATCTTGTAGATGTGTCTATGGATCATAATTGTATCCTCCCTCAAATCTTGGGATATTGTTCATGTTTAGATGCTTGATTCGACTATCCTTTATATGCCTAGTTGGGATTCTTACTACCTCCACAATATTGAGCATACTTTGAGTCACTAATAAGGGTTCATCATCATCACTATGTTGATGATATTGATGATGATTTTAGCCACCCCTTCGATTTTAGTGGCTCCCACAATCATTGTTATTTCATCAATCACCTTCATCATGGTTTTTTTGACAATGACTTCCATGAGAACAATTAGATGAAGAGGAATGTTCAGAATCGGATGAAGAGGATGAAGAGGAAGGTAGACCACCACCACCACTGTTGCACTTATTATGATCACCATCATTAACTCCCTTGTTATGATCATGTTTACCTGAGTCCCTACCTTGGCTATCACTCTTTCTTGACCCTAGTTTATGAATAGTTGATTGTAGGGTTAGGTTCACACCCTTGCCATTAGTAGTAGGGGGTGGAGAATCTTCATGTTGAGAACCTTCCAAGGAAGGATCCTCATTGTTCTCTTGATCTAGCAGAAACAAGGGGTTAGTGTAATGTTTTCCCTTTATAGCTTCATGGAGTTTCTCCTAACATTTATCTCTTTGACATTATGTTTTAGTGGGGTAGTAGTTTTAAGTGTCATATCCATCTAAAACATACTCTTTGTGAAGATCCACTATGCCCAATTTTTTAAGGGTTTTGAATAGCATTTCAAGCACAGATATATTGGGGGGTAAGATGTTGTTTCCCTTCATATCACACCATTGCATTTGTTCATTTCTATGTAGGATGAAGGTGAAATTTGACACAAACTCATTTGGATGAGTGTACAGCACCTTGCATTCTTGTGGGATTGATGGTTTGGTATCTTCGAGCTTACGAGAAGAAGACATTTTGTAAAATAAAATGGAATTGTCAGTGTTCTTTTATAATTTTATGTATAGTGGAAATGATATTGACCTTTAGGCTCATGCAATGATATAATGGTATTCACTTAAACCTAAACAGCGCATGTTCCACAAACAAAGTCCTCGACAATGGCACCAATGATGAGTGGTGAGGTACCCCTACATCCAACCATACGAATCACAGGCATTCATGCACAATCTAGTTGAATTCTATGGACTTCATCATTTCCAGTGCATTAGCCCTTTAGGAAGTGAATCTAGCCTTAAGGTTAATTTTTGTCTTCCCAATTACACTTGTGACGTTCATTGGTATGGTTAAGTGTAACTAAGGCATTTAATTTTTATTATTTTTATGTTTTATAGTCGGGTGCTTGAAATGTAGATAAAAAGGGATTTAAATTACTAATATAAATTAACTAATTAACTAATCATTTAACTAATCCTAACATAAGTATCTATTCCCACTTTTCGTACACATCTTAAACCCACGTATCCACTGTTGGACAACCAAACGCTATGCTACTGGGCATACCAAGCGATAATGCTACTGGGATTACCAAGTGAATACGTGTTACGCTCAAAGTGATTGTACTTATGTGTGTAATTTATCTGGCTTAATTACTTATCTAACATAGTAACTAGAAAATAATTAATAATTAATTAAAAACATTAAATAAATAATTAGAAATAATAAATGCATAAATAAAATTGCTAATCTATCCAAAGTGCTATAGGGTTTATCAAAAATCTCATCTTTATTATTGCACACACTATCATGCTTAGGTACAACAATGCTCAAATAAAGATCTATACACTCAATGACTCTTATTGTGGACACTTGAGGTAAAACATTCTAACTTCTGAATGAAAAAAATGCAATAGCTTCACTACTACTGAAATCTAGATTACCATAAATGCAACTGGTAGGCACGTATTTATAAGTGAGAGATAAACATTGCGTCGATAGGGCCTCATCGACGTGGTTGACTACATCAATGAGGCCTCATCGACATAGCCAACCAACAACAACTCATCAGATGTCATTGGAATGTGGCACGGACTTATTTAAATCTTGGATAGAAAGGCTAGTAATTACTTTAATCAAAAATAAAACATAAGAATTCATTATGCCTATGGTAAGACACCTCACGTCTCGATTTCTATAATTCCTTCTAAGTCCATCTCATCTCACTATAACAATAATCATACATTGTGATTTAATGGCCACCTCATATTCTCTATACGAGGGTGAGTTTTAGGCACATAAAGCAACAAAGCAGAAGCTAGAAATAGCGAACGTGAAACTCAAGGTTCTTCGCACGCGATTTGAAGGATAACATACAGTCGCGGAGAACCTGGGACGTCAAATGAGTGACTACCAGTAGCTGTAGGCATCAATCCAAGCATTCGACATCGAACGCAAGCAATTCGTAGCCTGGTTTGTCAACCTCAAAGAACTCTTCCCGGCGCTGCCATGTCCTTGGAAAGTTGTAGTTCCAGCACACATTGGAGAAGCTACCTAGACTATGAATGACCCTAGAAGTAAAGAAGAAAAGATGAGGGCTCTCTTGGAGACTTTCCGGCTACCTCCAAAAGTTGTAGCTCCTGCGAGGTAACCGTCATCTGTGCCGTCACCAATGCATGGGCTAGAGGCTAGAGAAGGTCTGTCAAAACCATCTCCTCTAGGGATGTGATCTTCTTCAACAATTTTGTGCATCATCCTACACAACAGAGGCTCCAGGACCAGCGAGGTGTTCAATTTTGTCTCTAAACACTACCATTTTTTGTAATTTGTCCTTCTCTATAACTCGAGCACTTGGTCAAATTAATGTTGTGTCATGTGTGTATCAAGTCATGTGCGTTGTTAATAAAAGTCCATACCTTCCAAATTGTAGAGTAACTCAAGGACGAGTTTTTACTCAGTCGTGGGGGTATGATGAAGTGTCATTAAGTCGATGCGTCTACTAGGCTGCATATATGTGGCCACGTCAACGCGGCCCCGTTGATGTAGCCTTCCATACGTCGACATGGCCCCATTTAGGCAGAGCCTATTTTGACCTATAAATAAGAGGCCCTTCCACCTCATTTAGGTACTTTTCAGTTAGTTGTAGTGAAGCTCTTGCAGTTTGTTCTCGTAGGAGATAGAATATTTTCCAAGTGCCCGCAACAAGTGTAAGAAAAGTGATCGGCTCTTTATTCGAGCATTGATGTATCTAAGCCCATTGGCGTGACAGCAATAAAGATGAACTCTTCAAGCATTCCTTGCAGCATTTGGACTTAGCCATTTTATTGCATTTATTAGTTTAATATGTTTATGCTTTGTTAGTTACTTAAGTTTATGTTATTAATATTTTAATCACTTTTTCTCACTCATAAGATCATAAAGATCATAAGTACGACCATCTCGAACGTAAACCCAACACTTGGTAACCCAGTGACGCTTAACGTCTAGTAACCCGGTAGTGTTTAGGGGATGCTCAGAATGTTCCTGGAAGATGGGACTGGATACTTATGTTAGGAGTAGTTAGGATTTAGGTTAAGATAATATTAGATTAATTAATACTCTAGCCTTATTTTCCAAAATAGTTAGCTGCCAAAAGATAAGTAAAAAGCTATAAAAATCATTAGCCTTAGTCTCACTTAACCATCGTAAACAAAACATCACAAGTGAGATTAGGAAGACAATGACCATTCTAACCTCAGGCTTCACTAGTTAGGGTCTGGTGTATGTTAAGTGCTTACAATCTACGAAATTTGACCAAGTCGCGTGAACACCCGTGATTCGTGTGGTTGGATGTAGGGGTACCTAGCCACTCGTCATCGAATCTACACTGATATCGAATCCTTGATGTTAGGTCCCCAATATTAGGTCATACAAAACCTATATATATAAGGGGACTTTGTAATTTTTTCATCATTTTTCCTTTTTACACAAGGTATATTTTTTAAATTTTCTTCTCTAATCTAAGCTCTGACCTCCTAGATTTCCCAAGCCATAACTTGATCATTATCGCTCTGATTTTTGTGCTTTTTGAACCTATTTGATCACAGAGTGCTCATCTTAGTTGGGGGGATGCTAATGAGGAAATTCTAAGCCAATTTTTCAAAAAAAATTATAACACTTGGAAGTTATTTTAAGGTTAAGTATGAAGTACAACCTGAAAATTATTAATAAGGACTAATTGTGATGAAGCCAGAACACTCAAATAATGCTCTTAAGGAATCATAACCAATCATAATGAGCCATACATATGAAAAAAAAAAGATAATTGTGAGGAGTCATAAAGGATTAACACTTATAGGGTAACTTTTTGAAATTTTATCTAACTCTACAATTATAAACTAAGAACTTAATGTAACTAAGGGTATCAATAAGGTATGGAATCGTTAGAATTGCACCTTGTGAATACCTTAGTAATTTTTAATTCTTTATTATTGCAGATGGCCTCAGAGAGAGGAGCATAAGGAGGACCCTCACAACATGCAAGTAAGTAACTAAGAAGCCAAGGTAGAGGTTGAAAAGGAGGACAAGAACCAGAACATATGGAATAGGAAGCCTAATCATTTAGCATTCATCAAGAAACTCCTACTATAGAAAAATCAACCCAAGGAGATGCAAAGGAACCACAAGTGCTAGGACAACACCTTACATTATCACAAGATTTCCTTCAAGCCATCCAAGAAAGGTCCATCCTAACCATAGTTATTATAGAGATGAACTTTGGTCCATTTGTGAAGTTCACCCTTGAAGCAATCAAGGCACAACTCAAGGCATCACCACTATGGTCCATTCTTTCTAATAGTGGAAAATGGTACCGTGGGGAAACCTACCAGTTCTAGGCTAATAAGAAAGAGGGTACCACAATTAATATTGGATTCTTAGTTTCATTCTTAATCAAGACAATTACAGAAGCTCTAAATATACCCAATGAAGGGGAAAAGTTTTCACATCCATCCACCCGATCAAATCCTGAAACTAGAAAACTATGGTTGAAACAAGTGTATAGAAAAGTAGATAAGGGCTATAATGAGCTAACTTTGGAAGAAAGAATCTACTTCAAAATTGGCACTTATCACCTAATGCTAACAAAAGGACTCAATCGATTATCCACTTATGAAACTAGAATGAATGCAATCCTAATGGACAAATATAATGACAACCTTACACAACTCTACTTTATAGAAATATAGAGGAAATTTAAAGAAAGAAATATAGGGAAGTGATGAGTGGTGAGGTACCCCTACACTCAACCATATGAATACGAGCGTTCACACACGATCCAATCGAACTCCGTAGATGGGCTAGTTGTGGTATCTAGATAGTTACACGTTGATCGCAGTTCGCTGTCTTCTCACCTGGACTAGTATTTGCTTTGTCACATATGGTTTGGTCCAAAGTGAGGCGTATGATGTGATCCTAAACTAGTGCTACTCCTAGACACAATGGAAAATAATCTTCATTAAACTAATAAGCAATAGGAAATGAAGTCTAAGCTAGCCTAAGTGCGATGAGCATCCATTCCTTAATCATTCGTACACATATTGGACCTCGTGCACGACTACTACTGGGATTACCAAGCGTAGATCCTAGGTATGCTACTAGGTTACCAAGTAGTCACACTTAAATGCTTATGATTAAGTTGTACTCATTCCGTAGTTAACAACAAGAATAGTAAATGATGGTAAAGAAATATTAATGAAGAAAATAATAAATAACAATAATAATTAAATAATTAAAACTAAGTGAATGCTACAATGATGAAGTAATCTCAATATTTATTGCTGATCATGTGTGTGTCCAAGTACGTCACACTCGAATAAAGGTTCCATATAATTACAAGCATCACACTGTGGGCATGCACTTGGGAAAATAGTCTAACTCCTACGAAAATAAACTATAATAGCTTCACTAAAACTACTAGAAAGATGCCTAAGTGTGGTGGGTGCGCACTTATTTATAGCTAAAAATAGCATTTGCGTAAACGGGGCCACGTCAACGCATGGGTGGATGCGTCGACAGAGTTGCATCAACACGGCCATGTATACGAGGCCCTATATACATAGCCTAGTTAACACAACCCCAATATTGGGGGTCTGATAACAGGGGTCTGATAATAGGAGTCAGACATGGTGTCTTGTATCAGGGTTCTAATAATAGGGGTCTGATAACAGGACCTAACAGACCATGACTCATCATACCTCCACGAATGAATAACAACTTGTCCTCAAGTCAAAGAAAGTGAGGAACAAGTTCAATTGATTACACAGTGGATAGGTATGGGATTATTGACTGACTAAGAATTTATTCATGCTGCAATGGAGAATTAAACAAAATTTGGACACAGACACAAAAGATAAAACTTGTGGAACTCATGGGGTTCTTGGTAGTGGTGGCTTCTCCATGGGTACCTTTTCTTTGTCCTGTGTATTAGGCTTCTGAGATTGATACCATTGAAGAAGCACCTAATATTTCTCCTCTTCTATATGAGGATTATGAGCCGTCCATGCTAATGTTCCAATGTTTGATGAAGTCAACAGTCCCCATGGGCACAACAGCTATGAAAATACTTGATTGGCCTTGACATTCCATGCCATAGATAGCCATCATTCCTCTTCATAGGCTTAAACCTTGACCTCTCCACCTTTTTCTTAGCCAGCTTGTGTAGTGACAGGAGGTCCCTGATGGATGTTGAATGATTGTGCCTCCTACACCACAAGTTCTACATGAGGTCCTTGGCTTTTGCCTTCCCCTAGGCGTTTAATTGCACCTTGAGAAGGTCCTCCTTGTTGTCCTCTTTTTAGGGCCATCTATAATCACACAAAGATCAATTGTTAGTAAGGTTATTGAGAGAAGTTCAGTTATTTCATACCTTACTTATTGCCTTAAGTAATTATTGAGTTCTTTGCTTAGTGTGATTTTAGAGTTAGAAAGTTTTTCAAGGAAGTTGCCCTAAAAGTTTAATGTTGGGCTTGATTTGTTTAGGTGACACATCAATGGACACGTAATGGTTTTGAGGAACATTTGATAAAATGATAACAAAGGAAAGAATAGATTTGGCCATGAAGTACTTGGAGGGTATAAAATGATGTAGTGGTGTGCAACAAGTACAAATTACAAAAGTCACGCAAGTGGGTCCTCCCCAAGGCAAGTTCCAACCTATAATGCCCTTGTGTAACCACACCTTAAAATGTCCATAGGCACTAGAATGGTTAAATGTAATCTATACCAATGCAACAAAACACACACATCTAGATACCACCGTGATGAGGTATGAATTCAATGCTACACAAGACACGAGTCACAAATACATGAATAGTGAGATGGGATGAATTGGAGAAGGGATTACAGAGATTGGGACATGAGGTAATTGACTCCAGGCATAATGAATCTTGAGTGTAGGGCATGATTAATGTGTCATTAGCCTGACACTCCAAAATAAAGACCAAGTCCATTTCTCTAATTAGTGACATCGCAATGTTTCATCCAATGATGGACACAACCATAAGAGTGCCATGACAGCAAGGTGTACGATCACTTAGCATTTTGTGCAAGGGAGGAGTGACTTGGAATTTCTTTGTGGCATACTTTTTGTTTGGCCACTTTGGCACACTCTCTTTTCTCTCCTTTTTTTTTGAAGTAATCTAATCCAAAGAAGCCACCTACCTTCAGGCATGGGTGCATGTCTTTCCAATGGGACCTCCTAGAATAGCATTGAGTTTCCTTGATTGAGTGCCTTTTGATTACTGTTACTCCCATTTTTCATTAGATCTACAAGGATCTTAGTACAACCAAGCTGCATGATAGCGCCTACAGATGTCAACCAAAAGCATCCACAAGTTCCCTTGATGTCATCCCCTGGCCATTCCCTCTTAGTCCATCATTTTTCACTCTAAGCATAATGAGCATAAAATTACTTTAATTTTTAATGATATCAAGAATATCATTGTGCCTAGAGTAGAACCTCTTATTAATAGAATGGTTGTGTGGATGTGATGGGCTCGTTGTTTAAATAATTAGTCACCTGAGACTTGATAGCATAGAATAACACCTCAACCAATGAGTCACATGAGTGTTTTATTCATAGATGAGATTACTCATAAAAAGATAAAAAGACAAAAAGATAAAACAATAAATTAAAAGGTGAAAAAATAGAAAACAAAAAGTTGAAAAATTAAAGAAACAGAAAAACATTTATTAATTCTATGTTGTTAGAATGGAGGATACCCCCCATAACTAAAGGGTTGAGCATGGCTAGAATTAATAAATGAAAGGTTAGGATCCTTGCATGTTGGAAATATTGAGACCCAGTCATATTTACCCCATTGGGGTTCACACACTTGATTATAGTTGACATAGTTGGGCAAGTTATAAGATGTGGTTAATTTATAAGGAGTTGACCCACTATGGTACTTGTGACCATAAGATGGTATGCAAGGATCAACATGTCTCCCCATGTGGCAATATTCATTGGGCCCCATGGTGGTTGGAGTGTTGATTGATGGCCTAGATAGAGTAATAGGAGGCATTGAGTTTGAGGAAAAAGATGCATGAAAGTGTTGAACTTGTGTTGAATTGGTGGACACAGTGGTTTCAAAATTGTGTTGTCTCTTTCTACGGTCAGGCTTAAAGAAAGGACGCTTTCGACATTGTGGAGGACCTCCACTACTATTGATAGTAGCATCACAAGTAATGTTTGTGGGTTGGTGCGATGGTGGAAAATCTTCTAGCATAGCTGGTGGTGACGTAGAAGAGGATGAAGTATGAGAATATTGAGGTTGAGGAGAAGTGTAAGGCACATGAGGTGGTGATCTTGTTGGAGAGGACATGGGTGTATAGTACTTGGGAGAATGATAATAATGAAGTGAGGTAGAGGATGCTGATCCCATTGGAGAAACAAGGTGTTGAACATAATAAGCATTTGGCATTGGGACATACAAAGGGTATGGTCTAGTTGGCGATGGCCTCCCCCACGACTGAGGTTTTTTCCATTGTGGTTAAACCTGATATTTCTGTATGAAATCTGGATGTAACATTCCTTCCCAATGCTCATGTAAATGTGACAAAACTAGACATTGGCCTTTGGGGTGATCATACAGATAGACGTTGCATAGATATGTGAAATTATCAATTGAGTTCTTATTCTTATTCTCTTCAACCCTTCTTTTTGATTGTCTAGTGGTGTTCTATCATGTTTCTTGGTTCATCATGGTTCTTCCTCTAATAACGTTGGCATATTCTCCACATCTTTCATGTACCCAGTCCATCATCTTATTGATCTTTGCCTCAATTTCATCTAGTGATTATAGGATTGGCAAAGATGATTCCACCTCCTTGAAGTGAGTTGATTTCTCCTCTTTATGATCATGGACCCTTGTTAAGTTGAGATTTTGGTCCTGTCGAGAACTTTCAACATTATCCCATTTAGCTATTTCTCCTTCTTCTTTTGCTACCCACTTAATAAGCTCTTAGAGTTGAAGGGTTCTTATCTCATATAGTTGACCTCGGGCATACATCCCTAGGGTCTCCCTTGTTTCATTATAGAGTCCATCTATTATATGGTACATTAGCCTTTCCTCGAAGAACCCATGGCCTAGGCAGTTGTTTAACAGTGCATAATATCTTTCTAAGGCCATGTCCAAGTTCATGTTGCACTTGTTTCCATTCTTGGATTTGTCTCCTAAAGGTTGACACTCTTGCATAGGTTTGATATCTTTCATTGAAGAGTTCTACCATCGGTGGCCAACATTGAATTAATTTGGTTTTAACAACATATACCACACTTTTTCTTGGCCAACAAGTGTCAGAGGAAAGAGCTTAAGTTTTTGCCATCCATTATCAATGTCATTCCATCTATAGGCATCATGGAAGGCTTGTAGATGATGTTGGGGATCTAAATCATAGCCTCCTAAAAACTTAGGAAATTTTTTTAAGTCAAGCCTAGGTAGACAGCTTTCCTTACGATGCCTGCGGGGTATTCGAATAGCCTCTTGTATTTTTGTTAAGCTTGTAGTGGCCAGTAGGGGTTCATCGTCACTAGGTATGTTATGCAATTATGAGTTGGGACGATGTTGTTTGTGTTGATGCTTATAAGAGACCCCTACATCAGATTGGGTACTCCAAACTTCATCTTCATTATCATATAATTTGTTGGTTCTCCAATGAGTTGCCCTAATAGTTGTTGCATTGTCATAGTCTTGTGAGAGAGACATTGTTGTGAACCATGTGTGAAAAAATTGAATTTAATTTAATTTCTTTTCTAAAGGATATATCGTTAATACTTGTTATAGCGATCTTGTATGATATAACTAATCTAAATAACTAGCACCATCCCCGACATCGGCGCCAATGATGAGTGGCAAGGTACCCCTACACTCAACCATACGAATATGAGCATTCGCGCACAATTTGATCGAACTCCACAGATAGGCTAGTTGTGGTATCTAGATAGTTACATGTTGATCGCAGTTCACTATCTTCCCACCTAGACTAGTATTTTCTTTGTCACGTATGGTTTGGTTTAGAGTGAGGTGTATGATGTGATCCTAACTAGTGCTAATTTTTAGAGACAATGGAAAATAATCTTGATTAAACTAATAAGCAATAGGAAATGAAGTCTAAGCTAGCCTAAGTGCAATGAGCATTCGTTCCTTAATCACCCGTACACATCTTGGACCTCGTGCACAACTACTACTGGGATTACCAAGTGTAGATCCTAGGTACGCTACTGGGTTACCAAGTAGTTACACTTAAATGCTTATGATTAAGTCATACTCATTTGGCAGTTAACAACAAGAATAGTAAATGATGGTAAAGAAATATTAACTAAGAAAATAATAAATAAAAATAAAAATTAACAATAAAAATTAAATAATTAAAACTAAGTGAATGCTGCAATGATGAAGTAATCTCGATCTTTATTGCCAATCATGTGTGTGTCCAAGTACGTCACACTCAAATAAAGGTTCTGTACAATTACAAGCATCACACTGTCGGCATGCACTTGGGAAAATAGTCCAACTCCTATGAAAAAACCTGCAAGATCTTTGCTACAACTACTAGAAAGATGCCTAAGTGTGACGAGTGCACGCTTATTTATAGCTAAAAATAGACTTTGTGTAAACGAGGCCGCGTCGACGCATGGGTGGATGCGTCAATGCGACTACATATACGGGGCCCCGTATACGTAGCCTAGTTAATGCAACGTCAATATCAAGGGTCCGATAACAGGAGTCAGACATGGTATATTGTATTAGGGTTTCAATATCAGGGGTCCAATAACAAGACCTAACAAACCATGACTCATCAGGAAGCCAACACTTCCATTCCCTTGCCTTATCAAAAAGTTATGCAAGTGATCTAGAATCATGAAATATATCAATGACATTTCCAAGAGAGTCTAAAATGCTTCATATGCTGAATTGCTCAAACCAACACCACCCAGGAAAGATCATGGTGAATAACAAGAATAAGAACAAGAGCAACAATAGTAGTAGTAATAACAGCAGCATCAACAACAAGAACAATAAGTTCCACCACCACTACCATAAGAGTATAGACTGTTGATGAGTCATTTGCAACAGATTAAAGAAACCATCAACTGGGGAACAAGGGAGGAGGCCAACCTTTATAGAGTGATCAACTATGTCATCCAATTCATAGTTTTAGTAGATCCAACAAGTGGATAAGTCTTACTATAGTCAAGAGTAAAGGTGCAATGGTCATAACAGATCTCTAGGAATACTACATTATTCCAAGTGGTGCTTGAGACTAGAGAGGGAGCCATAATAGTGGTAATGCAGCACTAAGATGTAGTAGGAGTAGTAGAGGTGAACATTGATCACATTAGAGAATCTTTCAATGTACCTATTATGCCACCAAAAAATCTGACTAAAGCCAAAGATGCTCAAATGTTAGCCAAAACCTTGATGACTTCTTTTAACCATGAGGATGTGCTTGATAAACTATTGTAGATCGAGCAAGTCATGAAAACACTCTTTGACATCCCTAATGATGTCACTGTAGTACAATCTAAGCTCATTGCTACCAAAGGAAAACTAGTCATGGTAGATAAAAGGGTAGAGCATGTAAAAAATGAAATTTTAAGATTACAATAAGAGCTTGTAGCCTTGAAAATTGAAAGAAGAGATCTCATACAATTTATTGCACCTAACCAAATAGAGCAATTTTGAATAAGTAGATGAATCATCTAATCAAGCAGAATAGATAGATGACAACATAGAAGGAGAAAGTAGTATGGAATGCCTCAGTAGTAGAAGCACAAACGTATGCACACACTAAGGTACCTACCATAGTTCAAAAGGAAAAAAAACAACTTGCTATTGATAACATGAGGTTGACCACTGTGGAAAAGTAGAAAAACATCCTGGAGAAGAGCATCCACTAGTTAAGAGAATAATTGGGTAGGGTCAACTAAGACATGAGCCATCTCACATGAGAAAATAGAACCCTCTCAATAGAGGAGGTACGCACCATTTATCAAAAGTTAGCCATTGAAATAAGCATGTGGAAAAATGAGACAAAGAAACATGAAAGGCTCAAGGAACACTTCCGTGATTAGGTGGGCATGTACAAGCAAATCAATGAGAAGGAGATCCAAGTGGATAAAGCTAGAATTAGCACCATTTCAGCAAAAAATCCTAACTAGCAACCCATCCTGGACAGTTACGCCCTTGTTCACCAAGTGGAAGTGAAAAATAAAGATAGGTAGATTGAAGACCTAAAAGAGTACATGGGGTTAGCTAACCTTTGTTATGCTAACCTAGCCATGTTAATAGTAGGTAGAACCAAGAACAAGCTAGAATAGTAAGTAGAATCCACATATGCTCTGTATGAAAAAGAGTGTGTGGTTTGTAAAGATGCTTTGTAAAAAATCCAAGTGGCAAACTCTAAATTGGAAGCAGTCAATGCTGGCTACTAAGGGTAGAAGGATGTAGCAACAAACTTGGCTAGAAGATTGACTGATTACCATGAACTACAAGAAAATGCCAGAGCATTCAAAGAGGAGAGGAGGTAGTTTGCAACCTAGTATGTTAGGGTGAATTAGATGTCTCTGTAGCTATTGTGCTCATGGGATCTACCCACTCCATCACACATTGCACAACAAGCATGGATGGTACATGACCCAAGAGTGGAAGAGGAAAAGCTTCAAGCACTCTTAAACCAATACAGATTTCAGAAGCTTAAAAATTAGGGGAGGTAATTGATTAAGGAGCCACCGCCCCTTGGAACTACATAATGCTACAGCAAGCTTGATCAAAAATTTATTTTTTGATAAAGTTGTCATGTCATATCTTGTGTCATTTTGTAAATACCACTACAACATTTAAGAGTCGTGTATATAGTAGTCAGTGTCATGTAAATTTACTTCCTAGTTTTGTAAGGAACTCCATCCTCATTTTTTTAACTCGAGGATGAGTTTTCAATCAATTGTGGGGATATGATAAGTTGCATTTTTTGTTGGCTATGATATCGAGAGCAAAAAGACACTAAAAATAAAAATATGAGAAACTGAGTCTTTACTTTCATGAAGAGAGCATAGAGGAGAAATATTTCTCATATGTTTAAGATGAGTGTTGATATGAAGACTTTGATGAATAAGACAACATAAAAAATATAAATTTTCATAAATGTAGGAGCTCTCTATTGTCAATATATTTTTTTGAGGGTAAAGCTAGAATTAGGAATATGGTTGGAACAACACCTCTAGGCTAGAATGCATAGAGTGCTAGTACTAGGCTTTGAATGTAGTACCTTTGGGTGCAAGGTGATGTAAGCTAACCAACTGGACAAAGGTCCATACTCATTATTGATATCTTGTTCCTTGGTGGTAACTAGCACTATCATTTCTTATTTCTCACTCAATGTACTATGGGCTAGTAGACTATCTTGAGAGAGCTGACGAATACTGTACAACTTTGTTATTTAACCTAAATTTGTTTCAGATGTATGAAAATGATTTTTTACTACCTTATCCATCCCCATTGAAAGAGGCTCCCTTGGCCAAAAGCATAAGGAGTGTATCATTCGAAACACATAGTGAATTGATTGTTAGTACCAAAAGGAAACATAAGTTCATTACACAATTTACTTGTGTATTGTTGTTGCATTTTAAAAAAGGATAAAAAATATTATAATACATATTATGCATATGGTACAAAAGTAACCCATGTTGTAATGGTGGGAAAATATTTTATTTAAAGATTAAAATAGTAAATAAATACACTCATTTCAATCCCTTGCAAAAAAAATATAGCATTCACATTTCAAACATAATTAAATACATATGTGTCATAATCTCTTGTAGGATAGGTACAATGCCTCACATATGGAAGTAATTAACAATTGCATTGTTGATGGTCTAACATCATGTTGTACAGATGCAACCTCTTCAAAAAAGATTGAATCATTGCAACTCCACATAACTAACTAATAATGAACAAATTAAGTAAAGAATAATAATAATAAACTAAATAATTAGTTAATTAATTATAGTTTTTGATCTCATAATTTTAGTATTTTCATGATAAACACCCAAAAATATTGGAAAACCAAAAGGAAAATGAAAAGCTTTATTCATTCTACTAAGAGTCATCTCTACATCAACTAAGTAATTTTAGGTTGTGAAGTAATCACTTAAAACACTCTAATAGAGTCTCACTTCATAGTGAAGCAATCACTTAAAAAACACAACAAGAACTTATAATTAACATACTTACCCAAGGGAGGAGAAGCTCTTGATGCCGAAGAAGCTATAGGAAAATCATGAAACAAAGGTAAGAAATGAGCTTTTTCCCTTTGGCATTTAAAATGTTAAGAGTCAAAATGGATGGGTTGTGCTGCCTCCTAGGCATTATCACCTAAGTGCACTTCTAGGCAAGCTTGGTTTGAAATCATGTTGAGAAAGTTTAATATATGTTAATGTGCTTATTTTTCAATTTGTGAGACCTAGGTTCAAGCTTGGGTGCACCTATTGGAAAGAGATTAGGCTTTTGCTCATTCACCATCCTCTAAGGACCCTGCCTTCACATGATAAGAATTGAGCCTTTGGGTGATGATCATTTGATGCTTATGTTAAGAAAGTGTAATAGATGTGTTTCCTCCTAGGAGGTAATGCACAAGGTGTACTAACAAATCGGTGTACTAGAAATGTAAATGCTTTTTTGTATGTTAAATGTTAGGAAAAGAGATAAATTGGACAATAAGAATTTTAGAGGAAGACTTGGAGTAGCTTTTATTTCAAATGAGCTACAGGAATGATATTCTAGATGGTTTGGATCTATGCAAAAAAGATTAAATAATTTATCTATTAAAAAACGTTGTTTCCAAGAAAGCCACTAAATGGAAGAAAAAAATAAGGCATGGGAAAAGACGATTGAATATGATCTAAATAAATATCAAATAAACAAGTATCTAGCTCTTCATAAAGTTAAATAGCAAAAGGGAACTCATGTAGCCAACCTCATTTGGTTGAAATAAGGTTAAGATGATGATGATGGTGAATTATATAATCATATAGCAAAAATGTGGGATTATTAAATCAAAATGGAGTAAGAGAATGCATATAGTTATGTAACAATAAAAAATATGAATTGGATGAAGAGTGGACACTTGTTTTTAGTTTAGAGAAATCAATGCAAAAAAATCATAGAGCTTGTGTACTAAAATGTTGGCACCTATGCAACATTTGATATAAGGGACAAACTTGTAATAATCTTTGATAACTGCGAACTCCAAGTAGATGTCTCTTATTAGTCATATTGTAATTGTATGGTTAAATAAGTTGAAGTAAGGAAACTTTCTTCAAGGGAAGTGGTAATTTTTTATAAGCATTAATACATGGTGTTTAACTTTCACCTTTTTCTATTTTGTTTACGTTTGTGAGAACCTTCTTATATAGCTCATATGAAACACTTATTTTTATTTTAAAAAAACACAAGGTAATTCATACAAGATATGACATAATTTTATAGTAGTTATGCCTTCATTTATAGTAGCATCGATCCATCATGAGTCTTTTTTAGATTGATACAACTAGAATTATTAGTAATAGACTAATAATATTAAGATACTTCTTTAGCACCTTTCCATCATTAAGTTTTTGTAAGCATGAGACTTGTTTGAACATGATATGTTAGTAAGATCTCAATGTAAATAATTTTTAGATCTATATATTAGATTTGATAAGAAATACATAGGAATGTTGCAACATTTATATCCATAGAACCTATAAGAAAAGATAAAGGATAAAGGTAAGTAGTTGAAAATAAGGAAAAGCACATGACTTTCTACATTCAATGCATTTGAAATATTTTGCAAGTATAGAAATAATAATGCTAGAACTTACATTGTTTGATTGCCTATCTATTGTGTATTTTGAATTCTATGCACTTTTATTAAATCAAACAATTGAATCAAACAACTCTTTTGTCCTATGCATCATTGTAGTTTAGTTCATATACCATTGAAGCTCATTATGTCCATAGAAGTCTATTCATATGCAAAGATCCTTGTATTTTATTAAGTAGTGAATGATACAAAAATCTGTAATTAAAATAATCAAAGGCAATGTGATGATGCATGAACTCTACTACTTGGAATAATGGAAAAATAATGCATATTTCTAGTTCTAGTTCTAGTTCTTGTTGTAAATTATCTTGAATTGCAAAAAATATTTGTTTATTTTTGCAAATGAAAAGTGTCTTGGTGGTGGAAACATTTTAGTAATGAATTTGACTTGAACAACATCAATATTTTATTATAATGTTACAACAAAGAACCTATATGATTTATTGTTGATGCTCCCATTAGTGCTTCATCAATTTGTAGAGTCTATCTTCATTTTTCATGAAAATGCAATATCTATCCAATAGATCCTATGTTTCCTTCAAATGTAGTAAATTTTTATTTCATTTCATTACATAATGATGAAAATTGTAGCATTGTAAATATTACAAAATGTCAGCCGATGATTATAGTGAAATACATTTAATGAAATGATTGTGAATAGGTGGATTTTATAATGCAATGAAGTGTATGAATATAGAAGCCTATGAAGAAATCATAACTGAATAATTTTTAGAAGATTTGGGCAAAATATAACATAATGAGAAATGAAATTTTTCATCAATTTTGAAACTTACAAAATTCATCATCATTTGCTAGGTATCACATTACTTCTTAGTTTTTAACTTGTCTTCTATTTATTGCATTCATTGATTCTAGATCTTTATTGTGTACAAGTTGTAATCATCCTTATCCATAATCATAGTCATAATACCCTTGATCTCTACCATTTCAGTTGCTTACTAGTGTATATGATCTTTTACTTTTGACCTTGTAAGTGTGTGATGGGATGCAATATTGCATTGGCCGCGATATCACATCCCTCGCAATATCACGTACGTGATATCGCATCTTCC
>MNCI01000317.1:366646-380257 GCA_015680685.1 Gnetum montanum | reverse complement strand
ATACCTCAGACTTGCTTAACCATACACCGTGACAACTACAAGTAAGTCTAGGAAGACAACGAATAATTAACCCTAAGTGTTCCAAGAGGTGTGTAGGCACTTAGTCTGCGGAGTTCGACCGGATCGTGCGTGCTACGCTCGTATTCGTATGGTTGAGTGTAGGGGTATCTCACCACTCATCAGTGTGTTATCATAGAGCAAAGTAATGGAAATCATTTTTACTTGTATATCTTAATTGCATGCAACAACATAGTATACTAATAACACTTCGTAGGAATAGAGCTACATGCTTGTACAAGAATATCAAGAAGCCAATTTTTTCCCAAGTAAATTTTTTAATTATATTCCATCCAATGTTCTATTTTAATATATTTTAAATTTTTCTTTGCCTACTAACCAAGTCTAAAATGTTTCAAGCACTATCTTTCAAAAGAAGCTAGCTTTAATTTTGTTCTTGGCCAATGTCTTATGCTAATATTCTTTTAATTTTTTCTTACATAATACCTTAAAGATACTACCCAAGGTATCTTTCCAAAAAGGTTGGTTTCTCTTCCTCAACCAAATTCTTATATATTATCTCTCCAAAGAAGTTACATTTTTTTGGATAAACAAATTTTAATTTTTTTTAATAATATGATTCCTAATTAAGAAAATGAAGCTAGTTTTTCTTGCTATAGTAAAATTTTGAATTTTTCCCTACTAATGCATTGAATGAACAACCCTAATAGTTTTTAAAATTTTATTTCCCCAAACAACTTTTTAAAATTTATAAGATTATTTTCCCAAAGAAGTTACATTTTCCAATGCAAGAAAATATATATATATATTTAATAATATGATTTCCCCCTTACAATGTTTTGTATCTTGCCAACATTTCACTCTAAGATTTTTCAAAATTTTGCTAACTTTTTTCCTGTTATATTCATCTTGTAGGTGGACTTCACAACCCTACTTACAAAGGAGCATTTACATCAATGCCCTCTCCTCTTAACTTAAATGGAGCTCACATGATCATAAATTAGTATTCACACTTGATCCTCTATCCTATGATACAACCCTAGTTACAAATTAGTGTTTATGGTTGGTCCTCCATCTTGTACTACAATCGTACTTACAAACAAGTGTGTACGCCATGTTTGTATTACTAGTTGGGACTCTATAATCCCAAGTTCTTGCTTACACTTGGCCCCCCTTCCAATTATTGGTATTGATCTATTAGGTTAAAGAAAATGAATTGTGATGGAAATTATAACTCTTAAAAATAAACATAATAATAATAATAATGAGGTAGTAATTTATTAAAATTCTCACATAGTGATTACTAATTTATTAATATTCATAGTAAAATTAAGTAATAGTATGCCTTGGAAAACAAGAATTAGGGTATCCTCTAAACACTTCTCTAGAATCATAAAGGTCATTCTTTTGAATCAAACTTTGATCTTTAAATGAAGAAAGAAGAAAATAGAATAAAAAGTAGAAATGAAAATGGAAATGGTTAATTATGTCCTTGTGAAACTACAAAGGGCATATAGGACAAAATGTTTGTATTACAAGACTTTGATATAGTCATGATGCATCTTGAACACCTCATTAAGAAAATGATCCAAAATTGACACCTCCACCTCAAATAATTATGGCATCACAATACCAACACTATTTAACATACAAACTATAATATTTGGTATATAGGACAAAATGTTTGTATTACAAGACTTTGATATAGTCATGATGCATCTTGAACACCTCATTAAGAAAATGATCCAAAATTGACACCTCCACCTCAAATAATTATGGCATCACAATACCAACACTATTTAACATACAAACTATAATATTTGGTATATAGGACAAAATGTTTGTATTACAAGACTTTGATATAGTCATGATGCATCTTGAACACCTCATTAAGAAAATGATCCAAAATTGACACCTCCACCTCAAATAATTATGGCATCACAATACCAACACTATTTAACATACAAACTATAATATTTGGTATATAGGACAAAATGTTTGTATTACAAGACTTTGATATAGTCATGATGCATCTTGAACACCTCATTAAGAAAATGATCCAAAATTGACACCTCCACCTCAAATAATTATGGCATCACAATACCAACACTATTTAACATACAAACTATAATATTTGGTGTGAAAAATATGACACTACAATAATAATAATAATAATAAGAGGGAGTGACAAGAAACTAATGAAGTAAGATGAAAATGTGATTACATTCAACGGATGAAAATGTGATTACATTGAAGTTGAAGAACGAAGTCAAACATATTATGAACTCTTTTTTTAAACTAACTATACTCTCATTGGCAATTTTTGATTAGGATAGAAAATCCATGCCACACCTAAAGTAACTACTATGGTCTAACATCCATGAAAAAGTAACTACTATGGTCTAACATCCATGAAAAATGTATTGCAGTAATAAAATATGATTATCAACTAGACTACATTATGACTGATATTGAATCAACCTAAAATAATTCCTAAGAATCATGACATTTTCCGAGGCAACTCGTGTTCTGATATTCTCCGTACAAAATGTTTTTGAAATTTTTGAGGATAGGATTCGGTGCGGTGGCTGGGATATTTAAACACTGATATTTAAGTTTAAAACTGACATAGACGAACTTTAACACAGACACCTGGCCCCCTAAATTTAACACTCACATAGGCTAATTTAACACTGACATAGGACAAGATTCGGTGCGGGGGCTGTGATATTCCGCAACCTCAATTTGGTACCAGTCAGGCTTCTGTTTCTCTGTTTGACTCCGTTTCGAAAACCTGAACCGTTGCGCGGCTTTTTTGACCGGCAAAAATCTGTATCGCGTGCGGGGCTCCAGGTCCAGGTCCTTGCGGGCTGCTGCGCTGCGCCCTGACACTACGGTTAACGGCTTTCCTTTTCTGCCAAACAATCTTGTCTGTCTGTCTGTCTGTCTGTTGGTGCTTCTGTTATTTTTGACATCGGTAACGGCTGCCCGGCGGTTACGGGGGCTCTTGGCCCTGGCGGGCGGGCTGCGAGATCTGAGTTGCAGTGTTGTTCGTGTTTGTGCTGCTGCTGCTGCTGTTCGCTCGGCAGTGGCGGCTGTTGCTATGTTGGTGGTGGGCAGTGTGGCGCTGAGGGTTTCCTCTGCGGTTGCTGTCAGTCGTAGGAATTAGACCAAGTTGTGGGTGGTCTTTGTGGGTTTATCTTGTTCCAGAGCTTTAGCCAATTAATTGAGTTTAACTTTTTTCTGATATTTTTGGGGCAATTCTGGGTTTGTGTCTTCATTTGGCTTTGTGTGGTTTTTCGTTTTTTGAATTTTTTTTTGAAATAGTATATGTAAGAATCTTTCCCTGTTCACATGGTTTCTGTTGCCTCTCTCAAGAGGAGAGCAGAATTGCAGAATTCTTGCTCCCTGATTCTGCAGAATTCATGCTAGGGCATGGGCAAGCAATAGATCCACATAGTATAGCTGAAAAGGTCAGAATAATTCTTTGCCTGAATGATTTTGTGAATTTATTATGTGATGATTTTTTCTTTGGTTAGATTGTTGTGGTGTATTAGAATCCAACATTCCTATGAAGAAAAAAGAGGAAAAAGAAAAAGAAAAAAGAAGAAGAAAACTCTGGCTAAGCTTGACCCAAAATGTTTTCTTACAACAACATTCTCAATGTTGCATTTTGTAATCTTGCAGCTTCGAAGGGAAAACATTGCAGAAATGATGAAGTCTTTGCAGGACCTTGTCTCAAATTCTAACAAGGCGAGTCAAAATTATGCCCCAAAATAAAACTTTATTCATTTTAAATAGACAAGCATGAAAATCACATTAAATACGTTTGATACTTCTTTAATATGTTTTCTATCTTCGTAGTTTTGCTGAAAAATTTTAAAGTCTAATAAGCTAAAGATCAATTAAATCTATCTTCTACTTTTGCAACAGTGCATTAACTGATACATCTTTTTGTTCGATTTGTACATGTTTTTGTATGAATAAGAGTGGTTTACTAGAGTAGAGTTAGTGGATGACAAAGACTATGAATACCCATTGCAAGGCTTGCTTGTAAAAAATTCACTTGAACATTATAATCTGGATATTTGAAAGAAAATGATTTATATTATATTTTTTATTTTATTTAAAAGCATAAAAATTGTTATGTGCCGTGCCCTATTAAACAACTACCTTTAGCTTTATTGCCAATGATATTAATTCTTTTTTTAAAAAATTGCATGAAGTAAGATTTTAATGCTATTAATTTTTTGTACATTTTCTCAAAATTTTTGTTTTACGAATCCTCCATGAAATCTGAAACATTTGTCATGTATTATTTTTTTATTACTAGATCTGCATGAATCTAAACACAGTCATTAATGTGATATAATTACTGTATTTAGAGAATTTCAGTTACTTTTTAAATTTTTTATGAGTACTTATTTTCAATAGATTCTGCTATTTGATGGACCTGTGACCTGAATTTAAGGTCCTTGGAATTCAGCACATAAAACAGATAGACTTTGATTGAATAACTGTTCAAGCAGAAGATTTGATCAGTTAGGAAGTCATAATTTCAGCAATAAATTCAAGGAATGCAGGAAATTAATGTTTTCAAATTAAGGAACTGGACACCCGAAGTTAAGCAAATAAAACAAAAAATAAGAAGGAAGAAAAATATACATGTCAATCTTAACACATAAAAGATACCCAGAAAATTAAATGCACCATTTTTAACTGCTTTTTTTAATAGCAGAAATAGATAGTTGGCCAGAGATGGAACGTTGCTTTTTTAATAGGAAAAATAGATAGTTGGCCAAAGATGGAACGTTGCTTTGGACAGATAATTAAATGCTCTGTTCAACTTCTCTATGCTGTTTCTTGATAATCTCAGCTAAAGATGAAACCTTGTTAGGCATATGACATGCACAATTCGGAGGATTACTGATAATACCAAGTTTTCTTCGAAACCATTAGCTCTGAAGACCAAGCTTTCTTCACTACACGAACCTGTCCTTGTTGCTTGTGAATCATAAATTGTTTTGTGGAAGACCAAAACCCCGTTTTCCCTATTGCTTTTGAGAATGTTGACTGATTTTCCAACAATGCCCCTTGTTATTTAACTTGAAGTTGCGAATCTCAGAGACTCTTGAAATTACAAAACAAAACTTGCGATTTGGGTTTTCAGAGGTGTGAATTCAGAGACTGTTGAAATTCCCAGGATCAGAGACAACGGGAAGCCCTGTCTTTGTGGAGGAGGGTGATATGCAGGTACTGGGCCACCAGGTGTTTGTCTAAAACAGGTGCTACACTGTCCTTGTCCTCCTGCAACTACTCCTTTTCTTCTTCTTCTTCAATCTCTCTATCACTATGGAGGGGCAAGAAGAAGAAGGCAATGTGCAGAGAGGGCTTGTTGGTCGTTCAGGAGGTTAGACGACTCAAAGCAAACGATGACAATGCCTGCCTTTCATGATGCATGCAAACACACATTGCCAGAGTGCTCAAAACTAACCTTTTAGCAGTTGTTGCTGAGTTTCAGCACCAAAACGACGTTGATCTTGCACTTCAGGTACCTTTCTTTGCATCCTTGCTTAATTAATTTCATCAAAATGCCTTTCTGTTGATCCTCTGCTATTTGAGTGTGATTGATCGATTAGGGTTAACACATTTTTTTGTGATTACGAGGACCTAATCGATACAATAGTAAAAATAGGCACCCTTGTTCAAATTGCTAAAGTGCACAAGTTTGTGAAGACGATGGAGCAAATACTAGTGGTATTAAAGGTACTATGAGAAATGAGGAGCTACTGAAAAGCTTGGATAACATTCAATGAAGCAGTTTTACTTTGTTTCTGAAAATTATCATCTGCAACAGCAGGGGTCATTGTTTTTGCAATGAGGAGTTGGTATTGGGTGATGAGAATTTTATACACTTGCTTACAAGGCATTAATAATTTTGCTAGCTTATGACAAACATGAGCATCAGAACAAGACGCACAAGTGAACATCACGTACATCCCATAACATGCTGGTCATAATTAGGGTTCTGTCATCAGGCCAATGACAATGTGTGAAATGAGAATTTCAAAATGCTATTGTCTTTGGTTTTGTGTGATTGATAACAACTTGGTACCAGTGCATACCCTAGAAAGCTGGTCCCATGGATCAATTCACATCTATAAAATTCTGATAAGTGAAAATTAAAGAATTTTGATCCTCTGTATTCTTGTTCTTTCAACTATTTTACAAATTTTAATGCTGCATATATGTATTGAGGCATTGAAACCAGCTTATCTCCTGTATTCATGGCTTGCACGCATGATCATTCACACAATCACAATTACTGAATTTGAAAGTGAAATTGTATTACTGCCATAGATCCTTTGGATCTATTGGACAATAGAAACATACATGTTGTGAGTTTTAAAATGTTATTAAGAAAATTATAAAGTGTTCTTGGTAACGTCTGGAATAAATTAACCAAATTTGCAACTGTAGTGTCCCATATATGTCTAGTCAATTGTAAGACATTATAGGAAAATGTGGTATTCATTTTCAATGCTATATGTAGTGCACAGTCAGCACATTCATTCTTCATGAGGAATTTTAAGCCCAGGAAATTTTTAACCATCTATTTTGTGTTTCAACTCTTAGATGATGATATCCTATGCATGCTCTGCTGATTGTGCATCACAAATGATGAAAAATAGTAGCAGATAAATAGTTTTCTTTTGAAATAAGGCATCCCTTGATACTATTCAAATAGAAATGGTTTTTTATTTCTGCATTTCCCAAAGTTTTTGAAATACTGCCTGTTTTTACCAATTTTCAAATTTGTTTAAGATGTGTATAAAGAATGTGGTCTTGAATATTCTATTTATTCAGCCCTAGAACCCCTGTATGAAGTCATCCTTTATTATGAGTTTCCATCATCACTTTTTTAGAGTGTTTATCCAATAAAAATTCAGAAATATTATGTGTAGGCTATAAGTTGATAAATAACTTCAACTGTGAAAGGTATCATCTCTCCTGCAAGAAGCATACCATCATATTATATTTATCTCTTCCACTTTAAATTACTAACAATTGGACTATGAATTACTTTAACAAATGCCCATCCTTCCCAAAAATGCCAATGACTGATGCTTATGTGAAAGACATCTATGTGCATTTTCAATTAAGGGCTCTCTAGACTTTTCATCACTTAAGTGTTGCAAACTTCACAAGAACTTTTCAAGTGGTTTACCTTCAAACATAATGAAAGTTTCAAGTTTATATTTTCTTTCATCAACTTTACCTGCTGCATCTTGTTTTTTCCTCCCTATTCATTGTCCAAAACGTCCCAATACTCAATTGTAATTTTTTTCATGCAAGCCTACTTCAGTGATGTTTCTGGCAAATGCATCTTTCATTTTTTTGCTCATATAGGATTTCTTTTGATTTGTTGCCAAGGGAAGATAATCCACCTGTGTTGAATGGCTCCTTCCCCAAATCTCATACTTTATTTGCCTTCAACAGCATCTTGATATTCTTTGGTCAGTGTTGAAAGTTGTGCTGTTCAACTGCAGGTCAATTATTTTCTCATGCTTTGCAACGTTTTTGAGCTCTGATACCAGCTGTAGAAAGCAGGCCCTAGGGATCATTTCAGTTTACTAGAAATCTGGTGAGTGAATACAAGAGAAATAGTAGGGTAGAAAAGTTATGAAGAAAGGAATGCTCTATTGTGGTTCCTTAAATTTTTTTTTGGATTCACTGCTATACATACATATAATGGCATTAAAGGCAGCTTAACTTTCATATTCATGACGTGCATGCAAACTGTTTTCAGTAATACAATCATTGACACCTGGGCTGTGCGGTTAATTTGTGTACCCGACTATTAGTATGAAGTGTTCGGCCATGCTATACGTTATACACCCACTACCACAGCTACTCTCATGTATTTGAAAACAAAAAAGAACATATAACTGACACTGATGCCAGAGCAACTGACACTCACTACTTAAACAAGATGTCCGCCAAGGCATTAACAGAAACGGAATATGATTGAAAATCAAAATGGATGAAATGTAGAAATCATTTGATGCTCTTTGATGAGGGAAGGATGCATTTTCTGTCCATTGAACTTGAAATGAATTGTTATGAATGCTAGCCATGATATCCTTAAAATACAATAAATTGTAGACAGTTTAACGCATTTACTGCGCCAATGGCATTGTAGCTTAAATAGTAACTGCAAGTAATTTAGAAAAAATAATAAACATTTAACAGAAGATAAAAGTACATGAGGATGACATTTCTACCGTCTTTGAGCTTTGTAAAAGGGAATCCTTTTTGGGTAAAATGACCCAGCTTTGGATTTTAACACTGTAAGATTCCTTTGATAGTTTGAGTGTGTAATAAGCTAAGTTTGACCATATACATTAGGTGATATCAGTGAGATTTTCTCTTTCTAATGAATCAGATGATGCCTTCAAGTTTAGTTGCTGGAGTTACAGAGTGGTTGAATATAACTGTGCTTTTAAATTTCTTCAACTTGTTCTTATTTGTCGATTAAGAAAAATTCCACAAAGATGCAGTATTTCATCAAATTTTGAATGGTTTTATGTCATAGCTGGTGATGTTTAGATTATGTTCTCTTAGATGTTTAACTGTTTTCTTGTTTCCTTTTGTAGATCTTTCTGACTGTTCAGAATGAGATTTGGTACAAACCTGACAAGTTCCTCTATAAGGGCATGCTTATTACACTGGCTAGAAATAGAAAAGGTGAAGAGGCAATGAAAATTTGGAATGAATTGAAGAAAGAGAAAATTCATTTAGATCAACACATGTATGGAGATATTATACGTGCTTTTTTAGATAACGCGTTACCCTCAGAAGCGTTTAAATTATACCAAGAAATGAAGGAGAGTCCTGATTCACCTTTGGAGTTGCCTTACAGAGTAATTTTGAAGGGTCTTTAACCATATCCTTCCTTAAGAGAGGAAGTACAACAGGATTTTGAATTATTATCTCCAGATATTGAAATAAAAGATATTCCAGGATTTTTACGAGTAGCATTTTTCTGTTGAAATTTTTCTGCTATGATGTATATTCAATCACTAGTTTGTTAACTACTATAATAGCAGATCCTCGAAGTACAACAAATGATGGACACAATTTAGGCTTCTGTTAATTGCATTGGCATTGTGGAACTTTGACAGTCAATGATGGAACTTGAACAGTTGTTTAACTACTATGTTGTACTCATTGATAACATCTTAGAAACTGAATCTCCAGGTTAGTAATCATGGCTGTAAGTTTAATTTGAGAAAACCAAAATAATGATGTCACTGTTTCATGACCAAGTTCTCTTTTTTTCTAGTTGGTTTTCAAATACATATTGAAGAAGTATGTAAATTACTGAGTATGAATGAAAAGCATATGCAAGTTGTAGTTGCCATAATTTCAAGTTTGGGTAGAATGGGAAAAACTACCTTGGCTTCTGCTTCAATAGAGAGGCTTGCTTCTTCACTAACTGATTTCAGATTTTTAGTAGTAATTTTTGATAACACTATTAGCATGGAGCCATGGAATCAGGGAGGCTATCCCACATTGAGAAGTGATAGCAACAGTTGGTAAACGACTTGATGGGAATCTAGCAAAAATTTGGAAATAAGGTAGATGGAAGATCAAAGTTGAAAGAAGTACTACAAAGTACTAGTGCATTCATATTCATTGACGATGTCAACTTTTTTGATGATGTTGAAGAGCTCCTCCCAAGAAGTCTTGTATTAAATCAAGGTACAAATCTCAGAATTTTGATTGCATCTAGAGATAGAGAGATGTCAGCCTCAAGGTTCCTAGGATTTGCAGAGTTGAAGAGTACTAAATATAACCCTTGTGCAATGAAGTTGCCAAGAAATTGTTATATAAGACTGTCATAGATTCCATTGATGGTTAGGATCAGCAATAATTCCCCTAGTGAGGTGCAAAAGTTGAAAGAAGTTAAGAAGTTATGTTGTGGAATTCTTATTCTTCTGCATCTCATAGGAACTTATCTCAAAGATGATAGAAGCTTAGAATGCTACAATCAAATTATCAAAGAATCAAACAAGGGAGATTTTGTTTCTTATTCATGCTGCCATGAGCCCATCCTTGATATTTTCCTATTTGTTTAAGAAAATGAAACTTGATTACAAAAGAGGTTTGCAGCTATCTGCAGCACTTTGGGCAAGCTTTGATTCTTCAACAAGTCAAGCAAGTGCCTGGGAAATTGTTGGTTTGATGTTTGAAGAAAATGTATTGGGAAGCTTGTTGAAGAAGGGTCTTGTATAGAAAAAGAAAATGGTCTTGTACAGGAAAAGGTTTGGGAGTATTAACTTTATTTATTTATCTCTGTAATTTTATTTAAAATAAGATAATCTAGAGTGAGGTGTTTTGGGAGAGTTGTGGGTTAGTGAAAACTTAACCTTTTCAATAATTTGCAAAATCTTGAAGAGCTATATGTGTTCCAAATATCTCACCCAGTGCCACGTCAGCTATGTTGTTATGCTACAAATTTAAGAAAACTACAATTACATCATTGCTTTGAGTTAAATAGTTTACTAGATGAAGTTAGTTTGTTGACTCAGCTACATACATTGGATTTTTCTGCTTGTCATAGAGTAAGAGTCCTTCCTACAACCTTCCAACATCTGACAAGTTTGTTTACATTGAGAGCAAGTGGCATGATAGACTTCAAACCTCAATTGTGTTACAAAATTGCTTTGAAATGGAGAACCTGCCAGAAAAATTAAGTGTGTTATATAAATTGAAAGCATTAGAGCTCACCAATTGCCTTGGTCTGAGGAATCTGCCCAGAAAGCATAAGTATATTATCACCTTTACAAACATTGAAATTAAAGGATTGCTCTAAGGTAAACAATTTGCTGCCAAAAGACATAGGCATGTTAACTAAATTCGAAAAGTTGAGGTGTGAAAACATTAAGTTTAAAGCTCTACCTCACAGTTTAGCAAATTGAAGCAGCTTATGGCAGTTAGAATTGTCAGAATGTTGTGGCTTAACTGAAGATTCCATGGACATAATATTATAGATTTACAGTTGAAAAGTCTTACATTGCTAGATATGATAGATAGTGATGCTCTAATTTGTAGATGGAGACATCTTCAAAGTAGTCAGGGCATTCCCAAATCAAATGACTTAAGGGTCTGTGTTTGAGAATTGAGGGGGGTATTTTTAGAGAAAGGTGTTGCATTTGTGAAAAATGGACTGCATTAGAAAATATCATTCTGTCCAGCTACACAAAGAGGGCACTGTATGATTATTTGTGGAAGGCTTATTCAATCTCTCATCTCAACGCAATCACCTTAAAAATTAAAATTGCATTTCCATTCTGAGGGTAATGCAAATTTTATGAAAAAATAGAAGTTTCCAAAGTTCCATAAAGTGCATTATAGGTACATTTATACTTGGGTTGGTTTCTTAAATTTATTAGCTAACCATTTTTATTGGCTAAGTAAATAAAAAAGTTACTCCGAGCAATCATTTAAGTGCATGCTTATTTATTGTGGATTTTGTCCAGCTATATGAGTTTATAAAGCTATTTCAGAAATGATAAATGGATATTATATGCTTCATCCTTTGTCATTTTCTTTTACATGCATGATGTTTTAATAGATATCCTTGTCGTAATTTTTTGATAATAATGCATAATATAAGTTGCAGATGTATGACATGGATTTTGAGATTAGCTTACCTTATTTTGTAGGAACGAAATTAAGATGTTCATAATGATAAGGGTTTTGTGTATTGTTTCATTATTATAGGTTAATCTAAAATAACCTGACCTTGTACATCAATTGTGCTCCCATTTCTACTAATGGATATTGGCAAATGATGCATCCACACATGAAGTGCGCTTTCATAATTTATCAGTTACTTCAATGTTTATCCTTAAAATTTATGGTTATGTTATCTTTGATATCAAGTACATTTCATATTTTAAAACTTAAAAAAATTCGCACATTTTAAACTTGCAAATTATGAGAAAAGCCAAAAGTCCATGTCATGTGCATGTGAACTTTGAAAAAGTACATTTAAACTTCAAAAGTTATCTTTATGAAATATAAATTGTAAAATTAATGATAAGGCCTCCTTAGGTTAGAACATATAGTTTGTAGTCTTTTTAAGTTACAAGTTTGTCATAATAGGTAGCTTAAGTGGTTAACTCATCATGTTATTTGGTAAGAAGTTGCTAATTCAAGTTACACTTAGACATAATTATATTCCATTATAACCAAAATCAAACCTATAAGTTAGACATAGTTAAGAGCCTTACCACTAGGCTGTTATGACTTGGAATTAAACTTGTACCTATTGTAAAATTAGAACTATATATATATATATATGTTAAAAATAAAAATTTAGAGTACAAAAAGCAAAGGAATATTATAAAGAGGGGCAACTTCAAATCAATAAAAGGAAAAAGCTTAACTATTTTGGAATGTCCTTTTAGATTTTTAATTGCTCTCTAGGGTAAGAAATTGGACATTTCATAAAAAGATTAACATTGAGTGGAGGGGGAGGAAGCCCCTGCTTTGTCAATAAAATTAACACTAGCTTATATATATATATAAATTGGTTGAGATGATTTTAAAAAAATAATGATGTTAACGAAGCCTGATTGGACGAAGTAACAAGATAACTAAAAACGAAATCACTCACCTCTTCTCTGTTTCTCTACCACTTACCCAATTTAGTTTTACCCTCTCGGTCAAGTTTGCTCTTTCTTTGTTTGTTCATGGTGTTTTTGAAAAATAAATCTCTTGCATAAATAATGCTCAAAAATGTCATGAACAAACAAAGAAAGAGCAAACTTGACCAAGAGGGTGAAACTAAATTGGGTAAGTGGTAGAGAAACAAAGGAGGGGTAATGGGGGAAGAAACAAAGGAGGGGTAAGTGATTTNAATACATTGCACAATTATTGCAACAAACATTACAGAGCTCTATAATGGAATTGAACAAAAGGCAAAATACAATGATAAGCGTGAACTAAATATGCCTAATTCTTTAACTGAGTAAAATGAACTTCTTGTGTAATTCTACTTTGGAGATGTTTAACATCTGTAATCTTTCTGTATCTTTGCACATGAAAAGAAGGATGAATCTTTAAAGAATCAATGGTCTTGGCTTCAGATAATGCAACAAACATTAGATTCATAAGTTTTCTTGTGTAGCGGTTTCGCTGCTTATGAGTAGAATTTAATTATTTTTTTAAAGTTATCATCACTATTTACATTCCAAATAATATATACCAGTAAACATAAATTGGTTAAAATAAAAGTTTATATATTTCGTATATGTTGATGAAGGAATACATTGCACAATTATTGCAACAAACATTACAGAGCTATATAATAGGATTGAGCAAAAGGCAAAATACAATAAGCGTGAACTCAATATGCCTAATTTTTTAACTGAGCAAAATGAACTTTTTGTGCAATTCTACTTTGAAGACGTTTAGCATCTGAAATCTTTCTGTATCTTTGCACATGAAAAGGATGATGAATCTTTAAAGAATCAATAGTCTTGACTCTAGATAATGCAACAAACATTAGACCTGTAAGTT
>MNCI01000317.1:293228-366514 GCA_015680685.1 Gnetum montanum | reverse complement strand
TCTTTGCACATGAAAAGAAGGATGAATCTTTAAAGAATCAATGGTCTTGACTCCAAATAATGCAACAAACATTAGATTCATAAGTTTTCTTGTGTAGCGGTTTCGCTGCTTATGAGTAGAATTTAATTATTTTTTAAAAGTTATCATCACTATTTGCATTCCAAATAATATATACCAGTAAACATAAATTGGTTAAAATAAAAGTTTATATATTTCGTATATGTTGATGAAGGAATACATTGCACAATTATTGCAACAAACATTACAGAGCTATATAATAGGATTGAGAAAAAGGCAAAATACAATAAGCGTGAACTCAATATGCCTACTTCTTTAACTGAGCAAAATGAACTTTTTGTGCAATTCTATTTTGAAGATGTTTAGCAACAAACATCTATCTGTATCTTTGCACATGAAAAGGAGGATGAATCTTTAAAGAATCAATGGTCTTGACTCTAGATAATGAAACAAACATTAGACCTGTAAGTTCTCTTGTATAGCGGTTTCATGGGCTATGAGTAGAATTTAATTATTTTTTTTATTTTTTAAGTTATCATCTCTATTTGCATTCCAAATAATATATACCGGTAAACATAAATTGGTTAAAATAAAAGTTTATATATTTCGTATATGTTGATAAAGGAATACATTGCACAATTATTGCAACAAACGTTACATAGCTGTATAATAGGATTGAGCAAAAGGAAAAATAAAATGATAAGGGTGAACTCAATATTCCTAATTCTCCAACTAAGCAAAATGAACTTCTTGTGCAATTCTATTTTGGAGATGTTTAACATTTGAAATCTTTCTGTATCTTTGCACATGAAAAAGACGATGAATCTTTAAAGAATCAATGGTCTTGACTCCAAATAATGCAACAAATATAAAACCTAGAAGTTCTCTTGTGTAATGGTTTCACGGGCTATGAGTAGAATTTTTTTTAAAGTTATCATCACTATTTACATTCCAAATAATATATACAGGTAAACATAAATTGGTTAAAATAAAAGTTCATATATTTCGTATATGTTGATGAAGGAATACATTGCACAATTATTGCAACAAACATTACTGAGCTGTATAATAAGATTGAGCAAAAGACAAAATATAATGATAAGTGTGAACTCAATATGCCTAATTCTTCAACTGAGTAAAATGAACTTCTTGTGAAATTCTACTTTGGAGATGTTTAGCATTTGAAATCTTTTTGTATCTTTGCATATGAAAAAGAGGATGAATCTTTAAAAAATCAATGGTCTTGACTCTAGATAATGCAACAAACATAACCGTCATCACATTAACCATTGCCATGATCGTAACTGTCACTGTAACCATAATCATCATCGTTTATAATAATAATAAATATTCAATATTACTCACCATTTATAATAATAAATATTAATTATTACCCACGTCAGGCCCTACATGTGAGGGAATGCGAAGAGATGAATGGGGAGCCCAAGGTTCAAGGGACATCACTGTTTAGAATATTAATAAATATTCATTATTACTGTAATCGTAACCATCACCATTTATAATAATAATAATAAATATTTAATATTACCCACCATTTATAATAATAAATATTCATTATTACCCACATCGAGCCCTACATGTGATGAAATATGAACAGATGAATGGGAAGCGCAAGGGTCAGGGGACGTCAATCGAATAGAGATTCGGTTCCCCTGCAGTGACTCTTTGGCTCCCTTGCATGTGGTGCATGCATGTGAAGGAATACAAAGAGACGAATGGGTTAGGGAACATTAATCAAGTAGAGATTCAACTCCCCTGCATTGATTCTTTAGCTCTTATGCATGTGGTGCATACGCTTGAGGGAATTCGAAGAGATCAAACTAAATTGGCACTGCAACATATATTTGTAATGCATATTCGTTCATGGAGATATAAAAAATCACGTTACAAATGCATAAATAATTTTATTATTATATCATGGCTTTTGTATATTGACATTATTATTACAATGGACAAGATATGAATGATGCTAACACCTCATTCATAATTATTATATTATAATTATTGTGGAATCTAATAAATGTTATGAGATTATTATAATTACAGCAATAATCCATAATTATAATTTGAGATAATATGGATTATAAGATTCATTCGAACCGTAAACATTTCATAATAAATAAGGCCAAAATATGATGACATATTACTCATAATCCATAATGTTAGAGATATTATTTATTCATTCATAATGCTAACCCATAATGATTATATCTCGGTTAGCATTATCCATAAGATATATATAATGAAATGATTATAAATAACCGACTTTATTTATGATGAAGTGTTTATAATCATTATATATAATCATTTATGTTTATGATTATAAATATATCATTATATATAACCGAGATTATAAATAACTGAGATAAATATAATCATTGGCTCCCTTGCAATGACTCTTTGGTAAGGGGAAATTTGTAAATAATTGGTTATTTATGATTATGGCAAGACATGTGCGTCGGTGGAGAGCTCGTCGCTATTTTCCTCGACATTAGCTAGGATTATCATAGCATGATCTTACCAGAGATCTTTCCGAGGTCTAAGCTGCCAAAATTTACCAAGTTAACAACCATATCATCTATTAGATTCTATCAATTAAAGAATATGTACATAAAGAAAAGGCCTCACTGCATGAGAGAAGATAAAAATAAATTATCAAATTCAAACTCTTTAAGTAAAATTTAAACTCTTTAATTTTTTATAATGAATTGTAAGTACATAAATAGTATTTTTGTGTAATACTGCTATGCGTTGTCACCAAGTAAGAGCAAAAGCATGTCAATGCCGTCAGACAGGGTGGCATCCATGGCTGCAAGGTTATCAGAGCTAAAGTAGCCACAGTCCCACTAGACCTTGTAGATGGTGATCCATGTAAGCCAGGCCATGCCGCGGGTAGTATCGTTGGCATAGTCGAGTACATTGATGTCGACTACGGCGTTGCCATTGATTGTTGATGACATGTGCATGTCGTGGCCCTCGATGTTGAGTGAGGATGTAGGAAGGGCCAAATGGCCTACTACCTTATTGTTTCCTTGGTTAAAGAAGCACATGCCGATGAGCTTGTTATTGTAGTAGAAGCATGGGCCACCATCGTAGGTGTCTTTCCAGTGTTCTAGCGGAGCTCCAAAGCTGGCAGCATCGAAGCTAGTTCAATTGGGCTAGACGGCCAGTAGCAGCAATTGCAGATAGAGACAGAGACAGAATGGAAATAGAATTCTCATTCCCATTCCCATTCCCATTCTACATTTGGTTGCGTTTGGCCTTTTTATGTATGTAGCGGGAATATGAAAAGTTATGGCTCTTTGGTTCACATTCTGTGCAATGGTAATACAAAAAGGTATGGCTCTTCAATTCATGTTTTTTCCCATTTCGTGGGATCTTACGTGGCGCATGATGTGGAGGTTGTTACTTGCAGAGCAACAAATCCACTCGCCCCTTCCCCTTATCCTATGAGAACATGGAGGGTGACAAATCCACTCCCCCCTCCCCCCCTATCCTATGAGACGAGTTGGCCTCTTGGCCAAAATTATCAAAAGATAGTATCTTCATATTTTGACCAATAGCTGCAAAAAATTATTAGTAGTTAGAATATCTTAAACATGTTGTTCATTTTGAAGATTTTGCATGTAATTGCCAATAGATAATCTTCCTCAATGTTTTTTATTTTGTAAAGTAGGAGAAACATATATTTGTTTTCTCTAGTCATTGCAGAATTTTTTGAAATTGATTTCATCAGAACCTTCCTTGAAGACATATGTTGTTGAACAATAGTAAAAGAAAGGGATGGGCTAATTGTTGACACATTAGAAGAAGAAAACAACCTAGGATTTGCAACATTTATAGAAAAAACCTTAAATCTTAGTATAATGTATAATAGCTTGTTGCTGACATGCTTGCATTGTCTTTTTTTGTAGCATAAAAGGACATGAATCAAACATGTGACCCTTTCAAAAATTGCAATAAAAAATATTTTGTGCATAATCAATTTCTCTAGCATGTAAAAGAATTTCTCACTTAAGCAGATCAAGATACACTTTAATTATATATTGAGTTATGTGAACACCACTAGGTACATCGAAGGTTTTGGAATGCTTGATTGGCCCAATATGGGAGATAATATCCCTTTCAACTTTTTCAAAAACTAATGGAAGATTTAGCAATTTAACAAAATTAGGAATCTTTCGAAATTTAGTAACTACTAGATTAAAAGGAGTTCATTTTTGAATAAAATAAAGCATGATGATGGTTGAAAATATTGATATCAAGGGTCTTAGAAACCATCATTGAATTAACAAATTCTATAAGCAAAAATAAGTTTGATAAATAATGAGCATGAATAACATCCAAATTGATGGCTTGTGGTTGGCTGTGTCAACACGGGCTCATCGATGCATCATTTCATATGTCAACATGACTTCATTAATGTAGGGTCTATTTTTTCTTATAAACACGTGCTTACTAGCTACATTTATGGCATCAATCAGTCATAGTGTGGTGAAGCTCTTGCGCAGTAGCATAGCGCTTGGTAACCAAGTAGTGGATACGTGGGTTCAAGATGTGTACGGAAGGTGGGACCAAAAGCTTATGTTAGGACTAGTTAGAGATCAATTAGTTAGTTAAATCAAATTAATCATTAAATTACTTTATCTCTCTCTTCAAGCACCAAAGAACATAAAACATAAAATGATAAAAATCATATGTCTCGATTACACTTAACCATACCTTTGTACTTCATAAGTGTAATGGGGAAGATAATAAATGACCATTAGGGTAAAGTACACTTCTTAGAAGACTAGTGCACTGGAAATGAGAGAGTCCATGGAATTTGACCAGATCATGCGAGTGCTCTATGATTCATATGGTTGGGTGTAGGGGTACCTCATTGCTCATCATTGGCATTGTTGCTAGGAACTCTATTTGTGAAACGTGTGCTATCTAGATGTAGTGAACATTATTAATATCATTGGAGGAACTCAAGGTCAACATCACTTTGACACAACATATAACTACTAAGCACATTGATAATTTTAGTTATTTTGCAAATTGTATTCTTCTTCTCATAGGCATGAAGATATCAAATAGTCGATCCCACAAGAGTGCAAAGTGATATATACTCATCTCGATGAGTATGTACCTGACTTCACCTTCATCCTACATCAGGATGAGCAATCGCGATGGCTTGATATGAAGGGCAACATCGTAATGCCCCCTGATCGATTTGTGCTTGTGATGTTGCTTTGAACTCTTAAGAAGCTAGGCATCCATGATTTGCAAGAAGAGTATGTTGTGCATGACTATGACTATTGGGATCACTGTCCCATTGAAACACAATGCAGGAGAGATCAAGACTAGGAGAAGCACCATGATTTTCCGAAGGGGACACACTTCACTAATCCCTTGTTCCTTCTAAACCAAGATGACAATGAGGATCCTCCCTTTGGGGGATCTTAACATGAAGATTCTCTAGCCCTAGTTAATGGTGATGAGGGTGTGACCCTAAACCTGTAGTCCACTATTAACAAACCAGGTTCAGAAAAAAGTGATAGTCAAGGTAGGGACTCAAGGAAACATCACAATGGTAAGGAATCTAAAGATTATCATCATGACAAGTGAAGAGGTGGTGGTGGACACCATGGTGGCAATGGCCGTCCACCTTCCTCGTCATCCTCTTCATCTAATTTTGAACATTCCTCTTCATCTTCTTATTCTGATAAAAGGCACTAGAGAAATAATCGTGATGAAGGTGATCAACAGGACAATAATGATCATAGAGCCCACCAAGAATGAAGGGGTGGAAAAAACCATCATTAGCATCATTGACACAATGATGATGATGAACCTCTATTAGCAATTTAAAGCACGATTAACATTGTAGAGGTAGTTAAGATTTCAACTAAGCATGTGAAAGACAATTGGATTAAGCGCTTAGACATGAACAATATTTCAAGATTTGAGGGGGATATAACTTTGATTTGCAAAATGATCTACAAGCCTTTCATGATGCCTACACCTTACCAACCATTGAAAATGATTAGCAAAAACTCAAGCTATTCCCCAGGACACTCATCAAGGAAGTTAAAAGTTGGTATCGATCCTTGGAGCTAGAAATTATCTATTGATGGAGTACAATGCTTGAGCTATTCAATGATAAATACCAGACATACTCTAGAGTGTCTAATCTGAGAAGGAAAATCCAAGGCTGGAAACAAGTAACACATGAGCCCTTGGATGCCTTCATGAGTAGATATTATTCTATCTTACATCGATGCCCTAGCCATGGTTACTCGTAGAGGGAAAAACTCTACCACATTATAGATGGGCTTAGAGTAGAAACTAGAATAACTCTTGGGGTTTATGCTTAAGGAAGATTGTCTAAACTAAGAGCTCATCAAACACAAAGGTTGATAGAGTAGGCAATCAAAGAAGAAGGTGAGTTGTGAAAAAGGAAAAGTGTAGAAGAGTATAATAGAGATCCTTCTATAAAGAAAAGGGAGGTTTGATTTTGTGAGGAGGAGGAGTCACCACTTGACGAAGTGGTGAATAGGAAAACCTTGCCCATTCAAAAATCTATGTTTGACATTTTGACAAAGGTTGATAAATTATGGGACTCTTTGAATGAGAAATTCCAAATTTCTATGAAGATTTTTAAAGAATCCAAAGAGAACAATAGTGATTATAATCGTAGGAGGTGGAAAGAAGCTGAATGTGCCTACCAAAGAGGTAAGGGCAAAGTTACTGTAGTAGAAGAAGTTGTGGAGAGACTTTGATGATGATGTTGGATACATTTGTTAATATGAACATCCTAAGGGATGTTTCCTTGTGATGTCACACTTACAAGAGTCTAGGATGTACACATTGAATCCTCAACTAGCATAGAGGCAAGCACCTAAAAGATTGCCTTATCCTCAAGGAAATCTGAGGTAGTTCTATCAGCAACAATAAGCTTATTATGTAAGTGGAGCTCCACCACAATTGTATGAGTAATACCAATATTGGCAATAACCACAGTAATGGGGAATGCCACTACCAAGGTAGCAATACCCTTACAAATAACTTAATCCATACGGATACTATGTTCAGCAACCCATCTCTCCACGAAGTTATACCAACCACGCATCATTCCAAAATTACTATTACCCTCTAGAGTACCATCAAACTAATTCACCATCTACCTGAGAGGAACACCCATATCCATACCATCCTCTACATCTATCTGCACACATCCCTCCACCCTTATCCCAGTTACCTCCTACTCCATCCATGTAGGGTGAAATTCCTCCACAACTACAATAACAAAATGCTACAAGGGCTATACATTCACAACTAGCCTTATAGCTGAGTGGTTTTGATAATTAATCTAGAAAAAAACTTTTTTTTGACCCAACAGTCCTTTCAAATCCTTACAACCTAATGCGGCTGGTTACCTTGTATCTCCAACACCCTCATCCTCTACATCAAACACATTCGAGTGCCCTTCAAACCAAAGGCCACCTTGGATTTGCATTGTGATGTTAACTCATGTTGTTTTTGATTGGATCAAGGCTAGAAATCTTCCCATGAAAAGGTATAACTTGAGAAGCCATCTTATTTACTTACAGATCACTGGATATGAGCCATGTAAGGCCCTTCTTGATTCTAGTTCTGGTGTTAATCTCATCTTCCATGACATGTATAAGGCTTGGAACCTACTGCCTCTCAAGAAGAGCAACATTTTTTTGGAATTGGTAGACTAATCAATCACTATCCCTTTGGGGTTAGTGGATGACATTGTAACCATAGTTTGTGGGTGGTCCTATCCTACTCATTTTCTAATGATCAAGATAGAGAATTGTAAAGGAAACTTCCCCATCATTATGGGAAGGGCTTGGTTAAGCATGGTTGATGCACGAATGGGCATAAGTGATCTCTCCTTGGAAATATCCAAGGAGAATGAATTTGGAAGGCTAGGGAAGAAGCATGTTCCATGCATTATGTACAATAATAATGGGTGCAATTATGTGCAGAAAATCTAGTCTATTCAAAGTACATTCATCAAAGCATGAAATTATTGTGCACATGAAATATATATTTAAAGGTGCATGTATGTAGTAGCCATAGAATAGGAGGGCATCCAACAACTAATAGCTGATTCTAATAATAGCACATTATGCATGGAACCAACTAAGAGCCTAACATGTGCCTATGTCAAAAGGCATGAATGAACTTGTGCAAGTTCATCACCAACTCTCCAATGATGAAGATGATGATACCTATTGGGAAGAGTTGGAAATCTATGAAAATTTTAAATAGGAGATCCTAGAGTTAAAAACTCTATCGGCTAGCATGGAGATGCATTTTTCAACAATGGTAAGTTGGTCATAATCAATGCAAATCTTGCTCCTAAACAAAAAGATAAGTTATTGCAGGTTGTTAACAAATAGCTAATAAACTTTGCTTCGTCATATCTCAAGCTACGAGGAATCGATCCAAGGATATGCTAGCATTGCATCTACACTAACTTGGCCATGAAACTAAGAAGGCAGCTATAAAGGCAACTAAATCCCAAGTTGAAGAAGATCATCAAAGAGAAAATAGAACAAATTCTCAAGGAAAAGTTCATCTATCCCATTGTAGATAGTGAGTGAATTAGCCCACTCATAATTGTGCCAAAGAAAGGTGGCAAGTGATGGGTATGCATTGACTTTAGGCTATTGAACATGGCAACATTTAAAGATCATTTTCTATTACCATTTGTGGACCAAGTGTTGGATACTATCTTTGGACATTGCTATTATAGCTTCCTGGATGGATATAGTGGCTATAACCAAATCCAAACTGCACCAGATGATCAGGCCAAGACAACATTTATGAGTCCCTAGGAGATTTTTGCATATTGTAAGATGTCATTTAATCTATGCAATGCCCCTACAATATTTCAATGCTTGGTCCTTAGTATTTTCCAATAGTAGATTGGTAGTGGGGCAGAAGTCTTTATGGATAACTTTTCTACCCATGGGGCTATATTTGAGCAAGCCCTAGATTGCTTTGAGTAGGTATTGAAATGATGTGTTCAAACAAACCTTAGGCTCATTTGGTAGAAAAACCATCTAATAGTCTAGGAGGGCATAATATTGGGACATTGAATTTCACAAGAAGGGATTGAGGTAGATCCTGAAAAGACTTTTGGCTACTAGAGATAGTTAAAGACATTCTATCATTCCTTGGACATACTAGCTATTATAGGTGATTCATAGAGAATTTCTTTAAGATTAGAAAGCCATTGGTTGAACTTACAAAGAAATATGCTTTGTTCATCTAGACCAGGGAGTGCAAACATCCATTTCAATAATTGAAGAAAAAATTTGTAGAAACTCCAATTCTATGGGCACATGGTTGGTCTAGACCATTCCACATAATGATAGATGCATGTAATTATGCCTTGGGAGCCATTCTTATGTAGTTGGATAATAAGAAACAACCATATTACATCCATTGCATGAGCTAAAGCATTGAGGGTGCATAATTAAATTACACCATAGTTGAGAAAGAACTAATGGCCATGGTGTATGCTCTAAACATATATAGGTACTATGTGCTTGGATACAAAGTATTTATGCACATAGATCACAATTCCATGTGCTTCCTAATGAACAAGTCAATGATAAGTTCCTGTATCATACAGTGGTTGGTGATCTTGTAGGAATTTGATCTTACAATGGTAGATTAAAAAGGGACTAAGAATGTGGTTGCTGATCACATCTCTCAATTAAGGTGGGATAATAAAGAGGAGGAGAGTCCACTCTCTGATCAATTTCTAAATGAACTCCTCTTTATAGGAGCAATAAATGATCGAGTTCCCATAGAAACAAAATGGTATGATGACATTCTCACTTACCTTCTCACTCAGGAGATGCCACAAGATCTAGAATTTAGGAAGAAATAATAGTTTCTTCATTAGACAAAGTACTTCATATAAATCAACGGATACCTTTACAAGGTGTGCACCGATGGTTTGGTTCATTGGTGTGTCCCTAATATAGATTAACTATGCATTCTCTAGGATGCTCATGAAGGACATTGTAGAGGCCACTATACAGGGATGTGAATAGCCATGAAAATCCTAATGATAGGATACTATTGGCCTATAATCTTCAGGGATGCCCACTAGTTTGTTCGATCTTATGAATGTTTTCAAAGAGATGGTGGGATAACTGCTCGAATGGAGAGTCATCAAAAGTGGATTTAACCACTAGACTCCTTTGACATATGGGACATAGACTTCATGGATTCCATCATGCCTATGTCAAATGAAAAGGCATATATCATTGTAGCAGTTGACTATTGTACTAAATGGGAAAAAGTAGTAGCCATCATTGATTGTACATCATCCACTGCTACTAGATTTGTGCAACAATATGTTGTAAACAGGTTTGGTATGCCATGTGCACTAATTTTTGATAATGGAACTCTACAGGTGCCACATTTCACAAAGTTATGCAACACTTGGGGGTTGAACATAAATTAACAACACCCTATTACCCTAAGCCAATGGTCAAGCAAAGGTAACTGATAGGGGGATCAGAAAGATCCTAATAAGAACCACTGGCCAATATAGGAGAGATTGGAGCACAAAACTCAATGATGTCCTTTGGGCCTATCGCTCAACATGGAAACTCCCTATTGGCTATTCTCCATATGAGTTATTATATGGGAAACTTCCAATGCTCTTGATCCAAGCTTCATGCACTCTCAATAGCCTATGATCTGGTCCTTGCTTTTAGTCTAGCACAAAGAGAAAGATTGATCAAATTGAATGTGCTAGATGAAAATTGATTAGTGGCCCTATCTTTGAATGAGGTGCACAAGGCATTCAATAAACAATGACATGACCTTATAATACAAAAAGTGAAATTTCAACTAGGAGATAAGGTTCTTTACTAGAATACCACATACGTACCTCAGGAAACAAAATTTTAGACATTGTGGAAGGGACCTTATATAATTGACAAAACCTTTTCTTCTAGGATCATGACCATATAAAAAATTGAGGGCCCAAATAAAAAATAGTTGATCAACATCCAACAAATAAAGCTTTTCCATGAACCTAAGTAAGCTAGTGTAATGAATACCTCAATGGATGAACAACCATGCTTAGTTTTTCAGATATCTTCCTTCCAACTCAATCATGGGGGAGATGGCCATCCACACTAACTAGACACATGGCTCCTTAGTTTTTCTACTTTTTGTTTTACATATTTTTTATTTTGCAATTTGTTTCTTTTACATCTTTTTAATTTTAAAATTTGTTTTTCTATTTTACACCATTTTTTGTTTTACACCATCATTAATACGTTTGAATCTTTCTTGGATATTTTTACACTTTCCTATATATTTTACTTTATTTTGTTTAAGTGTGACCTTTAATTATTTTTTGCTAATAAAAGTGCTTTATTACCATAGGACATAGTGCCACTATTACTGTTACCAATGATGGTTTGTGCTTAATGTTGTGATTGTTAATGTCTGGTCTCTATTTTTTAATTTTGATGTCTAATGACTATAACATGGGTTATTTTTCATGGAACAAGAAGTGAGTCCATGTCATCCATCCATTCATGAACTCTATGATTTTCCTTATTTTGGGAGTTTGAGGTCCCTTTCATTAAAGAAACTTTTAATCAATTAGTGGCCTTGGGGTAGTTTGCAGAGTTGGGAAGGATTCAAAAGATTTGTATAGGGTGTGACTTCAAGGGGACTCAATACTCTTTGTACTCTTCTACTTACTCAGGTGCTTAATTATTTTCATGAGGTTCTTACAATTCCATATTTTCCAATAATAGAAAGTTAAATAAAGTCTTTTTATGATGTGGTTCTCATCCATAATTTAAAAAAAAGCATGATGGGAATTCAAAGCACACCCCTTAGACAAATAAACAGGCTACAAACACTGGTTGTGAGAATAGAAAGACAGGTTACCCATGCTTGAAGCTCCCCTCTAACTAAGATCCTCTTTGATTTCTTACTTCTCTTTTCTTCTCTTTATGGATTGGTGGTTGTTTTATGGATGCACTCTTATGTCTTGAGGGGGTGGATTGGTCTTGGAGTGGTGATGCAAAGTCACTGAAAGAGGTTGGTTTTGGTCTCGACTAAGGATGGATCCTCTTAGGTCATTTTAAACACAAATTCCATAAGGGATGTATTATAACTTCAATTTGAGATTCCATTCCACCTTCTTAGTCATCCATTTATGCTGCCATAACTTACCTCACTACTAGTTTCTATGTTATGCTTGATTTCTTAGTTTCATCCTTAACTTTTCATGACCTTTAATCAACCATGGGACCCATGAACTCCTTAGTTGAGGTTATGCAAGGGCAAAGAGGGCATGTACTTGCTATGGGGAGGACCCAGTTGCATATCTCTTAGCTTGGTTAGTTAAGTCACTTACCTTAGACATTACTACAATCCTACCTTTTGCATACTCCATTGCATAATCCAGTCTATGCTCTTTAAACTCATTAAATTCATTCTCTAAATAATGTTTTTCACTTTCTCAAATTTGTTGAGCTTCAAAACCCTCTTCTACTATTCTCATCATGTTCATGGCTTTTTCGGCTTCCATTTGACCTTAATTTCACTCTAAAACTCCTTGTATTTTGGAAGTTTGACCTAAATCAATGTCAATTAATGATGGTCAATAGTTGCATTGATAGGGCTTGATTGATGTAATCGATCCCATTGATGGGCCTTGGTTGATGCATGCCAAAAACTCTATATATACCACCACATATTTTTCAATTTTTTGACATTTTCTTCATAACACAAGGGGAGTTTTTATCATTTTTAGAGCCCAAAACCTTCTAGAGCTGATAACTTCCAACTATTTGTGCAAATCAATTTGGTCTTTAATCTTGCAGCTACTAAAGCTAAGATCTTAATCATTAGGACTGCAAACCTTAAATTTTTTGAGGTAATATTTTGAAATTTTTTCTAACTTCCCTAAAGGATTAATAAATACAATGATATGAAACCATCAATTTTTGAGAGTTAACCCTTCTAACACCCTCCAGAATGACTTATTAGCATTAAAACACATACAATAATGATCAAAATTATTTAAATCAGCAATAATTACAACTTAGCCAGTGTAACTATCCCATGGAGATAAGGTATCCCAATTGTTTCATGTTGCACAACAACTACTAACCTGTGGTCATGTTGTGATTACAAATGGCACTAAGACCAAAACAACCACAGGAGGGAGGACCCTCTCAACCAAGGGAGAAATAGCCTAGAACTAGAAGGGGCGAACAAGAACATGCCTAGGATTAGCTAGAGGTAACCCATGTAATGGGACCTCTTTGAGAGGAGCTTGAGGTGGAATATGTTTAATAGATTCCAGAAGAAGAAGTTACAATAGAATAATCATAGCGTGGAAAGGCACTAGGTCCCATACTAAGGCTTAAGGTCACACTAACATAAGCTCACCTTGACACCATCAAGCCCCATGAAATCTAATGCTTAGTTATCTAGGAACTAAACTTTGGGACATTTTTGGAGCATGCTCTAGCAGAGGTAAAAACACAATTGCAAACCTCTTCCATGTGGCCAATCATCACTTCCAGTGGGGATTGATACATGAGAGAGATGTACCTCCTTTGAAATAATAGACGGGTAGGCTCCACAATGAAGATTAAGGATATTCAAGTGTCCTACTTAGCTAAAGCTATTGCACAAGTGCTTGGGTTGCCTAATGTTGGGAAAAAATTGGTAGAGTTTTTTATGCAAGCTAACCTTGAGGCTAGAAAGGAGTGAACCCAACAGTGTTATGGGGTTGATCATAAGGAGTTCAATATGCTTACATTGGCGGAATGCATATACTTTAAGATAGCAGCCTATCATCTCAATTTGATGATGAGGCCTAGTAAGGTGACCACTTTTTTTGCCTAAGCTTGCATTGCTCTAAGTGGAAAATTTCTGGCAAATCTTTTATAGTTGATCTACTTAGAGATTGAGAAGTGCTCTAAAGAAAATGAACATGGAAGAAAAACCTTGCCTTTCCCATGTCTCATTTGGAAACTTTGCAAAAGGGTAGGGATTGTCTGCTATGAAAATGACATGATTAGGCATGCTCTTGTGGCCTTGTGGGCTAAAATGATAAAGGATAAGATATCTACCATGTTTAAAGAAGGGGAGCAATAACTTCCACCTCCTCCACTTACTTAAGAAATAATGTTGGAAGCCCATGTAGTAATTGAGTGTTTGTGGAAAATTTGAGAACACCATTTATTTCTAGAAATCCTTGAGAATGATGTCTCTTTTTTATGCACTTAGAGGAGGATGAGGGGGCAACTATATTGGTGATGTAGCACCAAGGGCAGGAGATTGTTGTTGAAGTAGTTGCTAATCGAGTCACAAAAGCACTTAATGCACCTATGAAATCTATTCTAGATATATCTACACTTTGAGATGTGTAGACATTTGGAAGCATGCTTAGCAAAATATTGAGTGTAGCCTAGCATGACGAGTTGCTAGAAAAACTAGTGGGGACTAGGCAATTGATTCCAGATATCTTCAATTTTCCAAACAACAAGACTACAACCTAGTTGAATTTGCTAGAAGCAAAGGAAAAATGTATCATCCTAGAAGGGTAACTTGAAATGGCTTAAGCATAAAACCAATGCTTGGCTATGGAAGTTGCTAAACTACATGCCCATTTTGCTGATTCTACATTCCTTAGCATAGCAATAACCAAAGATGAAGCTTTTTGATACCTTCAAGAATGATTAAAATAAGTTGCAGAGGAAATAGTGATGGCCATCTTCAACTAGTCCATAGCATTCACAAGAAATCACTTGGTTTAGATGCACCAAGAAAATGAATCACTAACCATAGAAAATCATTGCTTGTGTAATGTTGATGCACAAAAATAATAGATGCAAGAATTTATTCATCAATAGCAAGAGCAACTCACCAGGGTAAACATGGAACTAAGGAAATTGACGACAGAGAATCTTAATTTGTCTATTAAGGAAGTTTGAGCCTTACACCAGAAATATACCATTGAGATTACTACCTGGAGAAATAAGGCTCTTAAATTTGAAAGATTCTAGAATCACTATAGAGACTAGGTTGGCTTGTAGAAGAAATTGAATGAGAAGCATATTCAAATGGCTAAGGCAAAAGTAAACGAGGTTCTCTAGTAACTCTAGTAAGAAAGAGAGATGTGGAAGCCCATCATTGATGGAATAGATGCCTATAATAGAGTGGATATCTACCTAAAGGAGTTGCAAATTGAAGAAATGACAAAGTACATGAAATTGGTGGATCTCTAATATGCAAACCTGGCGATGCTAATCACTAGATTACTACGGCTTGAACTCAAAAAGTAGGTGGCCAACTCGTACTTACTATATAAGGCTGAGTTCAAGCATCATAAGGAGACCAAGCAAAAGCTTGAGATAGCAAACACTGAACTCAAGGTTCTCCAAGCATGATTTGTCAACAATCAATACATAGTGATCCTACACAAGCATATGTGATTGCCAACTTGCTTTATCTAGAAATAATAGCAAATAAATAAGTAGGTATTTTTGTTAAGGACCCTCCTCTAATTTGCTCAAAATAAGATTTTTTTCTTTCATATGGTGGTTCACACTTATGTTTCAATGCCCTTTGTCTGATCCTTATTTTTAAATTCTTAAAGCTCAAATTTAAATCTTGATCTTTCATATTCTATTTTTGAGGCCATTTTTTCATCATCAAACCATCCTACTTTCTTGAGTGACCTTAAAAACTTATATGGATAGGTGGACACTATTCCTAGTAAGCATATTTTTATAAAATTATAGAAATTTTTTAAGAGTTACAATTTTTATAGGTAACATATCTACTTTTACTAATAAAATATAATGTGAAGTTTGGGTTTTTACCTAAAGTTCTTGTAACAAAAATTATTTTTGGACATATTCCAAATGTTTTCAATATGCTATAAGTATATTAGGTCCCCAAGTTTCACACCCATAAAATAAAACTACATGAACAAGATGATTGTACAGTTGCTTGTGAATACCCTATGCCTAAATCTATTTTTGTGCACATTTACTACAAATTGAATATAAAGCATCCATGTTGTTTAAGATCCTTTGAGTAATAAAATCTTGCCAAGAATATCTATTTAAAATCAAGATGCCTAAGTACTTATATGAGGATAGAATTTCAATTTTCTTTGACCCAAAATAACAATCATCTACAAAAGGTCTCGTACTATGCACCATCATTTTAGTTTGCTAACATTAACTTTTATCCTTGAGATAATATAAACATCATCTAAAGTTTGAAGCATATAATTCATTTGAACTTCAAATATTTTCTATAAGAACTACATTATCAACAAACCTTAAAATATTCAAAGGAAAATTTCTAATTTTAATAGAATCCACTATAACAGAGGACATCTATTGTTCTAATTCATCAACGAAGATATCAAATAAAGTGGATGAAAGTGGACATCCTTGTTTTAGCCCAATATTGTTATGTAGAATTAATTTCTTCTATGTATTATTATTTAAGAATTTAATTTATACTGAAGTATACAACTTTTAGATGGTAGACATAAGTTTTTTAGGAGTAAAGTATTAATATTCTTCAACTACCTCCATAATTTATACTAAATAATAGAGTCATAAGCTATGGAATAATCCACAAAGCAAAGATACCCCTTATTAGATAGTCCTTTAACTTGGTCTATACAATATCTTAATGTAATTAAGTACTTCATTGTGGAACAATGTTTCCTAAAACTTGCTTGTGAACTTGCCTAAACATTATTTAATTTTTCCTAATTATTAAGCCTTCTTTTAAATATATTGTCTAATAATTTTGTAGTGAGATGACTAATCATAATGAGAATATAATTGTTATGATTATTTCTATTACCCTTTCTAAACAACATTACCACTCTAGGCTAGTGATGCATCAATCTTCTAGAAGCCCATTATGGAGATTTGAATTTAAAAGCTTACAAAATTCTTGGAGGCTCTACCCCTTTCTAAGTTGTTATCCTTCATCTATTCATTAATCAATCATGGCTCCTTTTGATTGGATACATAATCTCTTCCATAGATCTTCTTCTTAATCTTCTAAGCATGAATAAGAAGATCTTTGCCATTTTTGATGCTTTGACATTCGCTACACAACATAAAGCTTTAGGTTTGAGTAAATTTTATATTTATCAAAAATTTTTGAATGTAAAGATGAAAGAAGGGGATTCTTTGCATGATAACCTAAATGATATGATAGTTGCTTTTGTTAAATTTGAAACATATAAAATGATAATTCCAAAGCTTATGAAGTTCCTTGTTGTTTTGAACTCTTTACTTGAATATTGAAATTCAATTACTATAGCTATTACTATCTCTATGAGTACTCGTAATATTTCTTTTCATGGTATAGTTTCTAATCTTCAAGAAGTAGTGAAAAGATTGCATGAATGAAAGAATCAATCATTAGGTAATGCTTTTATAGTTGCAAATAGATGTAAATCTAATAAATGTGATCAAAGTTGGGGATCTAATTAAAGCAAAGAGAGGAGTAAAAGTAAGAAACTTCTAAAAGTATAATTAGATGTTGGTTTTTACACAAATTTTATTCCATGAAGAGGGGTTGTCATGATTATAAAACTTGGAGGCAACATATGTCGAGTAGCTACATTGATGCATCCCTATCGATGCATGCTAGATGCATTGGTGTATATGTGTTGATGCTTTGCTACCCAAAATCTATAAATACACACATGTCATTTGCATTAGATATCATAGTTTTAGTAGTGTAGCAAAGCCCTTATAGTTTTTCTCGATAGAAATTAGTTAAATTTCCTTTTGAGTGCTTGCAGCATGCATTGAATTGATTGTACAGAATCTTATTTAAGTGCAAGATGCACTTGGATGTTGATGAGTAGCTAGTATACCCTACGCCTAACCATACAAATCACTAGCATTCACTCAATGATATGGTCAAATCCCAAAGAATTTACATTTCTAAGTACACTAGTTCTAGGAAGTGAATGTAACTGTTGCAATTGTTTTCTTCATAGTTCCACTTGTGAAGTGCAAGGGTATGGTGAAGTATAAGTAAGGCATATGATTTTTGTGATTTTATCTTTTATGGTTTAAGTCACCTAAGAACAAGAATAAATAATAAAGTTATTAAATTTTTAACTAATCTAATAACTAGTTATCACTTAACTAATCTTAACATAAGCATCTGTTCCCACTTGTCATACACATTCTAAACATGTATAGCACTACTGGATTACCAAACATTAAGTGTTACTAGGATTACCAAGTGTTAAATGTATGCTTGTAGTGGTTGTACTTATGTATTACTATTTAATAAGTATTAATTAATTACTTAAAAAATATTAAAGTAAATTTCTTAAATATTAAATGCTAAAAGAAATAATTAATCTAATCCAAGTGTTGTAAGGTTTGATCAAGAAAGCTCATCTTTATTACCATCCATATTGAAGTGCTCAAGTACATTAGCACTCAAATAAAGATTTGTACACTCTTTTGACTCTTACTACGAGCACTCAAAAAATATTCTAACTCTTAAATGAAAAAATTCCAAACACTTCACTACAACTATAAAAAGATAGCCATAAATGTGGTAAGTAGGCATACATATAGGCAGAAACATGGTGCCTCATCAATGGGTACACATCAATGAGTCAAACCTTGTGTTGATAGGATCATGTTGATGAAATCCCATTGAGGATGTAGCGTTGATGGTATCCCATTGATGTGGCCCAACCATGTGACTCATCATACCCCCATGACTAGCCACAAACACACAAAAGAAAAAAAAACACACAAGAAAAACTAAGTGCCCAAGTGTACAATTTTACAATCATTAAAAAATTTTAGTATTTAGGATAATAAAATTAAACACCTACACAAACCTAACAAAAACAACTCCTCAAATGATGTGAAGATGATGAAGAAGTTCAAACAGTCCTAGGCCATGAAGTCTCCTAAGGACTTGAAGGACCTTCTCCTACTTCAGGTGCATGTAGTAGTAAATGGGGTTGTTATGGTTGTTCGATGTCAGTTGCAACCTTTGGTTGAAGATGTAAGGTATCCAATAGTGCCTTCATCTCCTCCTCCTTACTCTAGGGATCATTCATGTTCCACATAGCTTCACCAATGTGGGCCAGAATGGGAATATCCCATTGATAGGTCATTGTAGGAAATAACTCTTTCACATTCACTAACCAAGTAGCAAACTATTTTCCTTTGATGTCAAATGCTTTGAGTGCATTCTGAAACTCATTGTAGACGTTTATTCTTTTGGCCAAGTTCTTAATAGTTGATCTTTGATTTATGAACTTTTCCTTAAGGACCTTGAGTTCTACATTTGATATCTCAAGCTTTTGCTTGATCTCCTTATGGTGCTTAACCTTTGCCTTGTATAACAAGTATGAGTTGGCTACTTGTTTTTCCAATTTTGGCCATAGCTTTTCGATAGTTAGCATCATCAAGTTTGGATAGTGAAGATGGACAAGCTCTATGTATTCAATGATCTTCAATTTGTAGCTCTTTCAAGAGGATTTCAGCCTTGATGCATGAGTTTAGTCCATGAAAGATAGGTTGCTAGACATTGCCTCCTTCCTTGAGCTGTTGGAGGGCCTCATTGAATTTTCCCTTTGTTAATTTAATTTCCTTATTTTTGATTTGTTTCTACAACCCCACTGAGTCCCTATAGTGATTGTTCTCTCTTTTGAACTTTAGGGTCTCATTCTTCTAGGTGGAAATGTTAATTGTAGATTTTTGATATAAGGCATAGAGTTCCTTCATGAAAAGGTTTCAATTTTCAGTTGCCAATCTCCTTAATTTTGCATTTACCTTGGTTAGATGCTTCTATTATTGATGGATAAATTATGCCATCTATTGCTTCTGTGCATCAACATTCTACAAATGACGATTTTCTATGGTCATGATTTCAGTCTCATGGCAATTTTGAACCAAGTCCTTCTAAATGTTATAAATCATGAAAATTCCCAAGGACTAGTCAAAGATCGTCATCTCCTTATCATTTTCAAGCTCTTTGAGATGCTTTTGAAGCTTCTAGAAAGCTTCATCTCTTGTAATCGCTTGGTTGAGAAACACAAGATCAACAAGGCAGGCTCTCAAATTGCAAATTCTATAGCCAAGCATTGGGTTTTAGCCTTGGCTATTTCAAGTTGTTCCTCCATTATGATGCACTTGTCCCTTAATTCTAGCATCTCCAATTGGGTTGTAGTAATGGTATGCAAAAGGTTAAAGACATCCAAAATCAGTTGATTGGTTTCCATTGGTCGGTCTAGCAAATCCTTACACCAACCCACAAAAAATATGAAAAACAAGTATGTATGCTAAAAAAAATAATGACCACTAAACCAAAAGACATCCAATGGTTAAGAAATGAGAACATGAAATTGTCCAATACATGCATGGAAACATATAACCCACTTATCAGCTCCTACTTTAAGAAAATGACCTGAATAGAAAACTTACTGAAGGATATCCTAAATCATGATCATACACCCACAATAAGTAGTAAACATGGAGACTCAAAACCTAAAATTAAGAATGAACAAGAAAACATATCTAGATCATCTAAAATAAGAATATCATCTAGTCCAACAAGATATGTATCTCCTAATGATCAAAATTTGATTATGATAAATGTCATATGGGATAATAAAAGAAATGCAAAATCTCTAAGGATGATAAATAAGAAACCTAGAGTGTATGATCCTGGGGATCTAGGGCCCATTTTCTGAACACTCATCCATGATTTCAATCATGGGGAAGGTACCTTATCTTGAATCAAGAATCAATAAGTGCATTTCAACTTTTTTGTTTTAATTTTTTTGGTTTATAAGTTTTTGTTATATTTTTAACATTTCTTATAAATTTTACCTTCTTTGATATCTTTCTTATTCTTTTATACATTTCATATTTCTTAAATCATTTAACATTCTCTAATATCTTCAAATTCTTTATATTTTTCTCCTTTCTTACCCATTTCTCATTCTTTAGTAGTTTTTACTATTTTTCATGTGTACATATTTTTGTTAACTTTTCTAATAAAGTGTAAAGGAATAAAACAAGATGTAGTAAAAAAAATGAGAATTTCATCCTATCTTATCAAATCATTAAAAGACTAATTATATATACAGTAAGGACACATCATTTATCCACTCATTTCTAATAATAAGAGGTTCTTACTATAAACATAATGACATTATTTTCACAATAAAACTAAAATAAACTTGTGATCACTATGCTTTGATGGAAAAAGTAAAGATTAAAGTGAGAATAAAAAGGGTGCGAGATCAAGGGGATTTGTGGATTCTTTAAGGCTACTAGTATAAGTCTTATCCTACTATTAAGTTGTATTATTTACATGAGTTCTAAGAAAATGGAAGTATGTCTAAAATAAGTGCTACCTTATCATGTCATTGGAAAGATATGTCATCCATGCTTAAAGATAGTCATGTGGTAAGGTTGACACAATAATAACCTAATATATACACATAATAAAATTTTTTGGGAGTTCCACTGAAAAGACACATTACCCATGCTTAAAGTAAACGACTTCTTACAAATTTCAAGGTTTCATGAACTCACATTTGTTATGGAGCTAGAAACACATGTTATGCATGTCTAAAGGTACTCCTTTGTCCAATGGTTAATATCCTTTAAAATAAAATGTGTTGATTATAAATTCCTTCCTTAAAATTCATTACCAAGTGTTAATATTCCTTTAGTTGTGATATTCTTATAGTTATTAGTTTTGGGATGATAGAATGTAATGTCATTAGTAAGTGGTATGGACTTGGTTTGGATCTTGGACGGAAGGGCTTATGATCACTTTAACCATGCATCACACATTGAATTCATTATGGCTATGGTAAGCACCTCACGTCTCATTTTCTACAATCCCTACTCCTACCATTCCACCTCATTGTTATATATATAATCATAATTTAATAGTTTTATATAATATAGTGTTATTTTCTCATTGAGGTAATACTAACATGTGTGTTTTGAAAGATAGGTATGTTTTACATTCAACTCCTTAAGTGCGTACAGATACTTGTGGGTGTGGTTATGCAAGGGCACCAAAGGTTGGAGCCTACTTTGGGGGAGGATACACTTGTATAACTCTTGTATTTCATACTTGATGAACAACTCCATATCATCTTGTTCCTCTAAAACCCTCGAACATTGTCATTTTTTATGTACTCATCTTCGATAACATATTTGGCAATTCTAACAAACCATCTCCTATAGACTTAATTAACTTACCTGGGAAAAATTCCTTCTTTCACATACTTTCAATGAAAATTTCTTATATTTTGAGCATCATCTATGATTAAGAATTCTTTGAACCATATCTATACCTTCTAGACTATTTAATTTATTTAATTTTCCCATCAGAAATGAAGGGATTAAAGAGAGGATCAAGAAAGGTATGAGCATAGAAGGGGTCACTGCTACAACAAAGCATACGAACTCAACCACGATGATGAACCCCTCATGGCAATTTGAAGCACGATAAACATTTAGGAAGCTTTTTACATACCAACTAGGCACATGAGAGATAGCTGAATCAAATAGCTAGATATGAATAACATGCTGAGATTTGAAGGTGACTATAATGCTAATCCACAACATCACCTTCAGGCTTTCCATGATCCTTGCATCCTCCAAAATATCAAAAGTGATTGGCAAAAATTGAAGCTATTTCCCAGAACACTTGTGAAGGAGGTGGAGAGTTGGTATAGGTAACTAGAACTTGAATCAATCATACGTTGGAATACCATGCTCAAACTCTTCAACTATAAATATCAAAATTATTCATGAGTGTCTAACTTACAAAAACAAATCTAGGGATGGAAGCAAGGAACACATGAGATCCTTGATGTGGAAATGGGTGTATACTATTCACTATTACACAGATGTCTAGACCATATATTTTCACCAAGGGAATAACTCAAGCACATTGTAGATGGGCTACGAAGCAAAATTAGAGAAAATCTTGGGGTTTATGCCCAAGGCAAGTTATTAGATTTGACCGTCCATCTCATTCAAAGACTAATTGACTAGGTAGCAAAGGAGAAAGGTGAGCTAAGAAAAAGAGAATCAATTGAAGAGTATAACAAAGACCCATCAATTTGAAAGAGAGATGCCCGAGTCTAAAAGGATTTCTAATGGGAAACTTAAATAAATTAAATAGTCTAGAAGGTATAGAGATGGTTTGGGTAGGATCCACTTGTATAACTCTTGGATTTCATACCTGATGATCAACTCCACATCATCTTTTAGGTATCTTTTAAATGAAAAGTTTTCTAAACTAATTCATGAAACTAGATTTTTTTTATGATAGTAAACACTTTTCCTCTTTTACTTGTTTCCACCCAATGATTAATTGCAAAGCTAAAGATGGATCACCAAATTTTTTAGGTCATAATTTTTAAATAAATTTAGAATGATATTTGCTTGATGATATAAGCATGATGTCAGGTAGTTATGCCATTGTGGTCTGCATCATGTGACTTTAAGTAATAATAAGATATGACCAATACACTCCAATCAACCACCTAATCCAAAAGTCTAGAACACAACATTATGTTCACTAATGCCCTATAAGTTAGGCTTGACTTCATTAATGACACTTAAGAATTAGGATGAAACCATATTTAGTTTTAATGATGGCATCACCATCCAACATAGATTTGCATGGCAATCAAGGTCTTTATTCTTTGTTGTCTAAATCCAGAAAATGCATCCCATATTTTCAATGGCAATATTACTCAGGAAAGCAATCCAAGATTAAGTATTTAACTCGATTACCTCCAATATGCAACAATGCTTGAGAATAGTATGTCATGTGGCCCCACCTTTGCTCCAACTCTTAAAAATACTCATGGCTCAATTTTTAGGTAGTAACTACAGCTTAAACAGAGGTCACATGTTTCTATCTCTAGCATTGCAACATAGTATTGTCATATAGGAATTGGTCACTTAGTACATGTCCTTTTTAAAGCAGTGTACAAGTCTGTCCAGTGCTACACAAACCTAGTTTTGGTGGAATACCTGTGCTGATGGGCTGGCAATAACTGTTTCTTCACATTTTTCTTTTTCAAAGTGTGGTTCTTAATTATTCTTACATAAGTGACTAATCATCCAAACTAATAAGGTGTTATTCAACCCCAATTTTAATAAACTGGGTACCATGCTCATTGAAAAAGGAAAATTTCTTTGGTATGGAAGATCAACAGCAAATTAAAAATAGCTTTTAGGATGAGAAGAAAACCACTCAAAAGAAGGGTAGCCACTTCTATTTGGGGTAGTAGGTGGGTAGGCAGAAAATGACCTCGTGAAGGGAGACCTCACTTCTTTCCTTGATGATCCAAAAGCACAAAAATGCATATTTCTTGGTTATGCCTATGGTTAAAAATGATATAAAATATATAATATGGAAACACAAATCGTTTCCATCTCTAAAAAACATTTTTTAGAGAAGAAATTTTTTGTTTGCAATCTCAAAATTGTGAAAACCATTTTATAGCCCTACCTCACCCACTCCCGATTCACATAGATATAGTGCCAACATCATAAACCACTACTCCACTTGTGCCCATCACATCACTAGTGCTTGATACATTTGAATCATTATCACAAGTACCAATAGCACTCAGACACTTCAAAAGAGAAAGATATCCATCAAATTACTTGTAGGAATATCATTTCCAACTAGTTGTTCACTCTCCTCTTCCAATCTAACCATTCCCTCATCAACAAGAGCCTCTGTATGTGCTCATCCTTTATCCCATTTTCTTGCATATGATAAACTATCTCCCTCTCATCATGCATTCTTTATAGCTATACCATTTGTTAGAGAGCCTACTTCTTTTAGCCAAGCAATCAAGGATCCAAAATGGTGTGAAGCCATGGTAGTAGAAATCAAAGCATTGAAAGGCAAGAACACTTGGACACTTATTGCCCTATCACCACCTATGAAAATCATTAGTTACAAATTGACTTACAAGATTCAATACAATTTAGATGGGTTTGTGAAACATTACAAAGCTCATTTGGTAGCTAAAGGATATAATCAAAAGATAGGATCAAATTACATGAAAACATTTGCTCCTATTGTAAAGCTAGTCATAGTGAAATGCCTCTTAGCCATTGCAATAGTTAAGAATTGGCACTTTTACTAGTTGGACATTAGCAATGTCTTTTTACATGGCAATATTGATGAGGATATTCATATGGGTATTCCTCTAGGTTTCACACAAAAAGGGGAGATTCAAGATTGTCAACTCAATATACCTCTATAGGGTCTTAAACAAGCTTTTAAAAAGTGGTTTATTAAATTTTATAGTTCACTCATCATAGTTGGATATGCCCAATCTAAGACTAATTACTCCTTATTTACTCAATGCTCTAGTTAATCTTTCAAAGTAGTTTTAGTCTTATGTGGATGACTTTATTCTTACAAGGAATGATTCTAGCTCCATTGCTAATCTCAAAATTGTTCAAAATCATTGATCTTGGGCTGCTCAATTTCATTTTGGGTATTGAAGTAGTGCATTCAAATACTAGCATCTACGTATCACAAAGAAAATATGCCTTAGAGATTCTTGATGATGTAGGTCTTTTGGGTGCCCATTCAATTGCCTCTTCAATGAAGCAAAATAAAAAACTTGCTAGATCGAATGGTTCCATTATCATTGATCCTTTAAACTATAGATCCTTGATAGGTTGTATTATGTACCTAATCATCACTACACCAAACATTACATATTCAATGTAAATCCTTAGTTCATGAACAAGCTACAACAACCACACCTTGATGCTACTAATCGAGTTCTCATATAAAACATACATGTGGCCAGGGCATCTTCTTATCTTCTTCTAGCTCTCTCCAACTTCAAGATTTTTACAATTTGGATTGGGTTAGTTGCAGTGACTCTCACCACTCCATCACAGGTTATTGCACTATGTTAAGTACCTTTCTGATCTTCTGAAAATCAAAGAAGCAATCTTGAGTGTCATACCTATCAACAAAAGTACAATAAAAAGTAATGGCCACCACCTATTGTGAAAACAATTTCCATCTTCATCTATTAAGGTACCTCCAGGTACCCCATTTTTATCTAGCGCTCTTATTTTGTGACACAAGGTAGCCTTGTGTATTGCTGCAAATCCAATGTTTCAGGATATTACTAAGCATATCGAAATTGATTACCATCTAGTTCATGAAGAGGTACAATCTCTAATCATTCAACAAATTATATAGCCACATCATAGCAACTAGCAAACATATTCACAAATCCCTTAAGTATATCACAAATTCATCATTTGATTGGCAAGTCAGGCATGCAAAATCTTCATGCTTTAACATGAGTGGGAGTATTAATAGTAAGAGCATGTCCAAATCTTGCCTACTTACTGTTTGAAAATTTCAACCACATTCTAGCTGTAGATTTCCCTGTAAGGGCTCCATCAGCTATCCATCTTTTTTTATAGTTTTATTTATATTTTGTGCATTTCCATTCCTTTTCCTGAGTTTTGAGTAACTCACATGTATAAGTAGCTTGGCAGCAAATGTAATGAAGTAAGAGAGTTCTCATCCCATTCCAAATTTTACATAATTTTAATGTTAATTAATGTAATTGTTATTGTCTACTATTTTTTACCAAATTTGGCATATCACATGACCAAAAACTTAACAAAAGTTTGTGAGCTACATCCAAGGCCTTCAATAGGAAGTTGTGATGCACATCTTCCAAATTGAGGTTCTTTTTCCACAATTCTTTGACATGTTTTGTTCAAAAATGGTCCACAAGAATTCTAGAGTCAAGTATAAAATAGAAACATGCATTGGTGAGACTGGAATGACCACGATTTCTATGTAGATTCCTTTTTAGCCAATCCACACAATCACATCCTTATCATAGAAAGACAAATAAAACTAAAATATAGAATTCCATTGGTGGAAGCAAGGTTGGAATTTGACACTTTTTAAAGGTGTTTTCCTATGATTTTTGTGTATAATATAGTAATTTTTAAATTTGAAACTTTATAAAAATGTTAAAAGATTTTAAAAGGTATCAATGTGATGCTTTAAAATTTCAAAAGGACTCACTCAACTTTAAACTAAATAAAAATTCAATAAGAAAATAAGTGGATTTAAAAATATTTTTTATACTTTTTATTATAAATAGGTTAATAATAATATATTCAATGATTATTTTTATTTATAATAAAGTTTTAGAGTACATTATATTCATGTTAATAAACTTTTAATAATAAATAATTTATTTGTAATTAAAAAATGTCATCAATGTTTAAATAATTTAAAGAATAGCTTTTAAAGAATTTATTTATAGCATTTCAGTATTTGTTGTTCTTAAACTCTAGGTGTTCCCAAGTTATGTTGATTCTGATCATCAATATGAGGATCTCTTCTTTGCACAACTTTCATGACTTGTAGATCATGAACCCTGCTAATTGGGTAAATAATGTTGTTTGTTTATTATTAAGCATGTTTTCATAATATTCTATTATGAAAATGTATCTAATTGCTTGGAATTAAACAACCAATGTTGCATCGATATCATACATGAGTAGATAGAATTGTTAATAAAGTAACATACCCTTAATACTTTTAATAATTCTTATAATTTCATACTTGGATGATTCAAAACTAAATTTTGAGAGAGAATTATTGTATACATTTGATTAACTAGAGGCCTAGTAATTATCTATTTTTGAGTACTTGCTTTTAGGTTTGAACCTAAATCTCACCACTTCAAAAATAAACACCTTAATGTTACTTTAAGTAAGAGTTTCTATTCTATTATTTATATCACTCTTAAATTAAGAAATTGAGAAAGCAAACAAGTTTCATGGTTTATTTTTATTCTTTTTAGATGGGAGTGCCTTGCTAAACTCTTAGAATGCATGATGATTTTGTTTAGGAAAAAATAATTTTGTTTAAGTAGTAGGATTAACTATTTTTGTTAAAGAGTAGTCAAAAAACACTTATATCTTTAATAGCATCGAAGATGTTAGAGCCTAACCTCTATCATTAATGGCTTGAATAGTAGTGGCAAAGAACTAAGGGTCTCTAAAGTTTCAACTAATCTACCTTTGAAATAAAAAGAAATAGGTATCATTATTATTTTAATGCAACTCATATGATCTATTTTTTTAAATTGTATTTTTGTCATGCATGCATGTATTTGGAGATCTCTTACTATTAATTATTTCTTTGCTAATTGGAAAGAACTCTTCCTGAGGATGCTCCTCTACTTTTTAAGAAGTTTCCTTTTATCGCAAAAGTGTTTTCTTCTTTGAGTTTTTCATGCTATGTGGAATAATCTTTAGAATCACAAAACTATCATGAGAAGTTTGCCATAGTCTAGGAAAACTAATATTATTTAGCTTGTTATTTTTCAAATTAAGTTACAAGGTGGAAGAGCTTTATTGAAGGTTGATTATCTAATAGAACCTTAGACCGACACTATTACAAGAAACTTTTCTTAATTTATGCTAATGACAAGGTATTTCTTTATTTTATTTGTGTAACTACCTTTTTATTGCTTTTTATAGTGCTTAACAAGGAAGTGCTAAGGGATCTCTTCATTGCTTTTTCTAAGTTTTAACAAAAAAGTCTTAAGTGAAAACTATAAGGGTACTAAGTTTAAGGGTTGATCATTTTCTTAACATAGAGAAAGGGATTTCAAGATTAGTTATAAGGATGAACACTATAAAAGCATCTCTAAAATTATTGAACTTTAGATAGTAATATTTGGAGCAAATCAACCAAATTTATAGCTGTAATATTTTATCTATGTCTAATGTGCTCTACTTACAACTCTCTGAGTGATGCATTGATCCTGTTTGTAATCACATGAGCATTCTAAGGCAAGATATTTGGAAGCAAAAATTACATTCACATGTCTATGTCCTATAATAAAATTTTCTATCTTATTATGTGTGCTACAAATCATGATTTTCATATTGAGTGTCGAAAAAAGTCATCCAAAGTATTAAGCATAAAAAAATCATTTAAAAAACGTTTACTGAAACTAAAATTGTTTTTACTTAACATCCTCTCTCCTAGGATCCTTTGAATCTATTGGACTAGTTTTACAATTTAACTTCAATAGTGAAAGGTAATATTATTTTTATTATTACATAAGAATGAAAATGAAAATGAAATTAAAGCTTTATTATGTCTGAAGATTGATAGGATCTATTGGAAGAATATTAAGTTTTGATAAAACATTATGATTAACTCTACAAATTGACTAAGTACCAATGGGGGCATTAAAAATAAATCATACAAGTTTTTTGTTGTAACATTATAACATTGTCTAAAATGGGTCATCATAGTACAAGAAAGAAACACATGTAATTAATCTTCAAGGACTCTTGACCTAATTAGCCTACAAATGCAATCTTCTCATGGAAGTTGAATCCATTTTCCACTTTCAATTCTAAAATCATGTGAAGTTAAGAGAATCTTGATAATAGTATTCTAGTACATAATTGAAATAGTAGCTAAGAGATAGTAAGCTTCTATAACTAATTTATTAGATCTAATGTGATGTAAATAAAATTGTCTCTTATCTTCTAAATTAAACCATATATATATTAAAACCTATAACTTAACTAATTGGTGAATATGCTTAGGATTTTGCTATATGTTATTCCTAGAGATATTTCATTTTCTCAACCATTGCATCCCCTAAAAAATAATAATAGTAGCTAAACTATATTGATAGCTTGAAATATATGTTGAGTGTAGACATATTGATGTCTTTACCCATGATACATTGATGTGTGTGCCATCTATTTTGTGCCTATCTATATATACCAACCACCTTAATATGCATGCCATTTTCCATTACTTCTTCTTTTAGATTAATCCATTAATTCTTCTAACTTAAATGTATATTTTTATTTTTATTTTAATGCCAATATTATGTCTTCACTTTACTATCAATGACTTGTTATTAGTTTGATATGTTGTAACCACATGGTAATATTTTTGAAGATGTAAAAATCTTTCCTTATATAGGTTAGACTCCAACATATGTGAGGTAATCTTCTCTAGCTTCTACATAATGTTATGCAGTTGGTCTCTCCACTTATAATATTCATCTTGATAGATCACGAATGTGAATTTAAGGTAAAAAGGATCCTCATGAGCATAGTGATTCAAATAAAATAAGAAAGAACATATCAAAATTTATAATAGTTTGAGTTGTGCTTACTTCTACTAAGTAAGGGCTATTCAAATATGCAATTCTACTAGGTTCCCTTCAACTCTTTAGCTCATTGAATAACAATGCTTGTTTCAAGGGTTTCTAGTCTCCCTCTACTACAATTGAGACTTTAAGATCAAATTCCTCAAAAAAGGTCTTAGAATTAATATAAAAATAAAATAATATTTATAAGGATCTTTCAAAGATTGAATTACATCTACTATGGGAATTTAAAGGAGATAAATACAATGCATAAGATATAGAGTTTGTGAGACACAATAAAACATGTAAAAGATAAAAATTTAGGCATATCAAATGCATATTAAACTTATTCTTGCTACTTGAAATTGTGATGTTGGTTTGTTAATTCATCTTGTGTTCTTCAATATTTGGATTCATCATGATAAGACTAAGAGAAAACATTTTTGGTACTAAGGACAAATGAAAAAGGGTAAATTTATCCCTTCATATGCTTGTAGTGTACATTAAATTTTCATCTTAGGGAAAGCAAGGTTTGACCATTGGTAGGGGACATCCTGTTTGAGAGCAAAGATGCTACTATCAGTCCTAAAGGGGGCAATCCACTGGAATGTTATTTTATATGGAGATAATAACCACCAACTATATTTTGTTGCTAGGTAGAGGGGACAACCCCTAAAAATAAAATATTCTTTCCTTAGGGTGAAAACCTATTGAAAGGAGATGACTCTTAATTAAATTTGGTTACTAGGCTAAGGAGGCGAATCCCAAAAATAAAATTTTTTTTGCCTAAGAAGGAGATCTATTGAAAGGGAGTGATACCTTGCTAGGATCCCAAAAAACTAAAAATGTTAATCGTCTCTTTGAGGGCACCTTATGCTTAGGGGATAACTTGTGGGGATCTTTGTGAACAAAGGGAAATTTAATCTTGTATAACATTCTCAACTTAAACTTGCCTTGGAATCTATATAAAATGATCTTAGGCCACATATTTGGATACCAAATGCTATAAGCATGTGATTTTCTTGAAGCTCCAACACTTGATCATCTTTAGAACATCATCATCTTCAATAGAAATATTTCATTTTCTCAACCATTGCATTCCCTAAAAATACCAACCATATTCAGATAATAACATAAAGGTATTTGTATCTTCTCCTTTAACTTATTGAGAAGAAAATATTTTTGTATTTTTTCCATATTTTTCCAAAGTCTAACACAAAGACCATGTCCCCAAACAACACATCCAATTAATATAATAGGATAGATGGTAGTCTAGAAAATTGATTTTTTAGCCTTTCAAGCCCAAAGTCTTACATCCTTGTACCTATTTTTGAAAGTATATAAAGCCTTGAAAACTATTTGCTATTCTTTCTTTGACATACTTCCTCCAGTTTTAATTGTTCATATAATTGAGATTCAAATAGTTAAAAGAATCTACTATTTATATATTGGTACCTCCAAAATGGAAGTTATAACAAATATTTCTTGTATCCTACCTAGATCATCAATTTAGTTTTATCTAAATTTACTTGAAGACTAAATGGATCACAATAATTTTATAAAATTGTTAACATATTTTGTATATCTTTTGCATTTGTGGAGATTAAGGTAACATTATTTGCATATAAACAATGATTCACTACTTGGATATAATCTTGATAGTATGACTCTCTTGCCCATTGTATAAACATTCCTACATTTTATCAATAAAGATACAAAAGTGAGTTGGAGAAATTGAAAAATATTGATTAACTTCAAATGCACTTTAGAATTGAAATTTGTTCTCTAAATTATGATATGTAATTTTAATATCACTTTTTCATATAATCTTTGAGTTGTTATAATCAATTTTTAAGGAAGGCCAATTTTATATAAACATGACCATATATTTGTATGAACCATTGCATCATATGCTTTTGTAAACTTTACAAAACAAATAAAAACATTTTTCTTAAGATTTTTGCAAATTCCATGTAATGTTTAAATGTAATTAAGTAATCAATAGTGGAGTGATTTTGTCTAAAACCTACTTGACATTTTGTACTAACCTAGCTATCTTTAGCCTAAGAATTAATTCTCTTTTCTAGTAAAGTGTCTAATAAATTAACAAAAATATTAATTATAACAATCATTCATTCAATAATTTTCCAAATTACTTTTAATCTCCTTTTTATATAACAAGATAGCCTTTCTAGTTTTTCAATGTTGATATAATCCTTGATGCATTACAAAAGATAATTTGTGCTAAATTTCTTTATGAATATTAGGTCTTTTCCACTTTAATAATTATGCACATAAACCATCTGAATATACAACTTTGCAAGATGCTTGTTTTTTTAATACCCTCTCTAATTTCCTCATGAGTAAACTAGAGTGATGCTTGATATACAATAGTAGAATTATTATCTTCTTCTGTAAATAGTTTATTATAAAATAAGCATATATCTTAAAAAAAATGATGGAGAGAGATTCTTGACAAATATACTACCAAAACTACCTAGGCTTTATTGAATGATGTAAGTAAAATATTCTTTGGGCTTCATGATAAATTTCCTCCTCTTGGTTCTAATCAAGAATCTATATATCTTAACTAACCTTTATCTATGTTTCTTAATTTCAATTTTTATATTCTATATAGGTTGTATCTAATATTCATTAAACCAAGTCTTCTAAGCACCCTATTGTTGTGAATGCATAACTTGCTTATTTGTTGTAAAAAAAGTTTGCTCAAGTTCCTTATGTTATCTTTCAAGTTTCCATTTATTATGTATTGTATTTATATATTTTACCTTAACTCCATTGAATCCTCTCCGACTTTTAACTTAAAAAAATCAATGTCTTTATAAGAACATAAAAGAAAATCAATCTAAGAGTTACCTTGAACTCTTGTGAAAGTAAATAATTAAGATTGAAGGGATTTATCAAGACCATTGCAAGTGAGAAGATCAACTGTTTTTAATCATTTTAATAGTTATTAATCTATCTTATTAATAGTATCATTTGCAAGATGTTGCACCAACCTATAATCTTTAATAATGCCTAAACTATCAACATTATGTTACCATTAAACAATTTTTATTTATTGTAAATCCATCCTTGCATTAAAATGTCTACAAATAAATACTAGGTCTATTGCTAAATTTTTTTTTAATATCTCTACCCAAAAACTAGAAAGGATGATCATAAAATAAATCTATAGTATCATATAATGTAGCATGTCTAGGGGTAGAATAACATATGACAAGAAAAGCATAATACTAATGTTATAAAATTTTTAGTCAAATGTATTGCTTATGATCATCAAATGATTTTAAAAGTGCATAATATTCAAGAAATTTCTTTACTACACTACAATGCCACTGAAAGGCTTACCTCTTTACCCTACTCTTATGTTTCTTGCAACAAACTTAATGAATTCAAAAACCACAAAATCTATAGAATCAACATCTTCCCATGTTTCAAAAAAACTAAAAACATTAACACTCTCAAAGAAACTAATATTATTCAATGCAAAAACTTTATTTACAATTTCACTATCTATATTTATAAATCCATAATGAAGAAGGACTATATATCTTCTAAATAAGTTTTGAAATACTATTTATATATAATGAGTACTATGTTATTAGAATTTAGGTAATGCAACAAGACCCTTTTCAATTCTTTCCCTAAATTTTTTCTATTATTTAGTCCTTTTTGTAAGTTTCTTCTTAGTGAGATCTTGGTTGATCTAAACTCTTTACTCATGCATACTTTACTTTAAGTGACTATGATGATGACACACATGTTCTTTGCCTTCTATGTTAAGAAACTTAACAATGACATGATGGGGTTTTTCATATTATTCACCTAGTATCCTAAAAAATTTTGCAATATTTGGAGTAGTAATATTTATATCCTTATGATGTTTTCTCTTCTTTTTTTAATTTTTTAACTATGGCTTATAATGATTAAATTTTTTTCTTCCTTTTTCCTTTTCCTTGTAAATTATTCAATCAGCAACAGAAATTAAACATTGATATCAAGTGTGTAGGTGTTCTATCATAATTCAAACTCCATTTTAGGGTGCTACTGCTTTACAAGTGATGAATTATTAATAAGATAAGTTGCGTCAATGCATGCCTAACAATGCAACCTCATTGATACATGCTATGATGCGTTGATGTAGGTATGTTGACACTAACATAATCATTGCCCATATAAATGCATACACACCTTGCATTTATGGTATCTTTCAATCATTGCTTTAGCCAAATTCTTGTAGTTTTCTTCTATGAAAGTTAGATTATTTTCCTTGTGAGTCTCCATAGTGTGGATTTAAGAGATTGTATAGCATTTTATTTGAATGCATATGTACATGGATACATTTACATTAATGGTAATAAAATCAAGATTTCCTATATCCATTGTAGCACCTAGACTAGCATAATTCTACTTTTCAACATCATACTTTACATGAAATTTACACTCTTGTTCTTAAATAATTAATATTATTATTTATAAGCAATGTAAGTATGACCACTTCAAGTATGATATATTAACATTCGGTAATCCCAGTGGTAGATACTTGATGTGCCCAATAGTATACACTTGGTAACCTAGTAGCATTAATATAGGTTCAAGATATGTATGACAAGTGGGAAAGGATACTCTATATTAGGATAGTTAGTTAATGAAGTAATTAATTATTTAGTTAATTTAATTATTAAATCTTAATTCATGTAGTCATTTAGAATGATAAAAAGTATAAAAATATATATCTTATGCCTCAACCAAACCTAATTATACACACAAATTAACAAAAATTTGAATTAAGAAGACAACAACTTATAACTATATCATTTGCTATTTAGGAATATTGGATACTTAGATAAATAAGTCCATAGAATTTGACCAGATCATATGTGAATGATTGTGATTTGTATAGCTATGTGTAGGAAGTACCTATTGCTCATCATTGACACCATTGCTAGGGACTTAGTTAGCTAAGTGTACTAAGTATTGTTAAGTAGTGAATACATATGAAATCATTATAAGGAAAATGTAAAGAGTTATCTTTTTTGATAAAGGTCAAGCTAAATTAATTATCAAAAAGGTAAAGAAGCTATACACGGGTACAGCGTGGACCAGGGTTGCTGGCCCCACCGGACAGGGAAATCCCCACCAAGAACACGCGGCAGCCAAAAGGACCACCCATCCCCAAGCAAAGAGACCAAAAATTTCCCGTTAGGAAAGACACCACCCAAGGCGCCCAGACAACCTGCAAACCAAATTTCCCGTCAGAAAGACTCCACCCAAGGCGCCCAGACACCCTGCAACGACGGCGTCAGCCGAGAGACGCGGCCGGTCCTTATTTGTTGTCCACCCTGGGCTGTCCCTTCCCTTCCGCCCTGCGACGTCTGTATTCGTCAATGATCTGGGCTATGCCGGTTCTGCGGTTGTCGGGGGTGCTCTCAACCCAGGCTCGCATTGGAAAGTTCGGGTTCTGTTCCCCGCGAAAGTCTGAAATATCAATATTGCGTTCCTGCCTCTCCGCCTCGTGGCACTGATCAGGGCGCATACGCTCCGGGGCGACGTCGAGGGGGGTAGTCCCGCATTGTAAGGTGCTCTCCCCACCCCCCCGCTGCGTACGCGTCTGCTGCACGGGAGGTGCTGGGGTGACTGGAGGAGCCATTGCGTAGGCAATTTCGTTCCAGAGCCTCCACAGTTTCCCTGCAAGGACTCGAACGGGGGGGAGTGCCACCCCATTAAAAAGGCGATCGTTCCTGACCCTCCACAGGACCCAGAGCGCCGCCAGCGTAGCCGAGTTGCCTGAGAACTCCGGGGAGTGGAGCCCCGCCCAACGCCAGAATTGCGTGGTAACCTGACACTCATTAACAAAGTGCTGCTGCGTTTCGGAATGCTGGTTGCACATGGGGCACTGTGTATCGATTTCCATGCCTCGAGTCTGCAGCTCAGCGCGAACAGGGAGGGCCTGGTGGAGGATAAGCCACCCAAAGGCTTTGATTTTTTCCGGGAGGATACCCTTCCACAGTCGCTTCCAGCGCGGGTCGGCTGGGAACATCTTCTGCAGGAGCTGCCAAGGATGCAGGTAAATATCCTCACCGCTGTCCATCGCCCTTGCCTGGGCGCATAGCTGCCGCCAGACTTGGGAGTCGGAGTTGGCCGTCGTCCAGGGCCTGTATTTTGCCCGCAGGATCTGCACCCAGAGGGAAGGGTCCTCGCTGTCAGTGGCCAGGCGCTGGAGAAGCTGATGACGACCCAGGGCCACTTCAAGGGAGAAAGGGAGAAGGCCTATCCCCCCCGCGTACCGGGGCCGCGCGATCTTACCCCAGGCCAGAAGATGCATCTTTTTCCCCCCCTTTCCGCCAGACCAAACGAAATTGCGGATAATCTGGTCAATCTTGTCGGTGACACCGGGGGGCGGGGAGGCCATCGAGGCAGCGAACCTCGCCATGGCCCCCAGCACCGAGGACGCCAGCACCATCTTCCCCTTGCGAGACAGGAATGTATTGGTCTAGTGGGCAGCTCGTTTCTGGATCCTTGCGATGAGTGCCTGCCAGGTTCCCAGCCTGTGCCAGTTATGCATGGGGATGCCCAGATACTTCGCTTCCGCCTCCCCTGGGAGAATCCCCATGATTTGGACAATTTTGCTGCGCACCGCGGGGAGGGTGTGGGTGAAAAATAAAGCCGATTTTCCGGGGTTGGGGACCTGGCCCACTTCGCGGTGCATCCGGTCCAGCGCCCTCAGGATCGCCCGGGCCTGCAGAACCGTGGCCCTGGTGTAGAACATGGTGTGATCCGCGAAGTGGGCGGAGAGACAATGGATGCCTTGCACATTTAACCCCTGCACCCCTTCCTCCATACAATACGTTTGCAGAAGATACATCACCATCAGGAAGAGGAGCGGGGAGAGCGGGTCGCCTTGGCACAGTCCACGGCCGGTCCCGTGAAAGCCCCACAGTTGCCCATCAATGTCCAGCGAGTACCGTCCACCTTACTGAATCTGCAGGCAGAGGTCAACGAAGGCCGGTTCAAATCCTTTTGCGAGCAATACATACCTCAACGCGTCCCAACTAACAGAATCGTAGGCCTTAGTAATGTCCAGCTTAATGTACATGCCCGGAAGTTTGGCCATCTGAAGCGAGTGCTGAATCTCCTAGAGCAGCAGAACCTGGTCCTGTAGGTGGCGTCCCTTGGTGAACGTGGCCTACTGTTTCCCCACGAGCCGCGCCATGAGTGGTTGCATTCTGGCCACGAGCAAGCGGGAGAATAATCGCATCAAGGAGTTGCAAACCCCAATGGGTCGGAAGTGACCAGGGGACGTAGGATTCTCCGTCTTCGGTAGCAAAACCACGCGTGAGCAATTGATTTCATTTCGCACCTCTCTCCAGGCCAACATGTGGTAAAAAGCGTCCAGCAGGTTCTGCCCGAGCACGTCCTCAAAATTTGTAAAAAATTCAATGGGCCATCCATCGGGCCCAGGCGCCTTGTTCGCAGGCATTTTCTGCAGTGCCTCCCGTAGTTCCTGCCGCGTGAATGGTTTCAGGAGTCTGACATTTTCTGCCGGGGTTAAGACAGTTGCCACGGGTACCAAAATAGGGTCGGTATGTCTCCACCCCCAGACGTTCCTCCAGTACTGCAGGAGGCGCTCAGCACGTGGCTGCGGTTCGCCCTGCAGGAGGCGTTGGAGAGGGTCGTTCCTGGACCCGCGGTGGGCCTTGGCAGCTTGAAAGAAAAATTTAGTGTGGCGGTCACCTGCCTGCAGCCACTGTGTACGCGCCCGCTGGCGCCAGTATTCCTCCTCTTCAAGGTGCATGAGCTGCAACTCGGCCTGCAGGGCGAGCTCCTCCCCTGTGTAGTCATTTCCCCTTCCCTGTTGCTCCTGCAGCGCTTGGATTTTCTGCAGATCCACCTGCAACTGGAAACGACGCGTCTTGAAGCGATATTTCACTGTTGGGCCAATGCTTTTAATTTTCTATTTTAGTGTTTTGAGCCCATTTTTTAGGAATTCGCGTGGGTCCCCCAAGGCGCGGTACGGCTGCCAGATGTCCTACACCAAATTCCTAAGCCATGCCGCGCAGATCCAAGTGCGTTCAAAGCGGAATACACGCGGTTTCTGAACCTCTCCCCGCTCCATTCGGCAGAAAATGGGCCGATGATCGGAGGCCATGCGGGCACCTCCGTACACCTGCAGATCCCAGTCATTCAACATCTTTGCGCTGGCCCAGATGCGGTCAATTCGGGACTGGACTCTCGCGGCACCTTGCCTGCGGTTGCTCCAGGTATACGCGCATTCGGCGATGTCCATGTCTGTTAGATTGTACTGCTGAAGCAGGGCGATCATTTCGATTGCCCCTGGGGGCTCTGCCAAATTAGTGCCAGTCTTCTCCCAGGAGAAGAGTCGCTGATTGAAATCACCGATCATTAACCAGCTGGCTCCCTGGGGAATGATCCCCGTCACCCGAGAGAGTTCATGGAGCTGTGCCTGCCATCCCTGGGCGCCGTAAACATTAGTAATCCAGATATCCTGGCCGGGCAAATGCACCGTGATGCTCCAATCGGACATATCCAGGACGTATGATCCAGCCTTGGTCAAGATCGCGAGGCCCCCCGCGCGCCCCCGGCTGGGTGCCAGGTGGCTATGCCATCCCGACCACTGGAGAGTCTGAGTCTCCGTCTGCTGCAATTTCGTTTCTTGCAGGCACACAATGTCACAATTTTCGTCACTCACCATACAATGCAGGGTACGTCTCTTGTAGGGGGTACCCTGGCCCCTGTAATTCCAGGACAAGACCTTCATGGAGACAGGGGGCCATGGTACATCTCCTGGAGCGTGGGCTGCACTCCTAGATCTACAAACAGCTGCGTGGCCTTCTGCCGTTGGGTGAGGTTGTTTGGTCTTCCGCTTTTGGCCGCGTGGTGTGCAATCTTCATTCCTGGTGAGCGCTGGCACTGTGTCTCTTTGGGCGGGGAACTAGGCCGCGCGGAACCCCGCCTAAGATTAATCCAATCCGAAGCTGGGGGCGGGGAGAAACGCCCTTAGGCCGTGTCGGGCCGTGGCTCTGCCCCGGCGAGAGCGGACATTTTCTGTTTTCCCGTGACTTGTTGGGAAACCAAGGCGGAGGGCGAAGCACTAGTCCCTACCAACGCCGATGCATATGATTTAATCCCTGCAGTGGCCATGGTTTCCTCCGGCTGAGAATTCGGCACTGCTGGCTCCTCCAGTCGGGAGCACTGCCCGTTTATTTCTGTCGGGTCCCCCGTGGGTGGTCCCCCATTGGGCACTGCCTGGGAGGCTTCTCCCTTCATGGCATCGCCCCTCCCCTGCCAGCGGGCCCCCCCCCCCATGGCGCCGACTGTTTCTTGTTGGCCACACGGCCTTTCCTCCCCACCACGTACCAGCCGTCGCCTGGCGTCGCCATGTGCCCTACGGGATGGCCCTGGGCACGCCCCTGCTGATGCGGGGAGAGCATCCCCGAGTGGTTTTCAAACAGAACTTTGACCCGTTCCTCCCCACGGGCCGTGACGAGGACCAGCTCCTTGACAGGCTCCTGCGTGAGGAGGGGTCGCCAGACGCAAAACCTTGCGAACCTCAGGTGATCAAGGACGGCTGTCGAGTGGTCAAACCTTATGAAATCGCCGAGTAGAGCCGCTAGCGCCCGCAGAAACTCCAGCGACCAGTACTCGAGCGGGATGCCATAAAGCTGCACCCAAACCGGTGCGCGAGTGAACAGTGCGAGATCCCGGTGGGCTCCCGGGCACCAGGGAGCCAAGGCCAGCCCACGCGCCCCGTAGAACCAAGGACCGCCCACCAGGACTTGTTCTCTCTCCTCCAAGGATGCGAAGCCGAACAGGAGGCGATCATCCTCTAGGCATGAGACCGTCACTGACTCTGACCCCCACGCGTTCCTGGCCCAGCGCCGGATCAGATCAATGCGCGGGCGAGCCCCCTCGGACACAAACTTACCTATGAGGCTACGTTCCAGTTTCTCAACTGCGTCTGCGTCGGGTCCCCCAACCTGGATTCTGATTGTTGCTCCGACTTTGGAGCATTCTCCCAGAGTGCTTCCCGTCCTCGGTTCCCCCACAGGTCCGAGTGTCCCCTGTCCTGAAGCCCCTGCGGTGGCCGTCGCGTCATCGGGCGTTGCTCCGGCTGTCGCGTTATCTGGCGTTGCGCCGGCTGTCGCGGCTCCATCCTGTTCAACAAGCGCCGCCCCAGTGGCAGAAGCGCCAGTCGTCTGCCCTCCAGTTGCAGTCGTCTTCCCTCCAGTTGCAGACGTCATATCACATTGCAGACGTCTTTATCCACATTAGTGAAATGGCTTCTTCTCGTAGGAATAAGTCACTGTTCCATGTCAGTTACTTCAATATGCAATGTGATATGACCAAAAGAACTACCATTGAGAAACCTCAATAGCTAAGAGTAGTCTATCCATATCTAGATCCATATTATTTAGATTTGACCTTCATTCTCTATCAATATGAGAAGTTACATTGAATGGATATGAAGGTAATACTATGTTACCATTTGATTAGTTTATTCTCACCATGCTCATGGTCCAATTCACATGCTTGGAAATTCAATCAACAATGTTAGAGTATGAGGCAATAGATCATGTCTCTAGAGACTATTAGCCCATAGAAGTACTTCTTAGGAAATATCGATGCATGGAGACATGCCATGAGGCCTTCAAGGGTAATAGGATCCTAACACCATTATTTCTAAAATTTCAAAAAGAGGATTCTAATTTCTTCTTAAGGCACTCTCAATATACAGATTCTTCTCATTTCTTTGAATATGACACACTTTACCAATGACTACAATCAACCTTAAAGAGTAATGAAGGTAAGGGGAGGATAGAGTCCAAAGTCCAAAGAACATCAATGCAAAGATCTCCTAGTCATTCATCCAAGGAAAAAGAGAAAGAGAAAGAAAATGAGAAAGAATAAGCAAAGGACCATAGAAGAAAGACTAGTAGGCATTGTTCTCCTAGTCCTCTACCTTCACTATCCTTATCATCATCAAACTTAGATAAGAGGAGTTATGATAAAGATAGAAGAATAAGTGATTGGAATTGAGATGGAGATGATTTGAAGTTCCATTGTGATGATAGAAACTAGGAGCCTAGGCAATCATAATAGGAAGAGAAGCATCACCGAGAACAGAGGCACACTAGGTCTTTTCATAGAAGACATGGCCATCATAGAGACCACCATGAATGCAATGATCATGATGAATCAGTGTTGGCTATAAAAAATATGCTTAATGTTTCAGAAGTAGTTTGAATTTTCATTAGACATGAAAGGGATAGAAAAATTAAATGACTTTATATTAACAATATCCCTAAATTTGAAGGAGAATATAAGGTTGATTCATAGCATCATCTACAAGTCTTTGATGATACCTGTGCCTTATAGAATATCAAGAACAAGTCATAGAAGCTTAAATTATTTCCATGAATACTCATCAAAGAAGTAGAAAGTTGGAACTATTGCTCGAAACTAGAATCTATTCATAGATAGAGTACAATGGTAGAGTTGTTCAACGATAAGTACCAAACATACTCTAGAGTGCTTAATCTATGAAAGTAAATCAAGGATGGAAGTAAGGTAATCATGAATCTTAGAATGTAGCCTTAGGCAGGTACTACTCCCTCTGACATCGATGCTTAGGCCATGCATTTTCTCAAAGAAAGCATTTTTACCACATTATAGATGGGCTCAAAAAAAAAAAACCAAAGAAACTCTTAGGGTTTATGCCCAAGGAAGGATTTTTGAAATAAAAGTCCATTAGATCCAAAGGATAATTAATTAGGTGACAAAGAAAAAATATAACAAAGATTTCTCCATTCTCAAAAGGGAGGTGCGTTTATGTAATTTAGAGGAGGAAGCATTACTAGATAAAGTGGTGTAAAGAAAAATCTTACTAATCCAAAAATATGCTAAGGTAGATAAAATGTGGAACTCATTAGATGAGAATTTCCAAACTACTCATAAAATTATGATGGAGAAGATGGAGCAAACAAGTAGAGATAAAAACAAAAGGAGAAGGAAAGATACAAATATGGATTACTATAAGCAAAAAGAAAAAAAATATTGTAGCAATGGATGAGGTTGTAGGTTTAGAAACAAAAGATAATGAATGTGATATTTATTAATATGAACATTTCAAGGGCTGTTGTTCTATAGTGTCATATCTAGAAGAATTTGGGATGTACGCATTAAATCCAAAATTTCCAAGAAAGAGATCACCTAGGAGAGTATCTTATTCACAAGGTAATTATAGGCAATAGTTCCACTCAACACTATATTACACAAGTAGAGCACCACCTCAACCTTAGGAGAAGTATCAATAATGGAAAAACTCATAGTCATGGGGGATGCCACCACTACAATAGTAATATCCTTACTAGTAGTAGGATCCTTATGGATATTATGTCCAGTAACATATATCTCCTCATGGATATGCAAACCACACTTTTTTCTCTCATCACTACTACCTTTCAGAATATCATAGAACCTCTGCTTTATGAATTGAGTATCTCATTGCTTATCCTCCTTTGTTTTGACCAACTTACCTTATACCTTCTAACACCACTTCCTTACCACGTGTACCATCTATACAAGGGGAAATTCCATCATAGCCATGACAATGAAATGACATGAGGGTAGTGAACATATAGCTGAATGACCATTTGGATGGATTTGAGCATAAGCCTCAAAATAAGGCATTCTGTGGGTAAAATAATCTGCAAAAATCCTCATAGATATATGTGACTATTAACAATGCATCAAGTGCTTCCAAAATGATCCTTGAGTTAACTTCAAATGAAAGGTCTTTAAATGTTCATACTATCATGTTGACCCACTTAGTCATAGACTAGATCAAGATGAGATACCTTTCTAGGAAATGATCTTCTCCTAGGAGTCTACTAATCTATTTGCAAATTACAAGAAATGATTCATGCAAGGCTCTACTAGATTCAGGTTCTAGGTGAACTTAATTTCTCAAGAGATGTATAAGACCTAAAACTTACCTCTACTTACTAAATGTAACATCAAGTTGAAGTTTGTAACTTAGTTCATCATTGTTCCCTTGGGATTGGTGGAGGAAATTGTGATCACCGTTTATGGTTAGTTATATTTGATAGATTTCCTAGTGATCCACATGGATAATTGAAAGGAAAAATTTCCTATTATTATGGGAAGGGCTTGGCTTAGTACAATTAATGCCAAGATAGGGATAAGAGAACTTTCCTTAGAAATCTCCAAGGAAAATAAATTTGGGAAGCTAGAGAAGAAGTGAGTTCCATGCACATATATAGTGATAGAAGGTACCATTATATGCAAAGAATATGGGCATGAAGAGTACATCCATCATAGCATCCAATAAGTATGCCAAAATATCAAACATTCAACGGTGCCTATATGTAAAAATCATAAAATAGAAAGGTACCCAATGGTTAACATCAAAAAATAGCTCTAGATCAATAATATGCATGGAACTAGTGGAGCTCCTCACAAGTACTTACATAGATAACATAGATGGAATGGAGTAGATTCATAACCAACTCCCTTGCAAAAATGTAGAAATGGATTAGGGAAAGTTGGAAATCCTTGATGATTTTAAGTAGGAGCCCCTTGAACTTAAGGCTTTACCAACAACATTAGAATATGATTTTCTTGATGATGACAAGCTAATAATTATTAATGGCAAACTCACCAAAGAACAAAAAAGGAAGCTTCTACAAGTAGCTAAAAAATGACGAACAACTTTTGCATGATCATTTCATAAGTTGACATGAATAAATCCATGGATATGACAACATCAGATCTATAAAAAATCCTTTATTTAATTAAGGCAAATAGCCATAGAGAAAATTTAATTTGAAGCTTAAACAAGTTATTAAAGATGACGTGGGACAACTTCTTAAGATAGGTGTTGATGCATAAAATTTGGACACACTAACACCTATGAAAACTCATTTTAGGAGACTATTGCCTAGGGCACCTCCTATATGGGTACGAAAACCTAGGAATAGTCTTAGCTGGAAAGTGCTATGTGACAAAATAATAGTCATATTTTAAACAAAATGTTGAAAACTTAAATTTAATTGTAGAAGGGTTCTATTATGTTTTGAAAAACATAGTAAAATAACTAAAATCAAAATTAAAAATTTGTGTAATTTTCTTTTCCTAAAAAAAGTAAACAATACAACAAGAAAATTGAAATTGAATTGAAATTTATCTAGTCCCGATGTCGCTTGATCACCATCGTTCTATGATGTTGGTTCTACCGGAACAAAAGAAAAAAAAATTTTGGAATTTAGATCTTCAGTCTGCAATGAATGCTACTGCTCAAAATCTCAAGGAAAGAAGAATCATCTGCCACCTTTTGTGGTGTTCACCACAACTTCTTTACCAAGAGAGAGCATCTGCCATCCGTTTCTAGCCTCCGAGCATCTGCTATTGCTTGGATGCCTCCCATGTCTAGGAAGGCTATTGCTTGGATGCCTCCCACTTCTGGAAAGAGGCTTTGTCCCTCGTTCCTTCTTCGTGTTTTGTGATAGGAGAGGAAAAAAAGATAGCTCAATGTTTGCTATTTTTCTAGTTTACCACCTGTTACGGTGTCTGTGTCATTGTTGATGCACCACCTATCACCGTTTGTGCGTGAATCTCTAAAGAGGCCTTGCCCGAGTTGATGTTAGGTTGATGTCGAGGAGAGAAAAATCATGTTTGTTTGTGTGAAAAGACAAAAAAAATTGTGATTCTACACTTGTTTCTTCAAGGCATTGACGACGTCATCTACTAAGGACCACATAAGAATAGGGAGAGAGACGCTCATGTCTATTGTCATGTTGTTTGCTTGAGCTACGCATCTATCACCTTGTTGGTCTACTGTTCATGCATCGTTCACCTGTCACTGATGTGTCTATAGGCTCAAAGGAAAAAAATTTGTTGTCATCCTTGAAAGACCTACTATGAAGAGGCTTCACACCCTGTTGTTGGGTGTCTACTATCACCCTAGTGTTGAAAGAAAAGGTTGGTCTCTATTTTCCCCAACGTCTGAGAAGAACCTACATTTCTTAGAGAAGAGGTCCCCTCCTGCTGGTTGCAGGCCATCCTTCCCTATTTGTTTATAGCAGCCTGCGAGAGAAGAAACCCATCAACCACCATCAACCATTGTGATGCGAAACGTAGACGGTGATATGTGGTGCGTCAATAGTGATGCGGAAACCATGATAGGTGGTAAACTAGAAAAATAGCAAACATCGAGCTATCTTTTTTTCCTCTCCTATCACAAGGAACGAGGGACAAAGGCTCTTCCCAGATGTGGGAGGCATCCAAGCAACAGCCTTCCCAGACGTGGGAGGTGTCCAAGCAACAACAAACATCTGGAGGTTGGTAATGGATGGAAGATGCTCTCTCTCAGTAAAGAAGTGGCAGTGAACACCACAAAAGGTGGTAGAAAATTCTTCCTTCCTTCAGATTTCAAGCAGCAGCATTTATTGCAGATCGGAGATCTAAATTTTAGAATTTTCTTTTCTTCCATTACAGTAGAACCAACATCATAGAACGACGGTGGTAAAGCGACATCGGAACCAAATAAATTTGAATTCAATTTCAATTTTCTTGTTGTATTGTTTACCATTTTTTAGAAAAATAAAATTACACAAATGTTTAATTTTGATTTTAGTTATTTTACTATGTTTTTCAAAACATAATAGAACCCTCCTAGAATTAAATTTAAGTTTTCAATATTTTGTTTAAAATATTATTATTATAGTTTTTGTCACATAGCCCTTTCTAGCTTAGACTATTCTTGGGTTTTTGTACCCATACCGAAGGCACCCTAGACGATAGTCTCTTAAAACAAGTTTTGGTGTGTCCAAAATTTATGCATCAACACCTTTTTGGTGCTAGAAGGAGGGCCAGTTTCTTAACCTTTTTTTTCCCTTTTATGTTTCTAAAAAAAATATCAATTTTTCTATTCTTTCCTATTGATTTGCACTGTTTCTTTCTGTTTTTGCCTCCCTATTTTTAGTTTTATTACTCTATTTTAGTTTCATTTTCAAATCTCCAAATTTATACTCTAGCAATCCTTACCTTAACTCTAACTTTGGTGAGGAGATTTAAATCATTCTACTTTTAATTTACTTTTCTAAACTTTTGTAATTTCAATTTTCTTTTTTAAAAAATAAAAAAATAAATAAAAATATAGTATTTAAATGTTTTTCTATTTTTTTTAATTTTCACAGTTTATGACACTTCTTACAAAAAATCTCAACAAAGAGCTCATACTCCTACCCCTAGTCAACCAGCTACTCGTCATTTCACTTTAAGCAAACAACGAGCTTTACTTTTTCCAAGTTCAATTCCTAAGAAATCTCGAACTAAGATGGCAGCCCATCAACCCCCAACTCCCTTGGTAGGAAACCATTTCAACTTTAATAACTACCATGACATACCAAAATCGCTTCAGAACATAAATCTGTTCTTCGATACTACAACCCTTACGAATGATGCCCACCAACACATACAATGTTTTGAAACCTTACTAGGGATCCACAATATTATACATAATGATGTGGTATGTAGGGTGTTCGTAACAACATTTAGGGCCAAAAAAATCCAATGGTTCTTAATGCTTTCTGACGCCTCTCTTAACACATGGCAAGAATTCAAAAATAAGTTTTTGAATTAGTTTGACAAATTTACAAGCCTTGCTATCACATCAAGCAACTTCACTAGCTTAAGAAAGCTACCTGGGAAAAATGTTAGGGATTATAACCTTAGATTCCTTCATTAACTTACCTATGTGCCAAATGAGATGCGACCACAGCCTGATGGTATACTCAACTTTTATCTCTCTACTATTGATCCATTCTTTGCTTACGCCATCAAATCTGAATTCGACATAACATAAATACAAGGTGCAATGTCTAAAGTTATGGAATTAGAGAAAATAATCCTTATGATTAGTATCCAAACCCAATTTGAGATGATGAGTGTTAGTAACTCTATGCAATCAAATCCTTCTACTCTTACCAACTTTTCAAATGTCTAATGTTATGCCTCAAGCTGTTTCTCCCCTTCAACCAACTCAACCTTTAAGTAATTACTCTCAAGGCCCCATGTCCTCTTCATTCTTACCATCCAACACTAGTTTGAATGATGACCAATCAAAAGCCTTGATCTGATCCATTGTAAACCCAAATAGAACAATAAATTCTGTAGAACCACCAAACCAAACTCAAGATTAGATGACTCAGATACTCACTTCACTACAAAAACTATCCAATGAAGTGGTTGAGCTAAAGAGAAACAATAACAAAGGTCCTATACAACCAGAAAAATTAAGTGCATCAACCAACAATGATTATTATCATCTTCATAATACAAGACAACATTTCAAAAAGACTTGTCCTTAATTCTTGGTATTGTATGGTGAAAATACCCAAGGTCAACAAAATGGAAAAACCCCTATCATGATCCTTAATGTACCTCATGAGACAGAAAATGAAGAGGTTTCCTCATTAGAACAAGTTATGATAGGAGACCTTAACCCACATAACACTTGCTACCATAAACTTAGTGACATTGTAAACACCACACAACAACAAACTAGAAATAATTCTTATACACCTCTAAATAGAAGATTTCCTAATCAACATAATTGCAAATAACCAATCTGGGTCATCCCAAGTAACTGCTCTACAACAATTAAACCCCCCTTCTATACTTAGAAGAGCCCCATCTCAACAAGAAGCCAGGGATGAACATAAGAATTATAATTTGGTTGAGGATCTAAAAAGAGTTAAAGCTAACATTTCGATGTATGACCTCCTACAATTTAACGAAATGAAAGAAGTGATTCGGGATATGGTTCATACACCTGAAGCCCAAAGAGAAAAATCCCCAATTCCTGAAAGGCAAGTTCACTTCACCGAAAGTTCTAACACACTATCAGTACAAAATGTGAATAATTCCATGTCTAGTAAGAAGGACCACCTCCCTTTCCTAACCACTTTGATTATTTTAGGAAAGAATGTCCATAACTGTTTAATGGATTCTAGTGCAATTGTTAGTGTCATGCCTCTTGATGTTTGTAATGCCTTAGGAGCACAAATGATACCATAAACAAAAAGTGTGATTCAACTTGATGGATCTAATGTACCTGTGGTAGGATTATTAAAAGGAGCGAAGGTACGACTTAAGAAATACCCTACATTTACATGTTATATGGATATGCTAGTAGTTGACATGACATCCACATATGGTGTGCTCTTGTCTAGGACTTTTGGAGCTAAGTTTGGGGGATTTTTAGGTCAGATTTCTTGAAATTATTGATCCCTATCATAGGAAAATCTGGGTATATGATTATACCTAGGGAACCCTTTTATAAGCAAGTGGTAACGAATTTCAATCAAGAAACTACATCTCAAGGAAATCAAAACAACAATCATTTCGTTGGAGTGGTCGAACTAGGACTTGGTGAATATTTCTTAAATGATGATATAGATGAGGCTTCATGCATAAACCCTTTTACATACACATATTCTACTGAATATTACCAAGCTTTTAGGGAATGCAAGAAGGTATATGAAGATACTTTGCCATACCACCAACATGATGGAAACACCTTTCTTTTCGGTGATCCACCACCACTAGGAAATGATAAAGATATAAGTGAGATTCTAACTAATGAAATATCATAAGATGGACCAGAATTCAATGATAATTACTATTACCTTGATTAAAGGGCCAATTTTTTCAGATTTTACGAACTTGAATACTTGGATACTAATAGTGGATGGTGCTTCTTCCAAGAAAGGATGTGGAGATGGAATAATGCTTATACCTCTTGTTGAAGCTCCTATTCTTAAAGCTATTAATTTCACTCAACCAATGACCAAAAACATGGTTGAGTATGAAGCACTAATTCATGGGATCAAACTAGCTAAACACTATGATTTGTCCAAACTTAAAATCTATAGCAACTCCCAACTAATAGTGAAGCAAGCCAATGATATCTTTGATGACAAAGACATCACCATGAAAGCATACAAAGCTTACATTCTTGAAGTTATTAAAGAATTTGAATGTGTAACCATTGAACATGTACCTAGGGAAGCAAATTACATTTCCAATACACTAGCCCAAATGGTTACCACTTTGGATGTCCATTTTAAGCATAATTCCTAGGATTCAGATATCATTATCGAAAAGGTGAAGTCCTATTCTATCCCTGATAATATCTCTTCCTTTCAAGTGTTTGATGATGATGACCATGTTTGTAAATTCCTATTTTCTAAAGGAGAGTTCAGTGATCAAGGAGATACATCCAAGGATGTTGTGTTTTTGAACAAGATATCTCTTGAAAACATAGTTAGGAAAGCTTTATTTGATGATCTACATACCAAGGCCTTGCATTTATCAAAAAATAGTAATTGAAAAATGTTAGCTCAAACTGAAACAATTCAGATTCAAAAGGGAAGAAAAAAATACCTTGTTAAAATAGGAGTCTGTTTACATCTAGATGAAAGACAAAGCCTTCTTGACCTATTATGTGAATTTAATGATGTTCTAGCTTGGACTTATGAAGACCTTAGGACTTTTAATCCACTAGTAATGACACATACCATTACCCTTAGGTTAGAAACAAAACCATTCAGGCAAAAGCTTAGACCTGTGATTCCAAAGATTGAAATCCTTATGAAAGTAGAAATTGATAAACTCCTAGAATCCAAAATAATTTATCCAGTAAGACATTCCTATTGGATCTCAAACTTAGTACCCATTAGGAAACAAACTGGTTAGTTAAGTTTATGTATTTATTTCCATAACCTTAATACTTCTTGCATCAAGGATAATTATCCACTCCCTCTTATGGAAGAGTTATTGCAAATTGTGAATGGTGCTCAAATGTATTCCTTTTTGGATGGGTATTTCGAATATAAGCAAATTTTATTGAATAAGAAGGACAAATACAAGATAGCTTTTACAACAAAGTGGGGAACCTTTCAATTCACTAAAATGCCATTTGGCCTCATAAATGCCAGCTCTACCTTCCAAAGAGCTATGAACAAAAATTTTGAGGGGCTAATTAGAAAGTGTATTATTATTTACCTTGATGACTTAACTATTTTTTCTAAAGATCAAGGTACACACCTTAGAAACCTTAGAAATGTTTTTATAAGATGTAGACAATTTGGCATTACCTTGAATGTAAAGAAATCCATCTTTGGTGTTCAAAGTGGTAAATTTCTGGGTCATATACTGACCAAAGGGGGAATTGTGATTGACCTTGAGTGGGTAAATGTAATTTTAGAAGTACCTTATCCTTTATCCAAGACTGATCTAAGGGATTTCTTTGGTAAGATTAATTTTGTTAGACGATTTATCCCTATCTATGCTGAATTAGTTAGACCATTGAATGATATGCTTAAGAAAGATAGTAATATTCATTGGACAGATAATAGAAAGAATGCATTTCTTGCTATTAAAGAAGCTAGAATAGATGCACCTATCCTAGCTTCTCCTTGGTATGAAAATGATTTCTACTTATATGCCTTTTCTAGCAATGTTATAGTTGCTGCTATCTTGATGCAAGACATAAATGATCAAGGTGAAAGACCCATAGCTTTCATGTCTACACCTTTAAGAGATGTAGAATTAAGATACTCACCCGTAGAGAAGCAATTGTATGCTGTAATAAAAGCCTTCAAGAAATTCCGCTACTACTTGTTAAAATCAAAAGTCTTTGTCATTGTCCCTGATCCAACCACCATTGCTTTAGCCAAATTGCAAGATCCTAGTGAGAAATGTGCTAAATGGATTATGAGGTTCCAAGAATATGATATTCAATGGAAGGTAGCAAAGTTAGTTAGAGGGACTGGTCTTGCTAAATTAATAACTAAAGCTTCAACCTCAAAAAATTATGATGCATCCATAGATAAAGAATCAATTCCTCTTCATATATTATCCATCAATGAGGAAAATGATATCCCATTTGCTTCCAATCGGTTGTATGATCCTTAGTATGGGGATATCAAATTTTATTTAACCTTCCATCATTGTCCCTTAGATTCACCTAGATATAAAAGAAAGCTCTTAATATCAAAATTTTCTAAATTTACTCTAATAAGCAGTGAACTATTTAGAAAGAATTTCCAAGGGATATCCCTTAAGTGTTTGAACCAAGAGCAAGCTAACAATGCTCTAAAACAACTTCATGATGAAGGACATATAGGATACTACTCATTAGTTCATAAAATTGTGACGGATGGTTATTATTGACTTACTATGATTAATGATTCTTATAACCTAGTTAAGATATGTGTCCAATGCTAGATATTTAAAGGAAAAGATTCCAAGAGTTTGGCCCCAGTACAACCTATAATAGAAACAATACCATTTGCCCAATGGGCCTTAGACTTTATTAGAGTGATGAATCCTTTCTCTACTACCCTACATAAGCTCATTTTGATAGCCACTAATTATTGCACACATTGGTTAGAGGCGAAAGCAACCAAAATTGCATCATCTCGTGAGGTTATTTTCTTCTTAGAAAATGATATAATCTCCAGATATGGCTGTCCTTATGCTTTAGTAGTCGATAATGGGCCCACATTCATTTCCATAGATTTTACAAATTGGGCTAGAAACCATAACATCATTGTCAAGGTGGTAACCGAATATTACCCACAATGTAATGGTTTGGCTGAATCTTCCAACAAAATTATATTAGATGGGATTAAGAAAATGGTAGCCCAAAATCCACAAACCTAGCATGAACAACTAAAATGGGTAGTTTGGGCTAATAGGATTCGTTACAAAGAATCGATCAAGACTACACCATATGATTTAGTGCACATATAGGAACCCATATTGCTAATTAATTTACAAATTTCTACATATTAATTCTTCTTAGACTACTTACCAACTAATGAGCATCTAATATCATGAACATGTGACATTTTGAACCTAGAGCTTAAAAGGGTTAAAGCAATTAAAAATATGTGTGGTCATCAACAAATTATCAAGAGATGGTTCGATAAAAAATATGTAGCTAAAAGTTTTCAACTAGGTGACATAGCCCTTAAGATAGATAGAGCGTATGGTCAAACTAGCCCTCAAACTAAGTTTTCCCCTATGTGGTTAGGTCCATTACAAATTGTAAACATCATTGCCCCAAATGTGTTCAAGTTTGCTGGTTTGCAAGGACATAGGTTGAATAGGAATTTTAATGCATTTCATTTGAAGCATTTCTCCTTAGGTGCCCCATGTGGACACTTAGTAGATTCTTAGTTGCATGTTTTCTTCCCCTTTTCTTTGCATTTCATATATATATAGTTGCATTTCCATATTTTTCTTGCATTTTCATTATTTCTTTCTTAGCATATTTATTTGATTATTGTGTTCTTCATATGATTTTAATAATCATTTTTCATTTGAGTTACTAGACATTGGGTCATCTTAACACCATTGGAAAATGATGTAGCTATAATATAATTTACTATTATTGTAATGTTAGATTTCAATAATGCTATAAAAATCCACTTTATATTTTATATTTCTATAATACTATAACTCTTTTCTATTGATTCCAAGGTTTCAGTTTATTTGTTATGTTAGATTATGGAGCATTGGATTTATAGAAACTTATCATGTTATCATCATGATCATGTGAGTGTAGGATATGTGATGTTGGGGAATGGTTAGTCATAATCATTAGGTGACCTTGGAAAATTCTATCCTTTCCTCTCATAAACCCTAGCTCTCAAGTGTGATGATCTATGGCTATCCTGTGAACAATGGGATGAAGTGTGTTCATTTATACGTGAGACTTCTTAGCCACCTAGGAGACCTACTATGATGCCATTAAATAGTAATAAAAAAGGCACATACACGAGGCTTGAACTACACCATGGTAAAAGTTTCCAAAAATACCATGCTCTTTGGTAGTGTAGCTAATCGCCTAGACTTGTGTTGGAATTTCTACCTCAAGAATGAGGTACACCGTGAGCAAAGTTTCCTAAAAAAAAAAGGAGGACCATGTTTGTTGGTAGTGTAATAAGTTCTTGAGCATGATGGGGTCTGGCAGCAATCCTCACCCTAACCTCCGTTTCCCCTTTTAAATTTAAGTTTTCAAAATAATGATCTAACATGAGCTTTAGCTTGTCCTCTTCATCAAGTTCTGTACAAGTCTTGTGATCAGAATAGTCTACATACTTTTACTGTTACCTTGTAAGAATATTGAGAATTAGAGCTTAATTATATATATACATATATATATAATTACATATATATATCTATAGTTCTTAGTTAAAATAATAATAAATTATATATTTATATTTTAATGATGTGGTTTGGGTAGCCCATGTCTGGTTCTCTTTTGATCATTTGGCTATTTTAATCATGTTTGGATCACTATAGTTTACTTTGAAATTTTTATTTCCTTGTTTTGTGAAATTTTTGATTCACCCTTTATTACTTTTCTTTTCAAAATTTCATGATTTTTGTTGCTCCTTGCACTTGCATGCAATTTGTAGTTTGGGGGCTAAGTGTTGAGGTCAACCTCGCCATGCTAAGCATGGGGCCATTATCAACAATATTAGTTGAAACACCACATGTCTCCCCTTTTGGGATCATAAAAATAAACTTCACATACGTTTCCTCATGGAAAAGTTAAAGGAATAGATGATGAAGAGACACGTTATCCTAAAAGTCTTTCAAATTAAAAGTCTTACCACAAAGCTAAACTATCATAAAAATTTAATAATTTTAATATATTGCTACAATAGTAGCACTGACAATACAAGGCATGAGGCATATGCACCTATTATCTTTTCCAAATGATTGTAGTTTCTATTTTTTGACCTCCAAAATGCCCAAAAGTATACATCAAAAAGTAGATTAATATACATAACCTATATTGAAGTATTAACGGTAGGCTTCTATATTATTGCCTCTTAAAACATGCAGCTTTAATTTTCTTGGTGTTTTATACTTTTATACAATAAACTATGATAAAATAGATAAACCAACATCAAATTCAGGGTGGTGATGTCACATTTGTTTTCTATCAGCTTCCTACATTTAGGGATTGATTGCATATTTACATGTGGATATGATGAAAATAAGGCTTACTAATTGTTAATTGATAGAACCACTTCACTCTACCCTTGGTTTCTAGCACTGGATTTCACTATTTACTTATAACACTACAAATTTTACAGTGACAAGCAGATCAATTTTCAAATGGCCAAATATCGAAAGGACATCAATATTTTCAGATTTTGTTATCAAAGATGATGTGGCATGGTGGTGGCAGTTTCCCCATGCGACGTTTCATGTCGCAATGGTTGATTTTGGTTGATGGGTTTCTTCTCCTGTAGGGAGCTATAAACAAAGAGGGAAGGACGGCTTGTAAATAGCAGGAGGAAACCTCTCCTCTGAGAAATGTAGGTTCTTCTTAGACGTTGGGGAAAATAGAGTCTAGCCTTTTCTTTCGACATTGGGGTGATAGTGGATACCCAACAGTGGGGTGCAGAGCCTCTTCACACCAAGTCTTTCAAGGGTAGTAGCACGTTTTTCTACCTCTAAGCTTACAGACACATCAGTGGCAGGTGAATGATGCACAAATAGTAGACCAACAAGGTGACAGATGTGTTGCTTATGCAGATGATGTGATGATAGACGTGAGTGTCTCTCTGCCCATTCTTATGTGGTCCTCAGTAGATGACACCATCAGTGGCTTAAAGTAGCAAGTGTAGAACGACGGTTTTTTTTTGTCTTTGCACACAAACAAACATGGTTTGTCTCTCCTTGACATCAGTCTGACATCAACTCGGGCAAGGCCTCTTTGGAGACACATGCGTAGACAATGATAGATGGTGCATTAACAATGATGCAGACACTGTGACGGGTGGTAAACTAGAAAAATAGCAAACACTGAGCTATCTTTTTTTCCTCTCCTATCACAACACTTGGAGAAGGAACGAGGGACAGAGCCTCTTCCCAAACATGGGAGGCATCCAAGCAACAGCAAACGCCTGGAGGCTACCAATGGAAGGGAGACACTCTCTCTTGGTAAAGAATTGGTAGTGAACACCACAAAAGGTGGCAGAAAATTCTTCTTTTCTTTAGATTTTGAGCAGCAGCATTCATTGTAGACCGGAGATCTGAATTCCAGAATTTTCTTTTCTTTTGTTGCAGTAGAACCAACATCACAGAACGACGATGGTCAAGTGGCATCGAGACTAGATAAATTTGAATTCAATTTCAATTTTCTTATTGTATTGTTTACTTTTTTTTAGGAAAAGAAAATTACACAAATGTTTAATTTTGATTTTAGTTATTTTACTATGTTTTTCAAAATATAATAGAACCCTCCTAGAATTAAATTTAAGTTTTCAATATTTTGTTTAAAATATTATTATTATTGTTTTTGTCACATAGCCCTTTCTAGCTAAGACTATTCCCAGGTTTTCATACCCATAAGGGAGGCACCCTGGGTGATAGTCTCCTAAAAAGAGTTTTCATAGGTGTTGGTGTGTCCAAAATTTATGCATCAACAGGTACCAACTTTGAATAAGCCTTGGACCATCTAGATCAAGTGTTAAAGTTTTGTGTAGAGATAAACTTATTGTTCAATTAGCAAAAAGGCCACTTGATGGTTCAAGAGGGCATAGTCTTAGGGAACTAAATTTTAGGAAAAGGGATTACGATGAATCTAGAGAAAGTACAAGTTATACAAGAAATTATCAAAAAAACCTTAAACTATAAAATATGTGAGGTTATTCCTTAGCCATATTGGTTATTATAGATGCTTCATCAAGAATTTATCCAAAATTTCTAAATCACTAGTGGAGCTTACAAAAACGTATGCAAGTTTTAAATGGACCAAGGAATGTGAACAAGCATTTTAGCATTAAAACAAAACCTCATAGAAACTCCAATTTCATGTATCATAGATTAGTCTAGGCCTTTTCACATTATGATAAATGCATCTAACTATGCATTGAGAGTAGTGTTCATATAATTGGATAACCAAAAATGTTCATACTACATCCATTATACAAGAAGAAACATTGTGGATGCATAATTAAACTATACCATCACTGAGAAGGAACTCGTGGTGGTGGCATTTACTATGGAGAAACATATGTAGTATGTGCTTGGATACCAAATTTTTATGCACATGGATCACAATGCGATCCATTTCTTGATGGAAAAGCCAACAATTAGCCCCTATAGCATATAGTGGTTGGTAATTTTACAGCCATTTGACTTTACCATGGTGGATAGAAAAGGAATTAAGAATGTAGTTGCTAATCATTTATCTCGCTTATGATGGGATAGCAAGAAGAATGAGAAGTATTTATCTAATCAATTTCTAGATGAACTCCTCTTTGCTAAATTCATTAAAGTTCAAAAGCTAAGGGTTATTAATTATTATGATGAGCTCCTCTCCTATCTTCTCACATAGGAGACTCTAAAAAAATGGGACAATAAGAAGAAACAATAGTTTCTTCACCAGGTCAAGCAATACATTGAGATCCAAGATAACCTTTATAAGGATTATGCCAATGCTCTCATTCAATGATGTGTGTATGATGCTGATTAGTTGTGCATTTTCCAAGATGCTCATGAGGGTCATCACAAGGTCCACTATGCAAGAAGGGGGATAGCTACAAAAATCCTCATGACAGGGTACTTTTAGCCAATGATCTTTAAGGACACATTATTTCTTTCATTTATGCAAGTGATGTCAAAGAGATGGAGGAATGATTGTATGAATGAAAGGGTCCCAATAGTGGATCCAACCATTGGAGCCTTTTCAACTTTGGGGTATTGACTTCATGGGATCCATTATTTCCATCTCTAATGTGAAAGCATACATCATAGTTTCCATTAAATACTACACCAAGTGATTTGAAGCTACAACCATATCAAATTATACATCTACCACTATAGCTCGGTTTGTACAACAAGAAGTGGTAAATAGGTTTGGTGTGCCTAGAGCACTTATTTTAAATTATGGTACACATTTTAAAGGGTTGACTTTTCAGAATTAATGCACACTTGGAAGTGTAACATAAACTTATGATCCCTTATCACCTCTAAGATAATGGTCAAGCTAAAGTTACTAATAGGAAGATCACTAGGATACTAACATGAATTATTAGTAGATATATGAAGGACTAGACTAAAAAAAATTAATGATTCTCTTTCGGCATATTGTTCAATTTGGAAGCTTCCTATAGGCTACTTTTCCTATGATTTAGTGTACCGAAAGTTGCTAAAACTTTCAATTCAACCTAAAATTTATATACTTACAATGGCCTATGAACTTGACCTAGACATTAATCTATCCCAAGAAGAATGTTTAATGATAATTAATGTGCTAGATGAAAATCAATAAATATCCCCAATGATGAATAAAGTATACAAGACATACCACAAACAACATCATAATGAGTGGATAAGAAGATTTCAATTCTAACCTAGTGATAAAGTTCTTTACTAGAATCCCATGCATGTGCCATAATGCACTAAGTTTAAATGTTATGGCAAGGACCTTATATCATTCATTCAACTATTCCTTTTAGAGCCATGATAATATACTAGTCATTGATTCCTCAAAAAAATATGTTATTCAACATACAACAACTTAAGCCATTCCTAGAATCCCAAGTAACTAGCAACACAGAAACCTCGGTGTAGGAATAGGTACACTATTATTCAGATCTCCTCCTTTCAACATAGTCATGAGGGTGATGGGCATTCATGTTAACAACTTGATGAGGCTAACTAGCTTCACATCTTTTTGTTTTTTAGCATTCTTTATATATTTTCCATTTTCTTAAATATTTTATTGATTATTCTATATATATTTTCTTTTCTTTCCTTCTTTCATAATTTTATCTCATCTAGTTGGACATTTTGGATTTTATTTATTTCTACTACAAATTTTTGAAGATATTCAAGGAAGATATCAATATTATGATTGATTAACCAAAAGGCCAAATTTTATCTTTGGGTTATGTTCTCTACTAACAATATATCAATTTTCTATTGGTATCAAGCAATGGTTTCATGACATTCATCCATTCCATTTATTCTTTTGGAAATTAGTATCCTGAAATCACAAAGGTTCATCCACATTACCATTAAAAAGTAATCAATGATCTTGTTACCCAATGAACTAGGAAAGGACCAAGCAGGAATGGAAAGGATGTTGCCTCAACAGGATTTGATATGATTTTTTCTCTCAACATCCTTCTTAAGTTCTATGATACTCTACTAATATATCATCATTCTTATTATCAATCATAAAGGGAAGAATTTTTTATTTTCTAAATATCATAACCCTCCAATAATTTCTTCTCATGAATATGGAATTTAACTTAACTCAACCATTCATCATCCTTAGGGCACATAGACTCCTTGTGATAAAGGTATGTAAGGGAATAATCAACATGTGCCTACTTTGTGGAGGATCCATTTGCATTCTTTTGGTTTTCCTTAAGTTAAATTTCCTACCCATGAAGTGCTTGATTGATTACATCATGTTGATAGCATTTTCACATCCATTTTTTCTCTATTTGGCATCATAACATCCTCATTAAATTCATCCCAATCTACTTAAATTGCTTTTCCTAGGTTAAACCTTCTCTCTTTCATGTTATTGTTATCATTATACACTTTTTTGGCTTCCATTAGCCTCTTGTTTCATTCCAAAACTCACCTGAAATTCCTCAAATTATAAATAAGAAACATAGGTACAAATAGCTACATCAACACATCCCCATTGATGTAGTGGAATAAGTTGATGTAGCTCCATCGATGTAGCATAAAAAACCTACAAATATGCATGACACGTAGCTCATTTTTTATCATTTTCCTAAAGTGTTCGATGAGTTTTTGAAATTTTTCAAAGCCCAAAAAACTTTCAAGCATCCTAACTTCCAAACCACTTGCTTGATTTGACCCTTAAGCTACTTGAGGTATGCTTTACATCGTGGGGGGACATAAATCTTTAGTTTTTCACAAAAAAAAGTTTCAACATTTTTCTAACTTCCATGGTTAACGTATTAAAATAACATCAAATTAATTATCTTAAAGGTTAGGGTCAATAAACAAACTCCTTTAGCTAACAATAAAATAATACACCTAGCCAATAATCAGAAATAAGCATTTAAATTATAAATCCTAAATGCCCAAAAAATGAACATAACCTTATCTAATGAAGGAAGGTATTTAATGACTAAATTTTATGAATTCAAGAGCTAATCATGAGTTATGTTTGTAATCATAGATGGCATGTAAATGAGAACCACAAGTAGGAGGGCCATCGTAGCCTAGGAAAAAGTGACCTCAAGGAGGAAAGGGTCAACAGTAATAGCAACAACAACCATAGGAACAAGTAGCCAAGGTGATGCATTCTGCTAGACCTCTTTGGTAGGAACCTACAGTGGAATCTATTAGGTAGATTCCCACTATGAAGATAGACCAATCTAGGGAAGACGAGGCTCCCAGGCGAAGGCCTAACCTAGAGGTCACTCTTAAGGAGGCCTACCTAGAATAGATTAGGATAAAGAAGGTTTAAAATTTCATTCTATATGAGTTGAACTTTGGATCCTTCTTGAAGTTGGTGCTAGAAGAGGTTAGAACACAATTATAGGTGTCCTCCTTGTGGTCCATTCTCTCTAACAATGGAGAGGTACATATGGGAGACATACCTATTTTGGAACAACTTATAAGGAGATGCATTAGTGAAAATCAAGGGCATCACCATTTATTATTTGATTGAGGCTATATCTAAAGCTCTCTATTTTTCCAATACTAGGGAAAAACTTGTTGAGATCTCTACATAGATGGATCATGAGATGAAAAAAGCATAGGTCCAACAATGCTATGGAGTGGACCATAAGGTGTAAAATGTCTTAACAAAGGTAGAGTTAGCTTATTGTAAGATCATGACCTATTCCCTAACTCCAATTGTGAGGCTCAGCAAGATGGTAGACTTATTTTCCAGGGCATATGTGGCTCTAAGTAGAAAATTCCTTTTCAACCTACCAAACATCATCTTCCTAGAGATCAAGAAGTGTTTCAAAGAAAATGAGAAGGGTAGAAAGAAATTCTCCTTTCCATGTTTGATTAGAAAATTATGTTAAAGAGGGGAAGGAGGAGGATATCTTGCTACTTGAACAATGTAGTCCACCATGCTCCTACCACATTATGGTAGGAGATGATGAAAGATAAGGTAGTAGCAAAGCTACAAGAAGAGGAGTAGTCACCATTACCAATACCTATAGCCCCAAAAATCACAACGGAGATGCTTGCAACTGTAGAATGACTTAGGAAACTTTAGAAGCAATAGATGTAGAAAAATAAGGATCTACAAGTGGTGGGGAGCCATCTATCCATTGTCTAGTCATGAGCCATTTAAATGAAGTCATAAGGACTATCAACTAGTTGGATAGTGAGACAACATCACTATTCTCTACATAGAGAAACCATGAACCCACTAGATCCGATCTAAACGCTAGGTAGATCACTATGTCCATTCCTAGACAAACATTTCTTGAAATTTTAGGAAATATAATAGCCTTCTCTATCATGTTAGAGGAAGGTGAGGGGACAGTGGTCCTAGTGCTACAACATAAGGATCAAGAGATAACAACAAAGGTGATGATTAATTAACTAGTTGATGCCCTCAATTATCCTAGAACATTCATGCCATACATAGTTTCTATGGTAGATGTCCATATACTTGTTGAAGTAGGAAGTTGTTGGATGAGTGCTTCCCAACATGAGCAGATGTTGGAAAGACTAGTAGGAGCTAGGCAACCACCTTTAGAGATCTTTAATCTTCCAGATGAGATTACTATAAACTAGTTGTAGCCACTTGAGATAAGAGGCAAGTTGCTAGTCACAAATGTGTAACTTCATATGGCCACCATGACTAATCATTAGTTGGTCATCAAAGTTGTAGAGTAACCCCAGTGGTGGATACTTGGTGCACCTAGTAGTATACACGTGGAAATCTAGTAGCATTGATATAGGTTCAAGATATGTATGTTGAGTGGGAACAAATACTTTACATTAGGATAGTTAGTTAATGAAGTAATAATTTAGTTTGTTAATTTATGTATTAAGTCTTCATTCATTTAGTCATTTAGCAATAAGGATATAAAATGAAAAAAAGGATTAAAATAGATATCTTATGTCTCAACTACACTGAACCATGTGTAGAGATTAATACAAGTGTGGATTGAAAAGATAAAAAATTATAATAAAATAATTCACCATTTAGGAATATTAACCACTTAGGTAAATAAGTCCATGAAATTTGACTAGATTGTGTGTAAATTCTTGTGATTCGTATGATCGGATGCAGGGAGTAGCCACTGCTCATAAAAAATTAAGCCAACCATGTGTATAGAAAAAAGAGTTTTAAGTCTCTATAGGCATAGAATATAGATATTTACATTTGAAAAATAAATGTAACACACATTCAAAATTTTGTTATACATATTTACCAATAAAAGTAAACTAGTAGCTTTTTAGTATTGGACATTTATATTGGGCATGAATGTGATATGTTTGTACCCTTCTTTGAGCAATTGAATTCATTATTTTTATAGTAATTTTACATCAAGATATAGTAATATTTTTTAACATTAATTCAATCTAGCTTTTAGTCAAATTTTAATTTTATTTCAATGCAACTCAAATTTATGTTTTTTTCATATCAGTCTTACTCAAATTTTAAAAAAGGTAAATTTATCTAAAGTGGAAGTGGCTTCCATTAATAGTGGGAATGGTTACTATCACAATAGTAATGGACTACTTTGACACTCGTCCACAATGATAAGAGTCCATAAAAGTGATGCTCCTCATCTTCTATGAGAGGCTTTTAGCTAGTTGATTTCATATTTCCATCATGGAAATTATCTCAAGCTCTCTATAGCTTACGACCAAGCTTCTCTTACATTGTTGAAAATCTAATCTACCATCATTTTTGGAACTATTACAGTTGCTACTATCCTTGTTGTCATTGTTGGTACTCATTGTTATTATTATTGCAACCCTTGCTTACTATTGTTGTTTTCTTCATTGCCATTGTCTTCTGCTCTTGTTTCCATTATGCTAATGATCTAGATTTACTGCAATATACCCTATAGTCATACTTACATTGTACCTCAATTCTTCTGAGTCACAGATCTACGTATGCTTTTTCCTTTTATTGTGGCCAACCTCACCCATGCTATTACATGGAGCCATGATTAACAAAACTATCCTGTAAAATCATATACCATTTCACCAAGCAATTTTAATGTGTAGGGAGGTGGATTGACATGTGGGAAGGTGAACCAACATGTGGGGAGGTGGACTGACATGTGGGAAGGTGGACTGATGTGTAGGGAGGTGAAATGTCACTAGTAGGTGGCTATAAAGCAAAGAACAAAGATGATAACAAGAAGGGGTGGGGTGGGGGTGGGGGGAGCAAGGGCCTCTTTAACAAATTGGACTCTCTTCTCGAATAGTTGCGACTCTCTCCATTGAGGCACATGCAGATGGGTAGGGGGTCTCTAGTAGTTGAGAAACCAATGGATGGTGGTTTTTTCTCTCTCTCTTATCCTATTTTTCTTAGGGCAACATCAATGCAACTGATGCACACAAATGGTAGGTGCAACAAGTGGGTTTTGTTGTCCTATTTTTTTATTCTTAGTAATGAATTGATGATAGCTAGTAGTAGTAGAGTTGTGTGGATGATGGTCAACAATCTCAATAGAAAACCAAGAGGTAGTAGTTTTCTTTTCCCTTTTCGCAATAGAGCCAGGACGGTGGTAGACGTAGGACTAAAGACAACAACACATCTATCGGCACGTCATAGCAAGATTTGGTAGCTTTCTCTCACTCTTTCTCTCTCTATTGTGATGTTGTAGTAGTTGATAGCAATAGTTGTAGGCATGAGTTCTATAGTTCTATTCTATTTTTGATGGGCGGTGCATCTGTGGCAGGGTTCTTCAAACAGGGACAAATTTTCCTCTATCATGTTAGCAATGGGGCATGTTCTATCTATGCATTAGATATGTCTTAGTGGGTCCCTTCATCCAACCTCTTCTCTCTTTCTCACTTCTCCAATGACTATAGGCAGTGTTGGCTATGGCATCATCTACAGCAAACCGACAGGAAAAATTTATTTTGGTTACCTTTTGTATTCTTGAATTTGAGACACTCATTTCAATTAAAATTTCTATCTTTTTTACTATTTTCAAAGGGTCACATAGCCCTCTCTAGCTAAGACTATTCTTAGGTTTTTGTACCCATACAGGAGGTACCCTAAGTAATAGTCTTCTCAAATAAGTGTTGGTGTGACCAAAATTTATGCATCAACACCCTTTTTGGTACTAGAAAGAGGGCCATTTTTGACCTTTGTTTTCATTTTCCAAAAATTATCAATTTTCTACCCTTTTCCTATTCCTATTCTATTTTTTATTTCCCAAAAATTTCATTTTCCTTCTTTTGTTCTTATCTCAAAATTCTTGTTTTACTGAATTTTATTTTCCTCTCTTGTAAACCTCTATCTCCAAACCCTTTATTTTCTACTTTTTTTTTTTTGAAAATTGGTGTTTCTCATTTTCTAAAAATTATCATTTTCAACCCTAAACTTTCTTTTCGAAGTTTTGATATTAGTGGTCCTTACCTTAGCCCTAGCTTGGATAATACAGTTTTATTTAATTATTCAATTTTAAATGTATTTTTCTAAAATTTTTCTTTTTTAAATTTTACAAATATTGAATTTTCATGCATTTATTTATTTTTTAAAAAAATATTTTTTTTTCAAAATAGCATATTTTAGTGTTTTTATTTTTTGTCAAAAAAAATTTATTATTTTAATATTTCTTTTCCTTGACTTAATTTTATAGCTTTATTTTAACATTTATATTTTGTAATTTTTTATTTTATGAGCGAACTCTCTACTCTTAACCAACTAGCTACCAATTGCTTTACATTAAGGAAATGATGAGCTTCACATTTTTCAAGTTCTATTCCTAGGAGAACTTAGACTAGGATGACAACCAATCAACATCTAGCTCCCTTGGTTAGCAACCCCTTCAACTTTAATAACTACCATGATATCCGAAAATCACTTCAAAATATAAATTTATTCTTCAATCCTACAAACCCTACTAGTTATGTCCACCAACATATACAATGTTTTGAAACTTTACTAGGCATCCACAACATTGTTCAAAATGACATAGCATGTAGGGTCTTTGTGATGCCAAGATTCCATAGCATCAAGGAATCCTGATAACTGCTGAATTTTATGTAATCGTGCTTTGAAAAAGCGGTCTCGGTAAACATCAACTAGATTGGCTTTAAAACCAATAAACTCCTTGATAATAGCGTTTAAGAAAATTACTGTTGGTTGACTTTCAAGAGCAAAGCCACCCAATGGTTTTTGATGCTCACTAATGCCTCCATCAACTCATGGCAAGAGTTTAAAAATAAGTTCCTACCATAGCATCAAGCAATTTTACAAGCTTGATGAAAATTCCTGGAGAAAATATTTAGGACTACAACTTAAGATTTCTCCATCAACTTGCCTATGCGTCAAATGAGATGCATTCACAACCTGATGGTATCCTCAACTTTTACTTGTCTTTGCCTATGCCATCAAATCTAATCCCAACATAACAGAAATATAGGGAGTGATGGCTAAAGCCATCAAGTTAGAATAAATTACCCTTATGAATAGCATTCAAACCCAATTTGGGATGATGCTTGTTAGTAATCCTATGCAATCTAACCCTCTACGTCTACCAACTTTCCAAATGGCCAATACTATGTTTTAAACCTCTGTTCCCCCTCAATTGAGTCAACTTATAAATAGCTATTTTCAAGATCCCACATCTTTTTCATTCCTACCATCTAACACTGGTTTGAATGATAATCAATCAAAGGCCTTAATCTAATCAATCATAAACCCAAATGGGATATCCAACCCTATTGGACCTACAACTCAAACTGAAAATCAAATGACCTAGATATTAACTTCACTACAAAAACTTTCAAATAAAGTAGTTGAACTAAAGCGAAACACTACAAAGGATCCTATACAACTAGAAAGGCCAAGTACTTAGTCAATGATGAGTATTGTTAGCTTCATAACACAAGGCAATGTTTTGAGAAGAATTGTTCTCAATTCTTAGCATTATATGGTGACAATGCCTAAAGTCAAAAAAATGTAAAACCTTCTATTATGGTCCTTAATGTACCTCATGAAATAGAAAATGAAGAGTTTTCCTCATTAGAACAAGTTATGGTAAGCGACCCCAATCCTCATAACACTTGCTACTAAAGACTTAGCAACATTATGAACAACACACAACAAACTAGGAATGGTCCGTACACTCCTTTGGATAGAAGAGTTCCTAATCAAAACAACACGAGTATTCAGATTGGATCTTCCCAAGTAAATGTCCCACAATAGCCAAACTCCCCTTCTATACTTAGAAGAACTCCATCTTAACATGAAGCCAAAGATGAACATAAGACTTATGATCTAGTTGAGGATTTGAAGAAACTTAAAGCTAACATCTCAATGTATGATCTCCTATAATTTAAAAAAATGAAAGATGTGATCCAAGAGATAGTTCATAGACTAGAAACCAATAAAGGAAAATCTTCAACCCCGAAAAGGCAAGTTCACTTCACAGAAAGTCCTAGCACATTATCATTCCAACATACAAATAATTCCATGTTGAGAAAGAAAGAACAACCTCCTTTTCCAACAACTCTGATTATTTTAGGAAAGAATGTTCATAATTGTTTGATGGATTCTAGAGCAACTGTTAGTGTCATGCCACTTGAGGTATGTAAGACTTTAGGAGCACAAATGATATCGCAAATAAAAAGTGTAATACAACTTGATGGATCTAATGTACTAGTAGTAGGGTCATTAAAATAAGTAAGAGTGCAACTTAAATAATACCCTACATTTACATGTTATACAAATATCTTAGTAGTCAACATGTCATCCACTTATGGGGTGCTCTTGTCTAGGACTTTTGGGGCCAAATTTTGGGGCTTCTTTAGGTTAGATTTCTTAGAACTATTGATCCCTATCAAAGGAAAATTTGAATACATGACCATACCTAGAGAACCCTTTCATAAGCAAGTTGTAACAACTTTTAATGAGCAAAATTGATCTTTGGAGAATCAAAACACTAACCTTTGTGTTGTATTTATTGAGGTTGAGCATGGTGAACATGTTATAAATGACCATGCGAGTGAAATTACAAAAATAAATCCTTTTTCTCATACAGATTCCACCCAATCCTATCAAACTTCTAGAGAAGGTGAAGAAATCTATGAAGATACCTTGCCTTATCATCAACATGATGAATTTCTTCTAAGTGACTTGCCACATTTAAGGGAGGATAAAGACATAAGTGAGATTATATCCCTTAAAATGTTAGAAGGTGTGCTAAATTTTAATGACACATCCATTGAACATGTTCATAGAGAAGTTGTATTCAATGACTTACCAAGACCTAGACCTAAGATTAAAGCTTATATGAAAGGAAAACTTGATGAACTTCTAGGGTCTAAAATTATTCATCTTATGAAACATTCAAATTTAGTGCATGATAGAAACTAAATGAGAAAATTAAGATTAGGTCTTGATTTTCGTAATATTAATCAATAAAAAATCATTAAACGATGGCTTAATAAGAAACATGTAGGTAAAGTCTTTAAGATAGGAGACCTAGTCCTAAGAAGAGGTAGAAAATTTGGTCGAGCAAGTCTCCAAAGTATGTTTTGCCCTATGTTGTTAGGCCCATTCCAAATCATAGATGTCATTGGCCCCAATGTGTACAAAATTGATGACATGCATGAACATAAATTACATAGGAACTTTAATGCATTTTAGCCAAAGCATTTCTACTTAGGTGTTGTACTTGGACACATGGTAGATTCTTAGTTACATGTTTTCTTCCTCTTCATCATGCATTTCATTTATATATAGTTGCATTTCCATGTTTTCTTTGGATTTCCATTGTCTTTTTCTTAGCATATTGGTTGTGGTTGGATTTGTGTTTCTCATATGATTTTAATAATCATTATGCTCATTTGAGTTACTAGGCATTGGGTCATCAAAACACCATTGGAAAATAATGTAAGCATCATGCTTTATATGATATATCTTATTACTATTACATAAAATTTCATTTATATTATATGTTTCAATAATGCTACAATTCTTCCCAATTAGTTTCAAGGTTTTTGTTTTATTGGTTATGTGGATTATGGAGGAAGAGATTTATGCTAACTTATCATGTAATCATCATGATCATGTGAGTGTAAGATATGTGACATTGGAGAATGGTTAACCTTAATCACTAGGTGACATTGGAAAACTTCGTTTTCCCTCTCTTAAGCCCTAGTCCTTAAGTGTGATGATCCATGGTTATCCTATGAGTAGCAAGGTGAAGTGTGTTCATAATTGCTCATACTTGCTATACGAGGTTGAGTTCAAGCACCATAAGGACATCAAGAAAAAGCTTGAGACAACAAATGCTAAACTTGAAATTCTTAGAGCATAATTCACTAATCAATGATCAACTGCTAAGAACTTGGCTAAGAGAATGAATGATTACTAGGAGCTGAAAGATGTAGTTAGAGTGTTTGATATCAAGCACAAATAGTTCACTGCCTAGTTTATCAATGCTAAGGAGCTATTCCTAGTGATTCCCTATTCTTAAGATGTGCCGATTTTGGCCCACATTAGTCAAGCTACGTGGACTGTGCATGATCCCAGGAGTAAGAAGAAGAAAATGAAAGCATTGCTAGATGCTTTTTGCCTCCTACTAGAAGTTATAGTAGTAGTAGGATAGCCATATTTGCCTCAGCCGCCGCACATGCCTAAAGCTAGTAAAGGTCCTTCAAAGCCTCAGGAACCTCCATCATCTTGAACTATTTGATCTTCTCAACTGACTTCATACCATTAGAGGAAGTACTATCCAATTTTTTTGTAGAGTCATATCATGGTGTTCAATCTTATGTCATGAACATCATAATTTTTGTAATGTGTTGATTTGTACACTTGGGCACTCAATTTTGTCAAGTCAATTTGTTAAGTCTTTTGTTAGTCAATAATCCCATACCTTCTCAATTTTGTAAAGAAACTCGAGCACGAGTGATGAGTCATCATTTGGAGAACCGCAATATCACAGCCCAACTGTGATATTGCATACGTGATATTGTAGTCTCTCTTCTCATCTATAAATAAGAGGTAGACAGATTAATTATCATCATTAGGAAGTAAGTTAGTTTAGTTTAAGTGTTTTAATTTCTTTCTCTCAACCCTTTTCCTCCTAGTGTATGCCCACAGTGTGGTGATTGTAATTGTACGACATCCTTTATTCGAGTGTGACGTACTTGGACATGCACATGACTGGAAATAAAGATCGAGATTACTTCATCATTGCAACATTCACTTAGCTTAATCATTTAATTAATTGTTATTTACTACTTTCCTAATTAATCTCTCTCACCCTTAAACTCCTATTAAACGTGGAATGAATACGACTTGATTACGAGCATTTAAGTATGACTACTTGGTAACCCAGTAGCATACCTAGGATCTGTGCTTGGTAATCCCAGTGGTAGTCATGCATGAATTCCAAGATGTGTATGGATAATCAAGGAACAAATGCTGATCGCACTTAGTCTAGTTTAGATTCTCTCATCCTTCTCTCCTAGATTAATTAATATTACTTTCCATTACCTTCAGGAGTAGCATTAGATTAGAAACCCATCATACACATCACTCTTGACTAAACCATACGTGACAAAGCTAATACTAGTCTAGGTGGGAGGACAGTGAACTACGACCTAAGGTTAACTATCTAGATGCCACAACTAGTCTGTCTGTGGAGTTCAACCAGATCGCAAGTGTAACGCTCATATTCGTATCGTTGAGTGTAGGGGTACCTTGCCACTCATCATTGGTGCCATTTCCGGGGACGATGCTAGTTATTTAGATTAGTTATATCATACAAGGTCACCGTAAAGGACTTAACGATATATCTTTTACGAAAAAAAATAATTACAAAAAAGTCACATATAAATTCACACACAATTTCATAACCATGCCTCTCCTACAAGATTATAATAATGCCACACCTAGTGAGGACGTTCATTGGATAACCAACGAGTTATATGACAATGAAAATTGGAGTACACAACCCGAGGTGGGGGTTTCTTATAAACTTAAACGAAAGCAATGTCATTCCAACGTATGAAAGCATAACTTATGTGATGACGATGAACCCCCACTAGCCACTACAAGCCTAACGCAAATATAAGAGGTTGTTCAAATCTCCCGTAGGCATCGTAAAGAGAGCCGTCTACCCAGGCTCGATTTAAACAACTTTTTTCATTTCTCAGGAGGCTATGACTTATATCTGCAACAACATTTACAAGCCTTCTATGATGTCTGTACATGGAACAACTTTGATAACGGATGGAAAAAACTTCAATTCTTTCCTATGACACTCATTGACCAAGTAAAAGTATGGTATAGATCGTTAAAACCAAATTTAATACAACATTGGCCAACAATGGTAGAACTCTTTAATGAAAGATATCAAACCTACACAAGAGTGTCAGCCTTGAGGAAAAAAATCCAAGAGTGAAAACAAGCAAAACATGAACCCTTGGACATGGCCTTAGAAAGATATTATGCACTGTTAAACAACTGTCCATGCCATGGGTTTTCCGAGGATAGGCTAATGTACCATATTATTTATGGGCTTCGTGATGCAACAAGAGAAACCCTAGGGATGCATGCCCAAGGTCAACTATACGAACTACGAACCCATCAAGTCCAAGAGCTTATTAAGTGGGTAGCAAAAGAAGAAGGAGAAATGACTAGATGGGAGAGTGTTGAAAAACATCAACGGGACCAAAGTCTCAACTTAACAAAGGTCCATGATCATAAAAACAAGAAATAAACCTATCACAAGGAGAAAGAACCATCTTTACTGATACAACAATCGGTAGAAGAAGTCAAGGCAAAGATCAATAAGATGTTGGAATGGACGTATAAAAAGTGTGGAGAATATATCGATCTCATTGGAGATAGAGTTTCGACAACCCAAGAAGCAGGACAAAGTATCAGTAGATAATCAAAAAGAAGGGTAGAAGAGAATAAGAACTTAACTGCCAATCATACGTATGAATGCAACATTTGCCTGTACGATCACCCCAAGGGCCAATGCCTAATCTTGTTACATCTATATGAGCATTGGAGAAACATGTTACATCCAGAGTTTGTATGGAGATACTGTGTTCGATCACAGTGGCAACAATCCCAGTTGTGGGGGAAGCCATCCCTAAACTGGAGACACCCTTCATATTATCCAAATCCAAATGCTTATCTTGTTCAACATCCTGTTTCCCCATTTGGGTCAACATCCTCTATCTCACCATCATATTATCATTCTCCTCAATACTATCAGCCCATATCTTCTCCAACACAACCACCACCGTGTGTACCTTACACTTCAGCTCAGTTTCAACATTCTCATCCTTTCCCTCCTTCTACGTCACCACCAACTATTCCTAAGGTGTCTGCACCATAGCAAAAACCCACAAACATTACTTGTGCTACTACTTCCAATAGCAGTGAGAGATCTAAGCAACATCTAAGGCGTCCCTTCTTTAAAAATGACCCTAGGAAGGGACAACACAATTCCAAGGCCACTGCATCCTCTAACTCAGCATAAGTCCAACACTATGATGCACCCTTATCTTTGAACCCAACGCCTCATGTTACTTCATCAGGGCCACCAATTAACACTCCAACAACCATAAGGCCCAATGAACACAGGAATGGAGAGCGACAACCCTATCCTTGCATACCATCTAATGGTCCCAAATATCATAGTGGGTCAACTCATTATCTAGGAACTACATCGTATAAATTTCCCTACTATGCTTACTATGATCAAGTGTGTGAACCCCGATGGGGTAAGTATGGCCAAGTCCCAATATTTCCAATATGCAAGGATCCTCATTTTCCATTTATTAATCCTTTCCATCATCAACTAATTAGTTATGGGGGATATCCCCCATTCTAATAACAAGCAAGATTAATAACCACTTTTTATTTTTCTTTAATTTTACAACTTTTTGTTTTCTAGTTTTTCATTTTTCATTTTTTTGTTTTATTTTTTTTATCTTTTTGTCTTTTTGTCTTTTTTTCCTTTTTACGTTTTTTATAAGTAATCTCATCTATGAATAAAACACTCATGTGGATTTTTGGTTGAGGTGTGTTCTATGTCATCAAGTCTCGAGTGATCAATTATTTGGATAGTGAGCCCATTACACCCACTCATCCATTTTACAAATAAGAGGTTCTGTTAGAGGGTACAATGATATTCTTGACATTCTAAAAACTTAAAATTAATTTTGTGTTCATTATACCTAGAATGAAGAAGGATGGACCAAGAGGGAATGATTAAGGTGTGGCATCAAGGGGACTTGTAGATTCTCTTTGGTGACATTTGTGAGAGTTATCATGCAACGTGGTTGTACTAAGATCCTTGTAGATCTAACGAAAAATGGGAGTAAGAGTAATAAAAAAGGCACTCAAAAATCCAATGTTGTTCTAGGGGGTTCCACTGGAAAGACATGCATCCATGACTGAAGGTTGGTGGCTTCTATGGATTCAGCAATCAAAAAAAAAAAGAGGAGAGAAGAAAGAAGAAAAAGAAAAAGAAAAAAAAAGTGCCACAAAATAAAAATCACTCCTCCCTTGAATAAAATGCCAAGTGATCGTATGCCTTGTTGTTATGGTACTCTCATAGTTGCTCATCATGGGATGAAACAATGTGATGTCATTGATTAGAGGAATGGACTGGGTTCTAATCTTGGAACGATGGGGTAATGACACCTTAATCATGCTTTACATGCAGGATTCACTGTGCCCTGGGTCAATTACCTCATGTCCCAATCTCTATAATCCATTTCTATAGTTCGTCTCATCTCACTGTTTGTGTAATTTTAGCTCGTGTCGTGTGTAACATAGAATTCTTACCTCATTCTGGTGATAATTACATGTGTGTGTTTTGTGGAATTAGTGTGGATTACATTTAACCCTTCTAGTGCCCACGAACACTTTAAGTGTGGTTACGCAAGGGCGTTAAAGGTTGGAACCTACTTTGGGGAGGACCCACTTGTGTAATTTTTTGTAATCTTCACTTATGACACAACTCACACCCACCATTTCTTACCCTCAACCTATTTTTCATAACATTTTGTCCCTATTGTTACTATCCCTCTGAATCAACGTTCCTATGTAGCATCACATAGCCTTTTTCTTTGCCACCCACGGTCCTTATTGATAAAATCCACAGATCATACTTATTTGTGCCTTCAAAACCATCTAATTACCTTAGAACCTCTTAACAATAACCCAATGTCCTAAGTTACAACGTTGATTTTAGGAAAATCTTTAAAAAATTTGGTATTTTTCTGGTGCCTCATGTCACTAGGGCTGTGATATCACATACGCAATATCGTGGCCGACATGATATCGCGTATGCGATGTATCGTACATGATATTGCATCCCACCAAACCTATAAATAGGTGATCACCCTGCAACACTTAGCATCATTTCTCATCATTCACACGGGGGAGTTTTTGAATTTTTTCTCTACGACTTGCGATTGCGTGACCCTTGCTTTCATATTTATATCTCGCTCATTGGTACTTTAATTTTAATTCTATCTAAACCTGCTTGAACCCAGAGTGTTTAGCTTAGTCTTGGGGGAGGGACACCTGTTGAATAGCGCCTAACCTTTTTTGAATTTATCATCACCCAAAGGACATTATTAAGGGTAATTAGTT